>JASEVX010000004.1:142866864-143231864 GCA_031761405.1 Serripes groenlandicus
CTTGATGCGAAACTATGACTCAGAGGGCGGGGCTTATATAGCTAAAGTTAAAAAAAAAAATCAGGTGAGCGATTCCAGGGCCATCATGGCCCTCTTGTTAGCTCTACTGGCCAAAGGCCAGAAGGGCTTATGTCGTGGCGATTTGTCCGTCGTCCGTGTGTGCGTGCGTGCGTCCGTGCGTCCGTCCGTAAACAATTTCTTGTTAACACGATACAGTCTTCACTTTTGATTGTATCTCAACTAAACTTATACAGTAGTTAGATATCCATGAGAGCTCGGTTCCTTTCGAAAACCAGCCAGATCTGCCCATGCATGACTGGATTATGGCCCTTGAAATGGTCAAAATTGCTATAAAAGAGCTTGTTAACACGATACAGTCTTCACTTTTGATTGTATCTCAACCAAATTTATACAGTAGTCAGATATCCATAAGAGCTCGGTTCCTTTCAAAAACCAGCCAGATCCTCCCATGCATGACTGGATTATGGCCCTTGAAATGGTCAAAATTGCTATAAAAGAGCTTGTTAACACAATACAGTCTTCTTTTTTTATTGTATCTCAACCAAACTTATACAGTAGTTAGATATCCATAAGAGCTCGGTTTCTTTCGAAAACCAGCCAGATCCGCCCATGCATGACTGGATTATGGCCCTTGAAATGGTCAAAATTGCTATAAAAGAGCTTGTTAACACGATACAGTCTTCACTTTTGATTGTATCTCAACCAAACTTATACAGTAGTTAGATATCCATGAGAGCTCAGTTCCTTTCATAAACCAGCCAGATCCGCCCATGCAAGACTGGATTATGGCCCTTGAAATTGTCCAAATTGCTATAATAGAGCATGTGAACACAATAGAGGCTCCATTTACTATCTGATCTTCACCAAACTTAGATAGTAGTTAAATATTGATGAGAGCTTGGTTCCTTTTGAAAATCAGCCAGATCTGCCCATGCAAGACTGGATTATGGCCCATGAAATTGTAAAAATTGCTATAATACAGCTTGTGAACACAAAAGAGCCTTCATTTACTATCCGATCTTCACCATACATACATGGTCTGGATTGAAAATGATCAAAGAACCATACCAGTAGAGCATAGGCCCTCATGGGCCTCTTGTTTAGCTCGACTTTTGAAAAAAACCGAGCACTATTGTCATGACCCTGGCGTGGTCGGCGTGGTCGTCCTGTTAAGGGTTTTTGTTTAGCTCATTTTTTTTAAAAAAAAATTCTCCCTATCAGTCGAGCGTCTGTGCCGTACGCGGTGCTCTTGTTTACATTCTTGCTCCTTCGACTGATGAGACCTTGAATATACTTATCGTCTATTTCTCCTTTTCCTACAAGCTTTTAACTGTTACCTTAGAACTATTCCAATTTGTACATAATTATAGCTTTTTCCCACCTTTAGATGCATTTCAATGCGTTTGCTGGCGTCTTTTGAAAACATTTTGGCAAAATACAACCCCTGTATTAACCCTTTCCCTCATACGGCAATTCTGCAGCAGACGACTTTGAACGTATTTTGTCAAAAAAATAGAAAATCTCCATAATTGAATGGATAACCTATGACAAAAAGTGAAAAAACATTGTGGCAAAAGGAGAAATTGCACGTTTTGTCCTTCAAGACATGGCCGCCAGGGGCAGGGCTGTTTTGCCTTATATTATCTGTTTTTAGCTCACCTGTGCACGAAGTGCTCAGGGTGAGTTATTGTGATGGCCTTTTGTCCGGCGTCCGTCGTCCGTCAACTTCTTCTCCTCAGTAACCAGTGGGTCAATTTGGATGAAACTTCACAGAAAGCATCCTCTCAAAGACCTCACCAGAATTCCTTCAAATTTTTGGGATCCATGCAAAATTCTGGTTTCCATGGCAACGAAACCGAAAAAACTTCAAAATTCTTCTTCTCCCAAATTGGTTGGCAGATTTTCAAATAATTTTGTAGAAATGTTTCTTGGATGACCCTCTATCAGATTCCTTCAAGCCCTGTTGATTGGTCGAAAAACATGGCCGCCAGGGGGGGGGCGGGGCTATTTTGCCTTATATGGCTATAGTGAAAACTTAAAAAATCTTCTCCTCCGAAAGTGTAAGGCCGATTTTCAAATAATTTTGTAGAAATGTTCCTTGGGTGACCCTCTATCAGATTCCTTCAAGCCATGTTGATTGGTCGAAAAACATGGCCGCCAGGGGGGGGGGGGGGGGGGGGGGGGGGGGGCGGGGCTATTTTGCCTTATATGGCTATAGTGCAAACTTAAAAAATCTTCTCCTCCAAAAGTGTCAGGCTGATTTTCAAATAATTTTGTAGAAAATTAATGTTCTTTGGGTGATCCTCTATCAGATTCCTTCAAGCCATGTTGATTGGTCAAAAAACATGGCCGCCAGGGGGCGGGGCTATTTTGCCTTTTATGGCTATAATGAAAACTTAAAAAATCTTCTCCTCAATAAGTGTCAGGCCGATTTTCAAATAATTTTGTAGAAATGTTCCTTGGGTGACCCTATATCAGATTCCTACAAGCAATGTTGATTGGTCAAAAACATGGCCGCCAGGGGGCGGGGGCTATTTTGCCTTATATGGCCAAAGTGAAAACTTAAAAAATCTTCAACATCTTCTCCTCAGTAACCAGTGGGTCAATTGGGATGACACTTCACAGAAAGCATCCTCTTAATGACCTCACCAGAATTCCTTCAAATTTTAGGGATCCATGCAGAATTCTGGTTTCCATGGCAATGAAACGAAAAAAAAACTTCAAAATTCTTCTTCTCCCAAACTGGTTGGCAGATTTTCAAATAATTTTGTAGAAATGTTCCTTGGATGACCCTCTACCAGATTCCTTCAAGCCATGTTGATTGGTAAAAAAACACGGCCGCCAGGGGGGCGGGGCTATTTTTGCCTTATATGGCTATAGTGCAAACTTAAAAAATCTTCCTTCAAGCCATGTTGATTTGTCAAAAAACATGGCCGCCAGTAGGCAGGGCTATTTTGCATTATATGGAATATAGTGAAAACTTAAAAAATCTTCTCCTCCAAAAGTATCTGGCCGATTTTCAAATAATTTTGTAGAAATGTTCCTAGGACCCTCTATCAGATTCCTTCAAGCCAAGTTGATTGGTCGGAAACTGGCTGCCAGGGGGCATGGCTTATATAGCTAAAGTGAAAAAAAAATAAAAATCAGGTGAGCGATTCAAGGGCCATCATGGCCCTCTTGTTGTTTTTGTAACACTTACAGTTTTCAAAAGTCGTCTGCTGCACCGACGTCAGAAAGCGTCTGTATGAGGGAAAGGATTGATTTTACAGTTTACAGGTGAATAAGAAAGAAGCAGAGGAATATATCGCTCCTTTCGATAATTACACTAGTCATCTCCTTCCGCTTTGATGTATGTGGGAAAGGGTTTATTCTTTAACCCTTTGCCACATATAGACGCTTTCTGACGCCTCTGCAGCAGACAACTTTTTGAAAACATAGTGACAAAAGGAGGAATTGCTCAAAACGAGCAATTTCTCTTTTTGACACAATGTTTTCCACTTTTAGTCATAGGTTATCCATTCAATTATAGAGATTTTCCATTTTTTGACAAAGTATGTTCAAAGTCGTCTGCTGCAGAATTGTCGTAAGAGGGAAAGGGTTATGTAGCAGATGACTTTTGAAATAGAAGAAATTCCTCTAAACAAGCGATTTCTCCCTTTTCAATTCTTTGTAAAAACTTCATTTTCCTGTGATGTTTCCAAATCAGACAACGTAACATTTAATGATCTAACATGTCAGGTCAATAATATGTCAGCACTAGTGGCAATTATAGCTTCATGCCTGCCATGTGTTCGACCTTTTCCGCATACAACAATTCTGTAGTCAAAAATATTGAATCACTGTATATATATGAAAGAACAATTATTGAGCTAAGTTGAATTTTTTTTGTCAAAAGATGAATTTGCTCATTATGAGCACTTTCTCCTTTTTAGCTCCACTGGCTGAAAGCCAGTCGAGCTTATGTCATGGCGAATTGTCCGTTGTGCGTGCGTGCGTGCATGCGTAAACTTTTTCCTTTAAACAACTTCTTCTCACTAACCACTTGGCCAATTTGGTTGAAACTTCATAGGAAGCATCCTCTCAATGTCCTCTCTTAAATTCCTTCAATTTTTTTTGATCCATCCATAATTCTGGTTTCCATGGCAACCAAAAGAAAAAAATAGTGAGAACTTAAAAAATCTTCTTCTCTGAAAGTGTCAGGCCAATTTTCAAATAATTTTGTAGAAATGTTCCTTGGGTGACCCTTTATTAGATTCCTTCAAGAAATGTTGATTGGTCGAAAAACATGGTCGCCAGAGGGTGGGGCTATTTTGCCTTATATGACCATAGTGAAAACTTAAAAAATCTTCTTCTCCGAAAGTGTTCAGCCGATTTTCAAATAATTTTGTAGAAATGTTCATTGGGTGACCCTCTATCAGAATCCTTCAAGCCATGTTGATTGGTCGAAAAATATGGCCGCCAGAGGGCGGGGCTATTTTGCTCTATATGACCATAGTGAAAATTTAAAAAATCTTCTTCTCCGGAAGTGTTGAGCAGATTTTCAAATAATTTTGTAGAAATGTTCTTTGGGTGACCCTCTATCAGATTCCTTCAAGCCATGTTGATTGGTTCAAAAATATGGCCGCCATGGGGTGGGGCTATTTTGCCTTATATGGCTATTGTGAAAACTTAAAAAATCTTCTCCTCCGAAAGTGTCAGGCCGATTTTCAAATAATTTTGCAGAAACATTCCTTGGGTGACACTCTACAAGATTCCTTTAAGCCATGGTGGTTGGTAAAAAATATGGCCACTAGGGGGCAGGGCTGTTTGGAGATTTGATTTTTGCCTTATGGCCGTGGAGCGATACTGGCCCTCTTGGGCCTCTTGTTCCACTATGTTTTCAAAAGATTTTTGCTGCAGAGGTGTTAGTATGCATCTGTATTTGGCTTAGTGTTAATTCAATTATTTTTTGTCTTTTCCAGAGAAGTGGCGAAAGCAGCCCCACAAAATCTCCAACCAGCGAAAATGCAGAAAAGACTATCGTGACCAAACCCGATTCACCGCCAACTCAGGGTTTAGTGTCTGGACCGCGACTGGGTCAACAGGTATCTGACAGGTTCCAGAAATCTCGATCTGTCATGCTTGAAAATCTGCATCTAAGTCATCGTCTTCCAACAACAAACACAGGACCGCCTCCACCAAAATCTGCCACTCTGCCGCCCAATTTTTGTACGCCCACATTTGAAACTGTAAGTGGAAGATGTTGTAAGAGTAAACCCTATCCCTACCCGTCCTTGACATTAATGATAATAACAATAATCACTCAATATTAATACCCCTTCCCCGCAAACAAAGTACTGCAATCACTAGGCGGTTGGTTGGTTAATCTCTCAGTAGCCCAAGCATGACGCGCAGGCTAACACAAACAGACACTTTGCATCTCCTATTGATTTTCTGTTTCAGGAATCATTAGCTCTACTGGCCAAAGGCCAGAAAAGCTTATGCCGTGGCGTGATGTCCGTCGTCTGTGCGTCTGTAAACAATTGCTTGTGATCGCGATAGTCTTCAGTTTTAATTGTATCTCAATCAAACTTATACAGTAGTTAGATATCCATGAGAGCTTGGTTTCTTTTGCAAACCAGCCAGATCTGGAAATTGTCAGAATTGCTATAATAGAGCTTGTGAACGTGATAAAGTCTTTAGTTTTGATTGTATCTCAATCAAACTTATACAGTAGTTAGATATTCATGAGAGCTCGGTTCCTTTCGCAAACCAGCCACAATAGAGGCTTTAATTAGTATCTGATCTTCACCAAACTTAAATAGTAGTTAAATATTGATGAGAGCTTGGTTCCTTTCGAAAACCAGCCAGATGTGCCCTTGCATGACTGGATTATGGCCCTTGAAATTGTCAAAATTGCTATAATGCAGCTTGTGAACACAATAGAGCCTCCATTTACTATCTGATCTTCCCCAAACTAAGATAGTAGTTAAATATTGATGAGAGCTTGGTTCCTTTTGCAAACCAGCCAGATCCACCCATGCAAGACTGGATTATGGCCCTTGAAATTGTCAAAATTGCTATAATAGAGCTTGTGAACACAATAGAGGCTCCATTTACTATCCGATCTTCACCATACATACATGCTCTGGATTGAAAATGACCAAATAACCATCCCAGTAGAGCATAGGCCCTCATGGGCCTCTTGTTACTCTATACCTCTATCCTGCTGAGACGGAATGTGTCTGCCCGGATTAGTCTTCGCGGATTGCAGGATTGCACAGGCTCATCTGATGCGATACATTACGCAGAGTCCATAATGTTGGTTTTCTCGTGGAACGGTTCATATAAGAATTGTAGAGCAAACGACTTCTTCAATAATTGAGATATTTTAATGAAACTTGTTATGGTTTTTAGCTGGACTGTTCGGAGAATATGAGAGCTATTGTACTCACCCTGGTGTTGGGGTTGGCGTCACACCTTAGTTAAGGTTTTGCATGCAAGTACATATATATTTCACCATAGCTCAGTTACTACTATATGTATTGTATTGAATCTTTCAACAAGGCTTCGCAACTATCACACATTGCATTGAAACTTTATACAGTCCTTCCCAACCATAAAACATATGTAAATAATCAAGCAAGATAACTGTATCCTGCATATAATGGAAATTATAATATGGCCCATTTGTTTAACTTAAAAATTCAAGTTTAAGTTTTGCTTGCAACTACCTTAAGAGTTAATATTTATGTAAGCCCTAGATGCATTGCTTTGAAACTTTATACAATCCTTCCCAACCATCACAGCTATGTAAATTTTAAAGTCAGATAACTATCTTGCATGTAGTGCAAATTATCGGAATAGTCGAGTGTGCTGTATTATGGACAGCTCTTTTTATTGAAACTTGTTACTTATAATAACCATGAATTGTAGATGTGCAAGTCATGATTTTGGATCATCTAGAGTGAACTTTCATCTTTTATTTTACTATCAAAGCAGTTTGTGGCGGTATTAAGTCATCTTTAGTGAAAGTTCTAGATATCGATAGTAGTAAACACTCAATATATATTCCTGTAATTATCTTTATAAATGCCATCCATATCCCTGACTAAATATACACTGTTCATATCCACATCATGTATTTCAGTCTCTTTCTCTGAGAATTGTAGTTTGTCCAGTGGAATGTTGTATTATCTGTCAGATTGCCAAATAATCATTTAATTTTTTTTTTAGATTCCCAAGTATGGTTGGTCATTTAAAAAAAAATCTGAATTTCTGAGCCAAGTTCTAATAAGGGTCATATCAGGTCAAAAACTAGGTCACAGGGTCAAATTGATGGAAAATCTTATTGACACTCTGGAAACTTCATTTAAACTTGAGCATGTTGAAAACTTTGTCGCAATATTTGTCTTGATGATATATAGGCCAATTTTGAATATTGGCCATGTCGGGTCAAACACTAGGTCATAAGGCCAAATTGAAGAAAATCTTGTTAACACTCTAGTACTGCTTACCTGACAGCAAAATAGGTTCATGTCATTGACTATGGGGTTGGCTTGACTCAGGTGAACGATCCAGGGCCACTATGGTCCTCTTGTTTTATGGGAGACTTTAGCTTCAGTGAATCGAGGATACCAGGTTTGATTCCCATGAGCAGAGTCAAAATTCTTATTGGGACCATCTGATTGGGATCTCCCCCTCTCATTCAACATGCCATTTTAAAATTGGCTTCGTTACCTAGGTAAAATAAATCAGATAAAACTAAAATGAGTTTTGTTTCATGGCCATCATTTTATCTGTTTCCTTGTTTTCTTTCATTTGTGGAAATAGTCTGTTTCCTGTGAGCAGTTTTTGAGTGTGTGTTCTCAACATGCCATTTTAGAATTGGCTTCGCTACTTACATAAAATAAATCCGATAGAACCAAAATAAATTTTGTTTCATGTTCCATCATTTTATCTGTTTCCTTGTTTTCATTTGTGGAAATAGTCTGTGATATTTCCCTCAGATTATAATCATTATAATGTATCTCATAAGAAATAATTATCTTAAAATGATTATTGATCCTGTAGAAATGTTAATATTATGAACATTTATGTATGTGCAAAGTTGGTAGAGAATAAAACTGCAATAGAAAAAGAAATTGCAACACCCTGTGGCATAATTATCATCAGTATGTTGTGCAATGGATGTTTTATGTGTTTCGGCCATACTTTTAAGGTATATCATCAGTATGTTGTGCAATGGATGTTTTATGTGTTTCGGCCATACTTTTAAGGTATATCATCAGTATGTTGTGCAATGGATGTTTTATGTGTTTCGGCCATACTTTTGTGGCATATCATCAGTATGTTGTGCAATGGATGTTTTATGTGTTTCGGCCATACTTTTGTGGCATATCATCAGTATGTTGTGCAATGGATGTTTTATGTGTTTCGGCCATACTTTTGTGGCATATCATCAGTATGTTGTGCAATGGATGTTTTATGTCTTTTGACCATACTTTTTTCGAAGTGCTCAAGGTGAGTTATTGTGATCGCCTTTTGTCTGGCGTGCGTCATGCGTCCGTCAACATCTTCTTCTCAGTAACCAGTGGGTCAATTTGGATGAAAATTCACAGAAAGCATCCTCTCAATGATCTCGTTAGAATTCTTTCAAATTGTTGGGATCCATGCAGAATTCTGGTTTCCATGGCAACGAAACGAAAACAATATTTTAAAATCCTTCTTCTCCCAAACTGGTTGGCAGATTTTCAAATAATTTTGTAGAAATGTTTCTTTGATGACCCTCTATCAGATTCCTTTAAGCCATGTTGATTGTTTGAAAAACATGGCCGCCAGGGGCAGGGCTGTTTTGCCTTATATTATCTGTTTTTAGCTCACCTGTGCACGAAGTGCTCAGGGTGAGTTATTGTGATGGCCTTTTGTCCGGCGTCCGTCGTCCGTCAACTTTTTCTCCTCAGTAACCAGTGGGTCAATTGGGATGAAACTTCACAGGAAGCATCCCCACATTGACCTCACTAGAATTCCTTCAAATTTTTGGGATCCATGCATAATTCTGGTTTCCATGGCAACGAAATGAAAAAAACTTTAAAAATCTTCTTCTCCAGAACTGGTTGGCAGATTTTCAAATAATTCTGTAGAAATGTTCCTTAAGTGACCCACTATCCGATTCCTTCAAGCCATGTTGATTGAACGAAAAACATGGCCGCCATGGGGGCGGGGCTATTTTGCCTTATATGGCTATAGTGAAAACTTAAAAAATCTTCTTCTCCCAAACTGGTTGGCAGATTTTCAAATAATTTTTTAGAAATGTTCCTTAAGTGACCCACTATCAGATTCCTTCAAGCCATGTTGAATGGTCGAAAAACATGGCCGCCAGGAGGGGCGGGGCTATTTTGCCTTATATGGCTATAGTGAAAACTTAAAAAATCTTCTTCTCCAAAAGTGTCAGGCAGATTTTCAAATAATTTTGTAGAAATGTTCCTTAAGTGACCCACTATCCGATTCCTTCAAGCCATGTTGATTGGTTGAAAAACATGGCCGCCAGTGGTTAGGGCTATATTGCATTATATGGCTATAGTGAAAACTTAAAAAATCTTAACTTAGCTTATATAGCTAAAGAGAAAAAAATAAATCAGGTGAGCGATTCAAGGGCCATCATGGCCCTCTTGTTTTTCTATACTGAAAACTTAAAAAATCTTCTCCTACGAAAGTGTCAGGCTGATTCTCAAATAATTTTGTAGAAATGTTTCTTAAGTGACCCACTATCAGATTCCTTAAAGCCATGTCAAAAAGCATGGCCACCAGAGGGCGGGGCTATATTGCCTTATATGGCTATAGTGAAAACTTAAAAAATCTCCTCCTCCAAAAGTGTCAGGCCGATTTTCAAATAATTTTGTAGAAATATTCCTAGGGTGACCCTCTATCAGATTCCTTCAAGAAAAAAAATTAAAATCAGGTCAGCGATCCAGGGTCATCATGGCCCTCTTGTTTGCATATTAACAGTGTTGTGTAATGGATGTTTTATGTGCTATTTGGCCATACTTTTGTGGCATATCATCAGGATGTGCAATGAATTTGCAATGTGTTTGTTGCCTGTTGCCATACTCTTTGTTGCATATTAACAGTATGTTGTGTAATGGATGTTTAGTGTTTTGGCCAAGCATAGCCCTAGGTTAAAGATTTGGCGACCTGTGCAGCTAAATGTATTGAAACTGTATTGAACAGTCAGTTTCCTATACAATGTGTTAATGTGACAGATATTTAAGCTAAGCTTAGTTAATTTGTCGGAGTATTATGAGTATGTATGAACTGTGGCCAGTGAAATGGGGTCTTATGATGTCTCTGTTACTGTATCGCATAACCCTTTCCCTATAGCATTTTGACACCTTGCAGAAGACAAGTTTCAAAATAACTGCAGCAAAAGGAGAAGTTGCTCTTTATGAGCAATTTCTCCTTTTGCCACAATGATTTCAACTCTATTTAAACATTGTACTTTCATTTGAAGAGATTTTCATATTATTGCCTAGATATTTTCAAAGTCGTCTACTGCAGACTTGTTGTATGATGTCTGTATGTGGGAAAGGGTGAAGGCTGTGGTGCCACTGTGTGTATGGACAGGATCACTTGAGTCTTCACTGTATGCAGATGGAAGAAGACTCTCAAATCACTAAATGCTGCTCATGTGTATTTCTAGAAAGGTATTAAACACCAATAATGCAAAAAATAAACACAGCTTATTGATATGCTTATGGCTTAATTTATGGATTATATTAGAACATGGGGTTGTTATGAAGGGAATGGAAGAATAGGAGGGTCCTCAAAAAAAATATAATGATATCATTTTAATTGATTTAAATTCATTAAAAGATTTATTTACAATTTTCCATTTATGAATATGAAGGGAGTTAATTTTTGAAAGAGATAAATGAAATATTCTGATTAACCATTTACCAGTAGCTATTGATGAAGTTGAACTTGATTTAAATTGATAAAGAGGCAGTCCTGTGTAAGAATGGCACTATAGATGCATTTGCTGTCTGCTTGCAGTTTAGCTTTTGGCTTTTGGCACTGTTCTTGATTCTCTGCTTCATAGATAACTACAACAAGGAACTTTATGCATTAAACAATTTTAACCAGGTTTTCATAAAAGTTGAAGTTTGTTTCTGCTCAATAACTTAATTTAGACTTGAATGAGTTTTTCACCTTTCATAAGAAGGTTGCTTAGATGGAAAGGTAGGTTTCGCTAGATTTTGGAAGTCATAAATTAAGGTCAAGGTCACCTGCTTTGGTCACTGTTGAAAACCTCGTGTCATGACCATGCCAAATTCTTCTTTTTTTCGAAATTGGTTTGATGGTTTAGCTTACTAAAGAATGTTTTACATGACTTGATGGTGTTGCTATGCTTATCGTCTATTGCATGTTTTACTATGCTTGACTTGATATTGCATGTTTTACTATGCTTGACTTGATATTGCATGTTTTACTATGCTTGACTTGATATTGCATGTTTAACTATGCTTGACTTGATATTGCATGCTTTGCTTTGCTTTGCTTGCCTTGATATTGCATGCTTTGTTTGCTTTGCTTGACTTGATATTGCTTTGTTTTTCTTGACATAAATGTGCTTTGGATCACTTGACAGTTCATTGTTTTGCATGTTTTGATGGTGGTTTGCTTTGCAAGGATTGCTAGTTAATTGCTTAACCCTTCACCACATATCGGTGCTTTCTGATGCCATTGCAGCAGTTTTGAAAACATTGTGACAAAAGGAGAAGTTTCTCAAAACAAGCAATTTCTCCATTACTCTCAATGTTTTCAACATTTTCTCAATAATTAAACTTTCATTTAGAGAAGTTTTCCAACATTTTTTGCCTAGAAGTTTTTAAAGTCATCTGCTGCGGATTTGTTTTATGTGGGAAACGGTTATTTATTTTTTATTGACATTTTAAAGCGGATTAAGGTTGTCTGTCTGTGTCAAAGGATAGATTATGCTGTCATCCTGGTATTGTCATTGTCCGGAGCTCTTTTAAAAAAGCTATCCACAATTCATCTTAATCCTTCCCAGGTACAACAAATCTGTTGCAGATGACCTTGAAAACATCTTGGCAAAAATGTGAAAAATTTGAATTAATCAGTTTAATTATAAAAAAAAAAGAGATGAAAACATTATGGCAAAAGTGAAATTTGCTCATTTTGAGCAATTTTACCTTTTGTCTCAATGTTTTCAAAAGTATTCTGCTGCAGTGGCATCTGAAAAGGCCTGTGAACCCCATTTTAATGATACATTTTTAACTCACCTGAGCTTTGCTCAAGGTGAGTTATTGTGATCGCCTTTTGTCCGTCGTGCGTCGTCCATCAACATCTTCTCCTCAGTAACAAGTGGGTCAATTGAGATAAAACTTCACAGAAAGCATCTTCTCAATGACCTCAACAGAATTCCTTCAAATTTTTGGGATCCATGCAGAATTCTGGTTTCCATGGCAACGAAACGAAAAAAACTTCAAAATTCTTCCTTTCCCAAACTGGTTGGCAGATTTTCAAATAATTCTGTAGAAATGTTCCTTGGATGACCCTCTTTAAAATTCCTTCAAGCCATGTTGATTGGTCAAAAAACATGGCTGCCAGGGGGGGCGGGCTATTTTGCCTTATATGGCTATAGTGGAAACTTAAAAAATCTTCTCCTCCAAAAGTGTCAGGCCCATTTTCAAATAGTTTTGTAGAAATGTTCCTTAAGTGACCCACTATCAGATTCCTTCAAGCCATGTTGATTGGTAAAAAAAAACATGGCCGCCAGGGGGCGGGGCTGTTTTGCCTTATAATATGGCTATAGTGAAAACTTTAAAAATCTCCTCCTCCGAAAATATGAAGCCCATTTTCAACAAAACTGTAGAAATTTTCCTTGGGTGACCTTCACCCGAATTCCTTCAAATTGTTGGGATCAATGCAGAATTCTGGTTTCCATGGCAACGAAACGAAAAAAACTTCAAAATTCTTCTTCTCCCAAACTGGTTGGCAGATTTTCAAATAATTTTGTAGAAATGTTCCTTGGATGTCCTTCAAGCCATGTTGTGGTCAAAAAACATGGCCTCCAGGGGGGGGGGGGGTATATATGGGTATAGTATCTTTTTCTCCGAAAGAGTCAGGCCGATTTTCAAATAATTTTGTAGAAATGTTCCTTAAGTGACCCTCTATCAGATTCCTTCAAGCCATGTTGATTGGTCGAAAAACATATATGGCTTAAGTGAAAAAAATAAATAATCAGGTGAGCGATTCCAGGGCCATCATGGCCCTCTTGTTATGTTAAGCTTGCATATTTTTTCAGGTTTGTATTTAGTTAATGCATGCATTTAGTTGTTCAAAGTAATGCATTATTAGTAGTCGCTTTCTGATGTCTCTGCAGCAGTCAACTTTTGAAAGCACAAAAGGAAAAGTTGCTCAAAACAAACAATTTCTCCTATTGCGACAATGTTTTCAACTTTTTTCAGTAATTATACCTTCATTTATAAAGATTTTCCATGGTTTTTGCTTAGATATTTTTAACGTCGTCTGCTGCAGATTTGTTGTTTGTAGGAAAGGGTTAACAAAAATAGAAACCATGCATTTGTGTGAGGTACCATGTGTTTGCTTCCAATGATTAAATCATGGTCGATAATAGTACTTACTCCTAATAATTATAACAATATTTGAAGGGAGAAACACAATTAGTTAACCCTTTCCCTCATACAACAATCAAGCAGCAGACGACTTTCAACATATTTTGCCAAAAAATTGAAAATCTCTATAATTGAATTGATAACCTATGACTAAAAGTGGTAAACATTGTGGCAAAAGGAGAAATTGCTTGTTTTGAGCAATTTCTTCTTTTGTCAATATGTTTACAAATAGCCGTCTGCTGCAGAGGCGTTAGAAAGCGTCTATATGAGGGAAAGGGTTAAAGGGAGAAAAACAATTAGTTAAACTAATCTTCCCCTTGTCCGTCCATTATGAACATCAAAATTCAGTAATACAGTGAAACATTTAAATTCTGTATAAATAATCACTACAAGAACATGCAACGAATTTGACAGATGATGCACATGTCCAAATTAATTCTTGATATTCATTTAACCCTTTCCCTCATATAGACATTATCTGACACCTCTGCAGCAGACGGCTTTTTGAAAACATAGTAACAAAAGAAGGCAAAAAACTTACAATTTCTCCTTTTGTCACAATATTTTCCACTTTTTGTCATAGGTTATCCATTCAATTATGGAGATTTTCTATGTTTTGACAAAATACGTTCAAAGTCGGCTGCTGCAGATTCCTTGTTTGTGGGAAAAGGTCAAATCAAAGTTTAAAGTAGGATAGATGTTATGTATTTTCTTTACATTTTTCATATCATTTGCATATAAAATAAAAAGACTGTTTGTAAAAAGTCGGGACAGAATATTTACAGTTGCTTAAAACAATATGAACTAGGATAATATGCTTACTGCATTTTGATTGGTGAATAATTTTGCATGGTATTTGGATGTTTTTATCCAAAGGCGCCCGTCTTGGGTGTGGATTTGATTTTAAAGGTTAATTAAATTGCTTTCCCATGATTCAATATCTCGAACCTCTGCTGTTGGGTTAATTATGCACATTAGATTTTGTTTGACTTACATACTTCCTGGTAGTACGCAACCCTCAGTAATAACATACACTTTTCATTCTTTCACTTAGTTAACTTCTGCTATTTTGTTTTCTATTTGTTTGTGTGTTTGGTGATGGTTCAGTAAAATGTATTCAAATAATTTTTCATGCCTTATTATTGACTAATTTGAGGTCAACAAGAAGTTTTTAAATTCATAAACTAATACATGTGTACATGCATTTTGTTAACGTATTTTAGATCACCGGAACCAATGGCTCAAGGTGATATTCTGATCACTTTTTTTCCTGTCTATAACGTCATCCGTCTGTTGTCAATCTTTAACTTAAGTGATCGATTAAGGGCCAACTCGGCCCTCTTGTTAACATTTATCCCTTCCCCACATACGGCAAATCTGTTGCAGACGACTTTGAACACATCTTAGCAAAAACACAAAACATCTCTATATATGAAGGTTTACTTACTGGCATCAGTTGAAAACATTGTGACAAAAGGAGAAATTGCTTGTTTTGAGCAATTTCTACTTTGTTAGTATTTTCAGAAGTTCTGCAGAGACGTCAGAAAGTGTCTATTTGTGGGAGAGGGTAAAGTGATTGATTAAGGGCCAACTTGGCCCTCTTGTTACCATTTATACCTTTCCCACATGCAGCAAATCTGCGGCAGACGACATGGAACACATCTTAGCAAAAACACGAAACATCTCTATATATGAAGGTTTACTTACTGGCATCAGTTGAAAACATTGTGACAAAAGGTTTGTTAGTATTTTCAGAAGTTCTGCAGAGACGTCAGAAAGTGTCTATATGTGGGAGAGGGTAAAGTGATTGATTAAGGGCCAACTTGGCCCTCTTGTTACCATTTATACCTTTCCCACATGCAGCAAATCTGCGGCAGACGACATGGAACACATCTTATCAAAAATACGAAACATCTCTATATATGAAGGTTTACTTACTTGCATCAGTTGAAAACATTGTGACAAAAGGAGAAATTGTTTGTTTTAAACAATTTCTACTTTTGTCAAGTGTTTTCAGAAGTCGTCTCAGAGGCGTCAGAAATCTTCAATATGTGGGAGAGGGTTAAGTGATCGATTTAGGGCCAACTTGGCCCTCTTGTTACCATTTACATGCTATGGTATGTCCTAAGAATTGTCTGCTTTGTTCAATTCTGAGGACGAAAATTTAACTTATTGGAGATATAATTCTGATACAGAGTTGAAAACGTTTTGTGTTAACACTTTCCCACATACAACAAAACTGCAGATTAGAATAAATGAAATGAATATTAATGAATAAAATGTCTTTATTTACATCATTATACCCCCGGTTCCGAAGGAAAGGGGGGGGATACTGTTTTACCCATGTCCGTCCTTCCGTCCTTCCGTCCGTCCATCCGTCCGTAACACTTTCGTTTCCGGGCTATTTCTCTGCAACCGCTTTTTGGAATTTGATGAAACTTCATAGGAAGGATCACCACCAAGTGTAGATGCGCATATCGTGTTTGCGTTCCGGTTGGATTATTTTTCACAGAGTTATGGCCCTTTACCCCTATGTATGACTAAATTCATTTCCGGGCTATTTCTCTGCAACCGCTTTTTGGAATTTGATGAAACTTCATAGGAAGGATCACCACCAAGTGTAGATGCGCATATCGTGTTTGCGTTCCGGTTGGATTATTTTTCACGGAGTTATGGCCCTTTACCCCTATGTATGACTAAATTCATTTCCGGGCTATTTCTCTGCAACTGCTTTTTGGAATTTGATGAAACTTCATAGGAAGGATCACCACCAAGTGTAGATGCGCATATCGTGTTTGCGTTCCGGTTGGATTATTTTTCACGGAGTTATGGCCCTTTACCCATATGTATGACTAAATTCATTTCCGGGCTATTTCTCTGCAACCGCTTTTTGGAATTTGATGAAACTTCATAGGAAGGATCACCACCAAGTGTAGATGCGCATATCGTGTTTGCGTTCCGGTTGGATTATTTTTCACGGAGTTATGGCCCTTTACCCCACCATCAGGCTATGTATGACTAAATTCATTTCCGGGCTATTTCTCTGCAACCGTTTTTTGGAATTTTATGAAACTTCATAGGAAGGATCACCACCAAGTGTAGATGCGCATATCGTGTTTGCGTTCCGGTTGGATTATTTTTCACGGAGTTATGGCCCTTTACTCCACCATCAGGCTATGTATGACTAAATTCATTTCCGGGCTATTTCTCTGCAACCGCTTTTTGGAATTTTATGAAACTTCATAGGAAGGATCACCACCAAGTGTAGATGCGCATATCGTGTTTGCGTTCCGGTTGGATGATTTTTCACGGAGTTATGGCCCTTTACCCCACCATCACATATGTCTTTCAAAACATGAGCGGGGGTATCACTAGTGAGCAGTAGCTCACATATTTCTTGTTAGCTTTATTTGACCTTTTGAGAGTTCATAGGTTATCCATATAATTATAGAGATTTTCTATTTTTTGACAAAATATGTTCAAAGTCGTCTGCTGCAGAATTGTTGTTTGAGGGAAAGGGTTAAGCAGAAATTGCTCAATTTTACACAGTCTGTGAGTGACTCTTTTTATGTCTTTATTTACATCATTTGCTTTATTTGACCTTTTGAGAATTGTCTTGTTTTAGAATGTAGTGTGGTGTTATGGTAGAGAGTTCAATCCCCGACCGGGTTATACCATAGACTCTTGCACAAGGCACTTTTCCTAGGCCTAGTACTGTCAGGTTTGTTTACCCAGGGATCATGAATCAGTGAACTGTCACCGTGAGATAACTGAAATAATGTTGAAAATGGCGTAAAACCCCCCAAAAAAACAAAAAAATAACAGATTTCCGATGGCAGTGGATCGAATGATGTATGCGCTTGTATGCAGTTTATTAATTTTCACAATACTTTCAGTTAATGAGTTATACAATTTCTATGCTTTGCACAGATGTTTTCAAAGCCGTCTGCTTAAGAATTTGTGTTTGTGGGAAATGGTTTAGTCATTCCAGAAACATATAAATACATTGATACACAACACAGCGATATAATATCTAATCTGTTACTAAGGTGCGAGTCTGGCTTATGGATCTTGTAGACACTTGGCAACCAATGACAAGCATCCTTTGTTGATCCCCTATAATTAAATAATTATAACCTTTCCTTAAATCTTTCCCACATACAACAAATCTGCAGCAGACGACTTTGAAAACATACATGAAAAAAAATGGAAACTCCCTTGAAATGTTTTGAGCAATTTCTTCTTTTGTTGCCATGTTTTCAAAAAGCTGTCTGTTGCAGAGGCGTCCAGAGGCATCTATATGAGGAAAATAGTTAAAACCAGGTTTTTGACCCAGGTTTCTTTCAAGGCCCTCATAAAGTTTTTAGCTCACCAATGCACAAAGTGCAAGGTGAGCTTTTGTGATCGCTCACCGTCCGTCGTCGTCGTCCGTCCGTTCACATTTTCCTACAAACGACTTCTCCTCCTACACCAATTAACCAAATTCAAAATAATTTTACAGGAATGTTCCTTGGGTTGATCTCTTTCAAACTTGTTCAAAGAATTCTATTGCATGCAGAACTTTGGCTGCCACGGCAACAAAAAAGGAGAAATTAACCAAAACTTAAAAAAAATTCTTGTCTGAAAGTAGAAGGCCCATGCCTTTGATATTTGGTATGTAGCAAAATCAAGTGAACCTCTACCAAGATTGTTCAAATTATAGCCCTGGGATCAAAAATGACCCCTCTCCGGGGGTCACTTAATTGTTTAACATAGACTCATATAGGGGAAAATCTTTAAAAATCTTCTTGTCTACAAGTAGAAGGCCCATGCCTTTGATATTTGGAATGTAGCATCATCTAGTGAACCTCTACCAAGATTTTTCAAATTATAGCCCTGGGGTAAAAAATGACCCCTCCCCAGGGGTCACTTGTTTTACATAGACTCATATAGGCGAAAATCTTTAAAAATCTTCTTGTCTAAAAGTAGAGGGCCCAGGCCTTTGATATTGGGTATGTAGCATCATCTAGTGGACCTCTACCTAGATTGTTCAAATTTTAGCCCTGGGGTCAAAATTTACCCCTCCCCAGGGGTCACTTGTTTTACATAGACTCATATAGGCGAAAATCTTTAAAAATCTTCTTGTCTAAAAGTAGAGGGCCCAGGCCTTTGATATTGGGTATATAGCATCATCTAGTGGACCTCTACCTAGATTGTTCAAATTTTAGCCCTGGGGTCAAAATTTACCCCTCCCCAGGGGTCACTTGTTTTACATACTCATATAGGGAAAAAACTTAAAAAGTCTTCTTGTCTTAAAGATATTTGGTATGTTGCATCAAAGACTCATATAGGGGAAAGAACACTGAAATTGTTTTAAGTTTGATTAAATCAGGTGAGCAGTTAAATAAATACTAAAACCACAAACATAGCAAAGCTTGAAATAAGAAGTGAGTATAAAGGCATATCGAAGTTACTGTACACATCCCTAATTAGCGGATGATGTCATACAGCCGACACAGCTAATTCTTTTTTGTGAATTAATAACACGACAAACAGCTCGCCATATCTGCGAGATTTAAGTAAGATTTGTTCTCTGCCTAATCTGAGTTGCAAATCTCTGTATTTATATATCTCTGGGTCATACCAAACCCGAGGGGCAATAATACCCCATTTTCTGGGTATATGTTACTCTTTCAGTGTTTATCTTGGGTCCAGTCTGGTTATAGTTTAATAATAGTGTACCCTATAACAGCTAGAGTATTTAACAAACTAGCTTTCCTATTTAACTATAATAACCATTTTTTAGCAGGAGAATCAAGATGGAAGAAAATTGACCCATCCTGATATACAGCTTTCTCAATCTGTTCAGCTCAATGTAAGTTCTGCATTCATTTCCTTGATCTGCTCCCTGCTTAGTCCAATCAATTTCCTTGATCTGCTCCCTGCTTAGTCCAATCCATTTCCTTGATCTGCTCCCTGCTTAGTCCAATCCATTTCCTTGATCTGCCCTCTGTTTAGTCCAATCCATTTCCTTGATCTGCCCTCTGTTTAGTCCAATCCATTTCCTTGATCTGCCTTCTGTTTAGTCCAATCCATTTCCTTGATCTGCCCTCTGTTTAGTCCCATCCATAACCTTGATCTGCTCTCTGTTTAGTCCAATCCATTTCCTTGATCTGCCCTCTGTATAGTCCAATCCATTTCCTTGATCTGCTCTCTATATAGTCCAATCCATTTCCTTGATCTGCCCTCTGTTTAGTCCAATCCATAACCTCAATCTGCTCTCTGTTTAGTCCAATCCATAACATTGATCTGCTCTCTGTTTAGTCCAATCCATAACCTTGATCTGCTCTCTGTTTAGGCCAATTCATTTCTTTGATCTGCTCTCTGTTTAGTTCCATCCATAACCTTGATCTGTTCTATGTTTAGTCCAATCCATTTCCTTGATCTGCCCTCTGTTTAGGCCAATCCATCTTCTTAATCTGCCCACTGTTTAGTCCAATCCATAACCTTGATCTGCTCTCTGTTTAGGCCAATCCATCTCCTTGATCTGCTCCCTGTTTAGTCCAATCCATAACTTTGGTCTGCTCTCTGTTTAGGCCAATCCATCTCCTTGATCTGCCCACTGATTAGTCCAATCCATAACCTTGATCTGCTCTCTGTTTAGTCCAATCCTTAACATTGATCTGCTCTCTCTTTAGGCAAATCCATAACATTTATCTGCTCACTGTTTAGTCCAATCCATAACCTTGATCTGCTCCCTGTTTAGTCCAATCCATAACCTTGATCTGCTCCCTGTTTAGTCCAATCCATAACCTTGATCTGCTCCCTGTTTAGTCCAATCCATAACCTTGATCTGCTCTCTGTATAGTCCAATCAATTTCCTTGATCTGCTCTCTGTTTAGGCCATTCCCTTTCCTTGATCTGTCCTCTGTTTAGTCCAATCCATTTCCTTGATCTGCCATCTGTTTAGTCCCATCCATTTCCTTGATCTGCTCTCTGATTTGTCCGATCTATTCCCTTGATCTGCCCTTTGTTTAGTCCAATCTGTTTCCTTGATCTGCCCTTTGTTTAGTCCAATTTGTTTCCTTGATCTGCCCACTGTTTAGTCCAATCTGTTTCCTTGATCTGCTCCCTGTTTAGTCCAATCCATCTCCTTGATCTGCCCACTGTTAGGCCAATCCATTTCCTTGACTTGCCCTCAATTTAGTCTAATCCTTTCCCTTGATCTGCCCTCTATTTAGTCCAATCCATTTCCTTGATCTGATCACTGTTTAGTCCAATCCATTTCCTTGATCTGCCCACTGTTACGTCCAATCCATTTCCTTGACTTGCCCTCTGTTTAGTCCAATCCTTTTTCCTTGATCTGCCCTCTGTTTAGTCCAATCCATTTCCTTGATCTGCTCTCTGTTTAGTCTAATCCATTCCCTTGATCTGCCCTTTGTTTAGTCCAATCCATAACCTTGATCTGCTCTCTGTTTAGTCCAATCCATAACCTTGATCTGCTCTCTGTTTAGTCCAATCCGTTTCCTTGATCTGCCCACTATTTAGTCCAATCCATTCCCTTGATTATGAGCAATTTACCTTTTGCCACAATGTTTTGAAAAGTCGTCTGCTGCAGAGGTGTCAGAAAGCGACTCTTTATGCCGGAAAGGCATAAAGTTGTCTTCTTCAGTTGCAAAGATGTCAAAACGGACTGTAATAAGGGAAAATGCTTGAATCTTAACCCTTTTCCACATATAAAAAATCAGCAGCAGACTGCATGTACTTTGAAAACATATAGGCAAAAACATGAAAAATCTTCATGAATGAGAGTTTATTTGTTAAATAGAGCTACAATGTTTTCATAAGTCCTCTGCTGCAGTGATATTATTATAATGAATAATACATGTACTACATCCTGAATGTAGTTATTAGCAGTATAGAGTTAGCAGCGTTGCCTTATATGCTTTACTTGGACTCTCCCAAATTGAAAGCATTTGATAAGACTATGGAAGCTCTTTTATTAATTAAAGAATATATTAAACGAAGTTGAAAACAATGTGACAGAAAGAGAAATTGCTCATGAAGAACAATTTCTCCTGTTACCATAATGTTTTCAAAAGTCATGAAAGAATAATTATTAAATAAAATTGAAGACATTATGTATTGCAAAAATATTAATTACTCATTATGATGATATTCTGCTTTGCCTCTTTGTTTTAAAAACCCATCTGTTGAAAATACATCTACATGTGAGGAAGGTTTAATAAATTTGCTTGTTTTCACTGTAACTTTAAATCTTAAATGTAATCGCCTAATCTATGACTTTGATTTACCTAAGACAATGTCGAACCCATACCCACAATTGGGCAATAGACGAATTTGAAAATATATTGGCTCAAATATGAAAAATGTCTATAAATAAAAGTATGATAACTGAATAGAGTTGAAAACATTGTTGCAAATGGAGAAATTGCTCATTAGGAGCAGTTTCTCTTTTTGCCCCAATGTTTTCAAAGGTCAATTAACTGCATATTTGTTGTATATGGGGATGGATTAATATAGGTTGGTTATACTAATTGGTATATTTGTTGGCTTGTCAGTTATACAGTTAAGAACATCATGAAATTGACAATCTGAGCGGAACGTGATTGGTTCGTGAGTGTGATTGTAACGAAGTTGGAACACTTTATGAGCGGAACGGAATTTTTCGCTCTGAATGAAACAATCATAATGATTGCAAAAATCCAATCATTCGCTCATTTAACGGTTGCAACAACTATCCGATAATTATTTTACGAAACTATTTTATTAAAAGTCATATTTGTATACTAAACTTTTGTCTTATAAGACACTCAAATATCCGATTGAATTAGAATGTAACAAATATTATTAATATGATCATTTTCGTAATACGATTTGCTACTAACGATTGTGCTGAAAAAACTCTAGATCGTTTGTTGATATTTAGGGTTAAGTAAAAACAAATATAAACGAAACAAAATTAATTTAAGACAATCAAATCGTTGAGCGGATTTTGATCGAAAAAAAGAGTTCCGAGTGAGCGTAAAAAAGCGCTCAATCTGAAAGGAACGGAAAAAAGCAATCACAATGTTATGAATGAGTGAACGCTTTGAGAGCGGATTGGAACGTGAACGGAGCGGAGCGTGAACGGTAAATTTGTCAATTTCAAGATGTTCTTGACTGTATGTACTATTAGTTATATTGAACTGTAGTAAATTATTATTGTCCAACAGCATTTTTTATGTAAATATTATCTTTCTTCATGTTTGGGCAGATAATAGATATCATTGCGCGTTCTATAACCCTTGTGATATTCAAAACACCTCAGGCGTCTGAAAATTCCAAATGGTTTTATAATAGCTTGCGAGACTGTTATCAATTGTTCTTAAATCTCAATATTATAAACGCTTTATTTTGTAGTTGTTGCAATATATGAAAGCATCTAGATGATAAGACTGGTTTACAAAGGTTTACAGGACACGATGTCATGCAGTGTACAAGTTAGACACGTCTGTACGTTCTAGCTTTAATTAGCGCTTCAATGCTAAAAGTGTAGCCGAATTGAGTTGGAGATCGAGCATAATTATATGCCTATATATATTGCAAATCGCAAGGCCTACACCGAGATACTGCTTGATACTTTGCAGGATTTTCTACACGATCACCACAACTGTGCCATTGGCGCTTTGATTAAAGTATCACAAGAGAAAATATAACATGTTTTCCCTTTTAAGTACAATTTTGAAAGGGATGAAAACATTGTGGGAAAATGAGTGAAACTGCTTATTTTAAGCAATTGCTCCTTTAGGGTAATATTTTTGAAATATTTTCTACTGCAGAAGCATGAAAACTGATTGGTTGATGTAATTATGCCCATGTTTGTCGACTTTGTGCAACACAGTTATTACTAGAACCAGTTACAATTATTTTGCATGGAGTCAATTGATTTGCATGTTTGTATCTTGTATATATTGATGTTGTATCTTGGTATCTTGATGATCTTTACATGTATGTAGAAACAATTATACTTGTTGTATGTTATAGATATGTATTGCATGCTGGCATAGTGCTGATAATAGCTCTTATATAAGCTATAAAAGTCTATTTGAATGTAGTCAGGGTAATAACTGTTCATAGCTATATGATAGTCATATGATAATAACAGGTTGTGGTTTTCATAATTATTTAAATGTAGTCATAATAGCAGTTTGTAGCTGTCATGATCATTTTATTAAATGTGATCATAATAGTAATTTGTATAATATAGTCATATAAATGTGGTCTTTGTAATGCAGCTATAGCATAATTGCAACTGTTGGCTGATGTCAGGACAAACTAACCTTCTGTGATATAACTGAAATACTATTGAAAGCACTGTAAAACACAATGGAAATAAATACATTGTATGGGATTAGAACCATCCTCTGATGCTACAGGATTCACTTCCGTTAATGCTTAACCTTTTCCCACATACAACAAATCTGCAGCAGATGCCTTCGAAAATGTCTTGGCATAAGTGTGAAAAATTCCAAATAATGAAATTAATATTATTAAATAGTGTTGAAAATACTGTGGCAAAAGGAGAAATTGCTCATCATGAGCAAATTCTTCTTTTGCCAGAGTGTTTTCAAAAGTTGTTTGCTACAGAGGCGTCAGAAAGCGTCTAAATGCGAGAAATGGTTAATGCTTTATCCCTTTCCTTATATATGCAACACAATCTGCAGAAGATGCCTTTGAAAATACCTGGGCAACTATCTGGAAGATTTCTTGAAATGAAATAATGATTACCAGTATTGAATGGAGTTGAAAACATTATAAGCAATTTCTCCTTTTGTCACTAAAGCTCCATTTGCTGCAGAGATGCATCAAATTGGGTCTGCATGCATTTAGGAGAGAGTTAACCCTTTCCCACTTGTGTGTAGACACATTTTGACACATCTGCTGCAGACGACTTTTGAAAACATTGTGGCAAAAGGAGAAATTGTTCATAAAGAGCAATTTACCCTTTTGTCACAATGTTTTCAACCCTATTCTATAATTATAGTCTTATTTATAGAGATTTTCCATATTTTTAGTAGACTTTTTCAAAGTCATCTGCTGCAGATTTGTTGCATGTGGGAAAGGGTTTAAAGGTGTTGTAATTCTATAGTTAGCTATGTGTTAAGTCGATGCTTTAACCCTTTTCCTCATATAGACGCTTTCTGACGCCTCTGCAGCAGACAACTTTTTGAAAACAAGAAGACAAAAACGAGCAATTTCTCCTTATGCCACAATGTTTTCCTCTTTTAGTCATAGGTTATCCATTTAATTATAGAGATAATCTATTTTTTGATAAAATATGTTCAAAGTCGTCTGCTGCAGAATTGTCGTATGAGGGAAAAGGTTAAACAAAGCATTGGAAAGCCATATAACATGTCGAGGGCTTGGCGTAAAACGGTTGTAACTAAAGACCTATTTTAAAAACCCTGGTTTAGGGGCAATTTTGATCCCTTTGTAAACAATGCAAATTTAGGTGCCATTGCTCAGAACGAGCAATGGCACCTAAATTTCCATTGTTTACCAAGAAAAATGATTTAACGCTTTTAAAGACTTTATGGCGAGGTGATTAACCTTGGTAACAAAATACCAATTTTAGTTACAACCATTTCACGCCAAGCCCTCGATGTACTGATTGATTAAGTAATTACTTTTATCTGGAGCCAGCTGTTACGTTGGTATTGAACATTGAAGATGTGAATCATTTAGACATGAGTGAGTTTGTCTCACCTTCGTTGATGTACGGGTAAGGGTGTCCGCCTCAAGGGGATGTTAACATTTTAAAGCCCAATTTTGGTCAAATGTAACATTTGAAAAGGTGGAATTATATTTTTATGTTTAATTTACCAAAGGGAAAATAAAAGAGAAAATGTGTATGTGGTTTTAATGTTGTTTGTTTTTTTTCAAAGGTAGATCAATCACCACAGTAATGAATGATGTCTTGTCTCTGAGAGCAAACAAAAAGATGTGACGATAATTTATGATTCTGTAAAAGTATTTTAACCCTTTCCCACATTTAGATGCATCTGCAGGAGACAAATTTTGTAAAATGAGAAAGCTACCTGCGGCATATTTGATGTATGCAGGAAAGGGGGTTTAACCCTTTCCCTCATACGACAATGCATTCTGCAGTAGACTACTTTGAACATATTTTGTCAAAAAATAGAAAATCTCTATAATTGAATCATTAGATAACTTATGACTAAAAGTGGTAAACATTGTGGCAACAAATAGAAAATCTCTATAATTGAATGTATAACCTATGACTAAAAGTGGAAAACATTGTGTAAAAAGGAGAAATTGCTCGTTTTGAGCAATTTCTTCTTTTGTCATTATGTTTTTCATAAAGCCGTCTACTGCAGAGGCGTCAGAAAGCGTCTATATGCAGCAGACAAATTTGGAAACATCTTGGCATAAATTTGTAAACTTGTGTTTACAAAAGTTTTTCGACCTAGATGTCTCAAAATGTATCTGCATGTTGGAAGGGTTTAATTTTAGTTATGATGGGAAAATGTCTCCGATAATTGTGGGACATTGTAATCCTATTGATTTTTTTTAATGGAATGTCTGTCGTTATAGCAGTTATCTGAAATTATGTGATATATTTCCTAACATAGATGATAGATCTATATAAATACCGATTCATATTTCAGGTGATATTATACCTGGTTATGTCTTGTTTCAGGCAAAAGTGGGCATGAGGTTTCTATGTATTTATAGCAACATAAACTAACCCTTTCCCTAATTCAACAAATTAGTAACAGACAACTTTGAAAACATGCAGTCAAATTATTAAGTGGAAAATCTGTATACATAAAAGTAAAATCATTTAAAACAGTTGAAAACAGTGTGACAAAAGAAGAAAATGTTTGATGAATATGAATGATACAGGGCGATGTTACCTTCCTTTCCTCAGATGTCTTCATTTTATACTTATGACTCTTTTCCACATGCAGACACTATTTCAAAGGCTTGGCGCCAAAACGGTTGTAACTAAAAACCTATTTTGAAAACCCTGGTTATGGGCAATTTTGACATCTTTATAAACAATGCAAATTAAGGTGCCATTGCTCAGAACGAGCAATGGCACCTAAATTTCCAATGTTTACCAAGAAAAATTATTTAACGCTTCTAAAGAGTTTATGGCGAGTTGATTAACCTTGGTATAAAAGTAAATTTTTTAGTTACAACCGTTTCACTCCAAGCCCTCGAATTTTGAGGAATATGCAGCTGAAAACTTTCTAAAATATTGTTGTTAATGGTTGCTCTAAATGGTTACTTTTAATAGAATATTTTCATTATTTCCTGGGATTTTTCGTAAGTACGCTGTACATATATTTTATATGGGTAATTATTAATCTGTGAATATTTATTTCTGAACAGGAGCCAATAGAAGGTATCCTGAACAAGTGCAAGCTAATCAATGGAAAGAAAGGATCGTAAGTGAAATAAGCCTTTTTCCAAATCTTATGCATTTCAGGCTTTGGTCAAAGAAGTAAGAGGGGTGGTGGGGTGTTTGAAATGTTTCAAGAAAAGTTCCTAATGTCCTTTAATAATTAATATACCTAAAAAGAAAAAAAATAATGTAAATTTAGACAACAAAATATAATACATTTATTCCTATATACATGTATAACAAATAACGCACATTCTATTGTCCCTACAGCAAGGTTATGTCGATATGAGGGGCGCACATTCGCAGTGCCATAGCAACTGTTCCAGGGACATTGGGTACAAATAAAAATTACATGCCCTCATAACCGTTATCATGAAGGGGCATTACACTTTAACGGTTTCCCGCATTTCTAGAACAATGTTATTGACTTCATTTCTGTATTATGTGATCAGCAGGATCTAGGTAAATATGTTAATCAGAGATAAGTGTGATTAAACATATGAATCGCAATAGAGTAATGTATGTAAACACTGCTAATTTATGAATGGAACAAAAATGACCCTACATGTGACCCGAAAAACAAGCCAAGATAGGGCTGGTACTGGTTAAGTCTCCTGGAAGCAGACATCAAGCGTGATTAATATAAGCTGAAAGCTTGTTTCGCAATCAATGAAGATGAAATTTCGGGTATTTTTGAGAAGTGACCGCAGATTGATGAACATTACAGGATGTGTTATAACTCATGAGTACATACATGTATATGGTAAAAGTGTTTTTTGTATGCAGGAGAGTATCATGAAAAGATTTAAGCATAATACAGTCTTTAGAAACCAACTGTTATGGGTTTTCGAGTAACAATATGCATGTTCTATTTGTACCTGCCCCTCTCTCTCGCCAACTCGATAGCTCTTTTGGTAGCAACGCTAGTTGTCAATCCAGGGGTTGTGAGTTTGAACCCCAGCTCGGCCATCATTCTTCCCGACATTTGACAAAAGTCACTGTGACAAGCGTCATTCGTCTTTCACCAATGGGTTAACAGTCTATTTGGCAAAGCAGCCAGTTGCTTGGAGAGTATGTTGTGTGGGGTACTGGTGTGAGTAAACCAGGAAACATATGAGAAGGTGAACTGGCCGCCGTGATGATATGACTGAATTTTTTTTTGAAAACTGTGTTAAACCCAAATCAATCAATCAAACCCTCTCACTTCAACATTATGTTGCTATAAATACATAGAATGTGCTTTATTTGTAATATATAAAGAGAAAGCAATGCATTTAATGAAGTATATTTTGATGTCTTAACAGTAAAATATTTGTTAATTATTTACAGAGATATCGCACTTTTCTTGAAACTTTTTCTACACCCCTCATATGATTCAGTGGTTAGAACAAGAGACATGGACTTGTGACCCTGTTGATCACTCCAATGTTTTTTAACCCCTTTCCACATCAAGTTCCCAGTAGACAATTATGAAAATATCAAGCATTACGACTGACTGGCAGGTGTCAGAATAAATGGACCAGTAGTACTGGTGACTTGCCCAGGAAAATGCCGTGAGATAACTGAAACATTGTTGAAAGCGGCTTAAAACCCGAAACAATCAATCAATCAATTACTACAATGTTTTCAAAACTCGTGCTGCTAAAGATGCCCCAAAATGCCATGCATGTCTTTTGTGGGTTTAACCCTTCCCACATATAGGCGCTTTCTGACACCTGTGCAGCAGCTGACTTTTGAAAACCTTATGGCAGAAATGGCTCATATCATTTCTCCATTTGCCACAATGCTTTAAATTTTATTTAATAATGATATTTTCATGTATAGAGATTTTCTATAGTTTTGCCTTTATTTCTTCAAAGTCCTTTGCTGCATGTGAGAGGGTTAAAATAAGAATGGTAGTATTAGGTTTCCTTCCTTCACATTCAGGCTTGGGAGAATTAATTAATAGCTTTATAAATGAAGCACTGGTGTCAGGAAAATGTAGTGCTTGTAAATGATCAAGCTTATAAGTGCTCCAGGTGAGCTATTATTAACAAAACATCTCATTGGGTGAGAGCCTCTACTGAAATTGTTCAGGCCATATTGATTTGTTAAAAAACATGGCCTATGTGAGGAATCAGAAAAGGGGTAAAAAAAAAATAACATTAAAAATTTCTCCTTTTGTCACAATGTTTTCAAAAGATGTCTGCTGCATAGGCATCAGAAAGCCTAAAAAATTGTGAAAAGGTTAACCGTTAAATATATCATATATATGGTAAAAGGTTATTCTCATTTGCAGGAAAAAGTGGGCAGTATCCTATGTGAAGTTAACAGGAACAAACCTGGTGTTTTATAAGGACCAGAAATCGTCCCAACCAAAGGCTGGACAGCCCCACGGAAAATCAGACCAAATGTTGGCCCTTAGGGACTGTTCTTTGGAAAAGGACCCTAAAGACATTGGTAGCAAGAAAAAGAATACTATACTGGTAAAATTTGTTCTTCTATACTAATCAATTTAAATAGCACTTTTAACCCTTTCCCTCATATAGATGAAAACATAGTGACAAAAGAAGAAATTGCACAAAACGTGCAATTTCTCCTTTTGCCACAATGTTTTCCACTTTTTGTCATAGGTGATCTATTCAATTATGGAGATTTTCTATGTTTTGACAAAATATGTTCAAAGTCGTCTGCTGCAGAATTGTCGTATGAGTGAAAGGGTTAAACACACAACAAATTAGAAGACAACTTGTGAAAACATGTATAAAAAATTATTAGAGATCTTTATAAATGATAGTTTGATTATTTAATTGTGCTAAAAACATTGCCAAAAACGGTGAAATTGCTCATTATCAGCAATTTCTCCCTTTTCAATTATGTTTTCAAAAGTTGTCGTTTGCAGATGAGTCAAAATGTGTCTGCAAGTTGGAATGGGTTAATCCATCTTGACCCATCACAAAGTGTCGTCAGTCGAGCTGTGATTTTTCAGGTGGTAACAAACGTAATTGACCCAAGAGTTGTTAGTTTGAGGGCCATGCAGCTCTGCCGTTCATGCTTTCCTGTGATTGACAAAGGTCATACTCAGTTTTACTGAGAAGGTAGTAAATGCATTGGATGAACTTTGTGTTGAATACTGGAACAAGGGAGCCAGGAACCACGTGGTTTCGTGAACAAGCCCTCAAGATATACCTTAAAAGCTGTTGAAAATTGCACTCTAATCAATCAATCAATCTTTCATAAAGTACTAATATCTGAAATAATTATACCCCCTTCGAAGAAGAGGGGGTATATATGAGTCACTGTGTCGGGCAGTATGTTTGTCTGTCTGTCGGTTGGTCGGTCGGAAGCCATATTTTGTACGGCCTATATAAAGCTTCTATACCAAGAGGAGATGTGCATATCCTAAAGGGGTTACAATTGCATGATATTTTACAGAGTTATGGCCCTTTTAGTAATTAAGTTATGGTGTAGGTCAAGGTGCTGTTTAGGGGGTATTTTGTCTGGCCTATTTCTTACAAACCACTGGGTGGAATTCAATAAAATGTTACATGAAGCTTCTATACCAAGAGGAGATGTGCATATCCTAAAGGGGTTACAATTGCATGATATTTTACAGAGTTATGGCCCTTTTACTAATTAAGTTATGGTGTAGGTCAAGGTGCTGTTTAGGGGGTATTTATCATCTTCAGTGATAGTTCTAGTTGTGATAAAAGACATTTGAAAACATTGTAACCAATATATAATATCAACAGTGGTATGCTGCTGATGCATCAGAAAGTGTTTATATGTGGGAAAGGGTTAATTAACAATCTATTTGGGCAGATAGCCAGTTGCCTAGGATGAATGTTGTGCTTGAGTATTGATGCAATAAAAACCTTGAGATACATGGGTGGATGAAGTGGCCGCTTTGAAGCAACTAAATACTGTTGAAAACAGTGTTAAATCGCAATCAATTGTATGATGTGGCTCATTCTTGTCTGTATGTTACAGATCTTTTGACGTGTCCTGCCTATGACGAAATTAGAAGATCACTCATCAGCAGGGCACAACAAAAGAACACATCATTCAACACACTTTCTAATACATGTACATGTATAGACAAGTCTAAATGTTGTGTTTTATAACTCTTTAACCAAGTTGCCAAATTTATTGTCAGATCAATGAAAAAAAGACATACATGTAGATGACTATATAAATGAATAATTCTTATGCATGTAAATTATAATCCTTGATATTCCTGTAATTTTTTCAATTTTTCATATTTTGTTACTTTCTCTTTCTTTTCTTTATATCCCTTTTTATAAGCCCATTTTGAAAAAAACGGATCGTATTATAGTTTTACCTGCGGTGTACGGGCGGGCGGACGACGTCCAGTATGTTGTCAGCTAAATAACTTGAGAAGCCTTTGTCCCATCATCACCAAATTTAGTCAGAATGTGTATTGGCAGAATATCTTGGACTAGTTCGATAACTAGCCATATTGCTTTTGTCAATCAAGAGTTATCGCCCTTTAATTATAGAAATTACCTAAAATTGGTCTTGTCGGCTAAATAACTTAAGAAGCCTCTGTCCAATCATCACCAAATTTATTCAGAATGTGTATTGGCATAATATCTTGGACAAGTTCAATTACTAGCCATATCACTGTAGTCAATCAAGAGTTATTGCCCTTTAATTATAGAAATTACCTAAAATTGGTCTTTTCAGCTAAATAACTTTAAAAGCCTTTGTCCAATCATCACCAAATTTGGTCAGAATGTGTATTGGCAGAATATCTTCATCAGGTTGATAACTAACCACGTTATCTTAGTCACTCCACACTTATATCCCTTGAAATGGCCAAAACTATATCAACAGTGTCCGCTCTCCATATTTGCCTGACGTACAAAAAAAACCAATTATCACTACTTGGTCTCAAAAAAATAGGAATAGGACGGGCGTATTTTGTGACATTTGGCGCTCTTAGCTATTAATATTGTTAAACAAAAGTGACTTATAGGCCCTACGCGACCGGGTCTTTATATTGTTTGATGTTAGTATTTCTATAATATGTACACATGTCACTATAATAAAATGTTGCCTACTTACTTACTTACAGATCAGTTCTCAAGATGGACAGATGATACTGCAGTCAGAGGATGATGCTAAGATACAGGAATGGTTTCTCAAGCTTCATATGAAAATTCAGGAATTGGTAACTTTGTTAACTGTATATTCTCCCTGATATAGAACTGTTACAGTCACATGACTTTTAGGTTAAACCTTTCCCACACACAATACATCTGAAGCAGACGACTTTGAAGACATTTAGTAAAAACTATGGAAAATCTCTATTAATGAAGGTAAAATTACTGAAAATAGTTGAAAACATTGTGGTAAACAGAGAAATTGCTTGTTTTGAGCAATTTCTCCTTTTGCCACAATGTTTTCAAAAGTCGTCTGCTGCAGAGGTGTCAAAATGCGTCTATAGGTGGGAAAATGAACACTATATGTCTCAATGTAAACTGACCTTGTTTTGTATTTATCATAGTACAGTTCAGTTTACACATACTATACCTGATATTATATATGTAGGCTTTGAAAACCATTGGGGAAAATTTAAACAATTGGAAGTATAATTTTGATATTATATAGAAACATGCTTGGAAAAAGACAATTTGCTTGTTTTCAGCAATTTCTCCTGTACCTGCAGTATTTCACAAAAAGTTGTCTAAAGAAAGATATCAGATTTCAAATAGTGCAATTTACTTCTCGGGCATTTACATACACGAGTTTTAACACAGTTTCTGCGTATCTTTTAAAATAGTGAACCATAAAAAAATATTCCATCTTAAGAAGAGGATAACAGATTTGAATCCCAATTGTGTCATTTCAAACCCTTTCCCATATTCTGATTATTAAATGATCTATTTCTCTTTTTGTTACTTTGATTTTTGCATAGATGTTTTATAAGTCGTTTGCAGCTGCCCCAGATTTATTGTACATGTATGTGAGAAAGGGGGGTTAAAGCAGATGTAAGTCCTTTCTCACCACCTATCAAGCAAAGGACTTTTGAAACAATTGTGGGAACCGGAGAAATTGCTCATGATTTTAACTATTTGTTCTTTCATTAATTTAACCCTTTCCCACATACAATAAATCTGCAGCAGACAACTTCCAAAACACATTGGCAAAGACATGAAAAATCTCCATAAATAAGGGTTTAATAATTAAAAAGAGTTGAAAACATTGTGACAAAAGGAGATATTGCTTGTTTTGAGCAATTTCTACTTTTGTCACATTGTTTTCAAAAGTCGTCTGCTGCACAGGCTTCAGGAAGCATATATGTGGAAAAGGGTTAATAGAGATTTTCCATATTTTTACCATGATTGCTGTATGTGGGAAAGTGTTAACTATTTCCTACCTACAGACACGTTTTGATGCATCTAAAGCAGACGGCTTTTAAAAACAGTGTAGAAAAAGGAGGAATTACTCACAGTTTTGCCAATATGTTAAAAAGTCATCTGCTGCAGAGTTGCTGTATGTGGGAAAATGTTAATAAGTTCACTTCCTTATCTTAAACCCTTTCCCTCATACGGCAATTCTGCAGCAGACGACTTTGAACATATTTTATTAAAAAAATAGTAAATCTCTATAAATGAATGGATAACCTATGACAAAAAGTGGAAAACATTGTGGCAAAAGGAGAAATTGCAATTTCTTCTTTTTTCACTATGTTTTCAAAAAGCTGTCTGCTGCAGAGGCATCAGAAAGCGTCTATATGAGGGAAAGGGTTAAGGTTGAGTATGTTGTACGAATGTTAGGATAAACTCATTGGTAATGAAAGAAAAAGACAAATATAGAAATACAATTTTAAAGATATAGAAATATAATTTTGTGAAGGTTATAACATTGTTGGTGGCAAAGGACAATTTGGTCATTTTTTTCAAAATGTTTTATGTCTCTATTCAATAATGCATTCTGTTAAAGAAATTTTCCAAAGTTTTGTCTAAATACTTTCAAGGTTGTCTGATGCAGATTTGTTGTATGTGGGAAAAACACTATTTTGTGTTTTTCTCTATTGCAGGGGGGTAATCCAGATGCTGTAGCAGCAGACACTCCAAATGAGTTATTACCACAAGACATGCCCTCTGGTCTGAGTAAAAAACCCTCATTTAAAGGTAAGGAGTTCTTGAATACTTACACTTTTGGCATAAATAATTAATTTATGATCATTGCCCTCCTGAATTGAATTTTGGGGTTGTTTAGTGTTTGCTCTTTTTGTCTGTCTGTTTGTCTGTGGAAAAAAAGTTTATAACCGGCTATGATATTTTAAGAGTTGTCTGCTTCATTCATTTGTGAAGAAAAACATGGTAGTTTTTCAACAAATACAAGCCTTATTTTGAAATATAGTTGACAGCATTGTTAGAAAAGGAGAAATTGCTCATCATGAGCAATTTCTCTTTTTCTAACAGTGTTTATTAATGATGTCTTCTGCTTTGATATTATCTGAAAAATTGTGTCTGGAAAATTGGTAGTATTATCTTAAAGTGAGATCATTGTTAGATATGGAGGTATGGCTCTAAATCAGTCATCAAAATTAACGTTTAAAATTCACTGGTCCGAAAATCCTTAGTGTTCTGCTATGTTAATTAAGACATTACGCTGTCCAAGGGATATTTTTCACTGGTCGGATCCAAAAGTTACTGGCCAGAGACCATAGGACCACTTCCAATTTCACAGACTGCTCTAAAGTCACTTGATGCAAACCGGTCAAATGTTATCTTCACCAGGAAACCCAACATGTTTAATTTAGATTAAATCACTCCCATAATGGGGGCTGGTGTTTTTCATGTATAACTTATGGAAAGTTGGTCCTGTTTATTTTTGTAAACATTTATTTCATAATCAGTATATTGTGTATTATCCCTTCAATATTTAATGTATTCATTTATATATGTTACTAATTGAAATATGTAATCCTTATGCATAAGCCCACAGCGAATTCTGAGTATGCCCAACTGTACCTCTTATAATATATGAATTCTTTATGATGCCCCCCCTTTGGAGAAGATGGGGCTATTAGCTTTGCACATGTCAGTCGGTTGGTCCGTCCGTCCGTCGGTAGACCAAAGCTTATCCGATTGAAAACTGGATATTGCTTGGACCTACAGTACTCAAACTTGGTAGGTAGGTTGGGCATGACCAGTAGACTATTTATGTTGAGGTAATCTGTTCAAAGGTTTGACAAACATCTCTTGAAATAATTTATTGTCATAAATAGTATACATTATTATTTTATTAAATGTAAAGGGTATATCTATTCTATGACTCTTATATGAGTCTGGGTGAAGCATCATATAGAAATTCTCCCTTATACTATTTTCTGTTTTGCGTGTTGTGTGATGTGGCGCTAGAACTATTTATAGATTTACCACTTTTCTGTGCCAATCACAAGGTACATTTCCAATTTTTTAATTATTTTCTACTTTTACTTATTGAAGTGTCATATCAAGTAAATAGTTAACCCTTTCCCACATACAGTAAATCTGCAGCAGATGACTGAAAACATGTAGTCAAAAACATAGAAGATCTCTGTAAATGAAGGTATCATTACTAAAACAATTTGAAAACATTGTGGCAATAAAAAGGAATTGCTCATTATGAATAGTTTCTCCTTTTGTCACAATGTTTTCAAAAGTCACCTGTTGCGTCCGAAAGCTTCTGTTTGTGGGAAATAGTAAAGAAGGTGGCTATAGCATATAAGGTAATAGGTTAAGTAAACATCTCTTGCATACAACTAATCTGCAGCACACGATTTTGAAAATATCTTGGCAAAAATATGGAATCTTTTTAACGTAATTGTTGAATATTTATTGAAATATTAGAGCAAAAGGTGAAATTTCTCTTTAACCCTTTCCCTCATATGACAATTCTGCAGCAGATGACTTTCAACATATTTTGTCAAAAAATAGTAAATCTCTATATTTGAATTGATAACCTATGACAAAAAGTGGAAAACATTGTGTCAAAAGGAGAAATTGCTCATTTTGAGCAATTTCTTCTTTTGTCACTATGTTTTCAAAAAGCTGTCTGCTGCAGAGGCGTCAAAAACCGTCTATATGAGGGAAAGGAGCAATTTCTCCTTTCATCACAATTTTTGGTTTTTTTTTCCGAAAAATCGTCTGCATGTAGATGCACCCCATTGTGTCTGCATGTGGTAACAAAAACTTCAAAACGCACACTTATGATACCCACAGGTCGTCATGGTCGACACCCGTCTGACGGGGGAGGAACGTTAGAAAGAAAGGGTAGAATCAAAGATGTTCTCACAAAGTTCATCACTAATCGTAGTGAGAAGAAGGAGCTGGTGAAAAAGGGCATCTATAAAGGTATTCCAAATGTTAACCCTTTCCCTCATACGACAATTCTGCAGCAGACGACTTTGAACATATTTTGTTAAAAAATAGAAAATCTCTTTAATTGAATGGATAACCTATGACTTAAAGTGGAAAACATTGTGGCAAAAGGAGAAATTGCTCGTTTTGAGCAATTTCTTCTTTTGTCACTATGTTTTCAAAAAGCCGTCTGCTGCAGAGGCATCAGAAAGCGTCTATATGAGGGGAAGGGTTAACCCTTTACATTATACAACAAAATGGTTATAAATGCAAGTTTTATTATTGAATAGAACTGAAATCATTGTGGCAATAAGAGAAATTGCTTTTTGTGAGCAATTTCATCTTTTGCCACAATGTTTTCAAAAGTTGTATATGTGCCTACTTGGTGTAAAGGGTTCATTATTTCCTGTATTTTTAGTTAAACAGGATTTATGTCCAATTCGAAATGATGTTGTCAATTTATTCAAAGATATTAACATTTTATGCTCATGTTTGGCATTTTGGTTTGCCCCAATCTGAAGAATAATGTGGCATCTCCTGTTCTTCAGAAAATCATTGGAATGTTCATATGCTAAAGTCGCGGTCAAGCTCAGGGTAAAAAACTAGGTCACAAGGTCAAGTTTATGAAAACCTTATCTATTTATGATCACTCCAGAGGCATTGTTTGTCATCAATATTCATGGGAGTTCATCAGAACATTCATTTCCATCAAGTATACATGTATTTCATATTTGAAACTCTCAAGTTTGGTCACAAACTAGGTCACAAGGTTAAGTTTATCACTGTCCCACATAGTCCACAAACTTTAATATCGTTTTTTATGCTTAAAAGAGCATGAAGTGCTCGAGTTGTGTTATTGTGATCTCTCTTGGCTGGCATCCAGCATGCATTGTCAGTCGTACGTGCATCAACATCTCTGTAACCAGTGGGTTAGAAAAACATGGTCACCAGGGGTGAGGCAGTTTTGCTTTATATGGCTATACTGAAAACTTTAAAAACTTTTTACCATAAAATGTTGTTCATCGCTTGTTTAGCATATGTAAAGATGTGCATTAAATTTGACTATGATAATTTTTACAACATTAAACCTTTATATCCATAACTTCTGTTACAAAAACCTTAATCCATTTCCACATTAAACAAATCTGCAGCAGATGACCTCGAACAAATTTAGACAAAAATATCAAATATTTCTGTAAATGAAAGTATTATTACTTGAAAGAATTGAAACATATCATGGCAAAAGGAGAAATTACTAATCATTAGCAATTTCTCCTATTACCTCCATATTTTCTAAAGGCGTCTGTTTTTGGGAAACAGTTAAACCATTTTTGTATATCCCAATGTATAGTGTTAATATAGCTGGGTAAATGAAACATGAGCCGTTCCATGAGAAAACCAAAATTATGGCCGAGATCAGCCTGCACAGTCTGTGCAGGCTAAGCCGGCCGACACATTCTGTCTCAGAGGGATAGAGTTATAGAGTAATGATTCCTGAAACAGAAAAATCTCAGGAGGCGAAAAGTGTCTGTCCGGAACGGCTCATATGTTATTGAGATTCTCCATATAGTCAAGAATCATAGTTGACGAGGGAGTTTATGATCAGTAAAGACCCAGAACACACTGCACAAACCTGCAATCTGATCTGGGTCTTTCCTGTTTGCTATTTGCTGTTCAGAAAATCACCATAAACAGAAGTTTGCCACCAATTGACTGAATAGTTAATGTAGGAAGGTAGCCAGCTACCTTTAAAAGATTTTGTCTATAGTGCTAGTGAAATAGAACCAGGAAACACATAGACAGGTGAACTTGCTTCTGTGATATGACTGATTTCATGTAAAACCTGTGTATAAAGACACCCCCACCCCCCCATCTGGTCTTTGTTCACAGGTTGTCTTAAACTGCAGGGTCATTTATACAGAAAAAGAGTGATAAAAAGCTAAAAGTGTAATTGCTATAAACAGAGAATTGCTATTTCAAGGTAGTCTTAACCCTTTCTCACATGCAACAAATCTGCAGCAGTCGACTTTGAAAATAGAGTGAGAAAAACCTGAAAAATCTCAATAAAAGATAGCTTAATTGTTAAATAAAGTTCAAAACATTGTGGTCAAAGGTGAAATTGCTCATCATGAGCAATTTTACCTTTGGCCACAATGTTTTCAAAAGTTGTCTGGTGCTATTGCGTCAAAATGCGTCTGCAGGTGGGAAAGGGATAAGCACAGGTCCTAAAATAAAATGGCAGTTAAAGCTTTTCAACATAATAAATTTTTGAAAACATCTTAACAAAATTATGGTCAATCTCAGACAAGGAAAGTAAACTATGTTTATTGAATGGAGTTAAAAACATTCTGGCAATTTCTCCTTTTGTCACAATCTTTTAAAAAATAAAAGTCGGCTGCAGGGGCATCAATATGTGTCGGCATGAGAGAAAGGGTTGAAACTAAATCAATCGTTGATAGTTGCACTTACTCATTATTTCTTGTTAGTTTGCTATTTATAATGCTAGATATGTGACTTAAAGGTAGTAACCATATGATTATACTACTAATGTCTAATTTTGGAATCCGCCGTGGTCCCGTGGTTTTAGCGTCAGGGATTTGAAACTAGGTGTCCCTCGTTCGATCCCCAGGCGTGGCACAACGGTCATGGTGGAGTGCCCTTGAGCAAGGCACATTTTCTAGCCTAGTACTTGTTTGTTTACCCAGGGATCATGAATAAGTGAACTGTCACCATGACATAACTGAAATAATGTTGAAAGCGGCATAAAACCCCAATAAAACAAAAACAAACAAACAAAATAATGTTTTCATATTTGTGCATAACTCATTCAAGCATCGGGCAAATTCTTTCCAAAATGAGTCTGCAACAGATAAAATAAATTCTTCCTTTTAAGACCATGTTTTCAGCTCTATGCAATATTTAAACTTTTTCCATATATAAAAAAGTCTGCATGAGATAAAAATCTCTATAAGTGAAAGTGTAATTACCCAATCACGTTGCATTATGGCAAAGAGAGAAATTGCTCACAATGAGCAATTTCTCTATTTGCCGGAGTGATTTTAAATGTTATTTTCTTCATGTCAAAAAGGGTTTGCATGTGGTAATGGGTTAACCATTTCCCATCATGTAGATGCTTTCTGTTGCATCTGCAGAAGACGGCTTTTTGAAAACATGGCGACAAAAGAAATAATTGCTCAAAACGAGCAATTCCTACTTTTGTCACCATGTTTTCAACTCTATTCAATTATTGTACTTTCATTTAAAGGGATTTCCCAATGTTTTTGGATACTATTTCAAAGTCATCTGCTGCAGATTTGCCATATTCTGAACAGGCCTAAAACTTAATGGGGAATGTGCATATCATTGCTTGATGCTGGAAATCAAAGTATTTTCTATGTAATTGAACATTGAACCCATCTAGCTAAAATGTTGTTTTAAGAGTCATCTTCTTTAAAAACATGTATGCGAAACATTATTTACACTTCTGGAAAGGAAGTAGGTTTTTATAATTACCCAAAATGGGTCTTGTCAGCTCAATAACTTTAGAAGCCTTTGTCTAATCATCACCAAAGTTAGTCAGAATATTGGCATAATATCTCGGACAAGTTCGATAACTAGCCATATCGCTTTACTCAATCAAGAGTTATCGCTCTTTAACTATATAAATTACCTAAAATTGGTCTTGTCAGCTCAATAACTTTAGAAGCCTTTGACCTATCATCACCAAATTTGTTCAGAATGTGTATTTGCATAATATCTCGGACAAGTTCGATAACTAGCCATATCGCTTTAGTCCATCGAGAGTTATTGCCCTTTAATTATAGAAATTACCTAAAATTAGTTTTGTCAGCTCAATAACTTTAGAAGCCTTTGTCCAATCATCACCAAATTTTGTCAGAATGTGTATTGGCATAATATCTCGGACAAGTTCGATAACTAGCCATATCGCTTTAGTTAATTGAGAGTTACCGCCCTTTAATTATAGAAATTACCTAAAATTGGTCTTGTCAGCTCAATAACTTTAGAAGCCTTTATCCAATCATTACCAAATTTGGTTAGAATGTGTATTGGCATAATATCTCAGACAAGTTTGATAACTAGCCATATCGCTTTACTCAATCGAGAGTTATCGCTCTTTAATTATAGAAATTACCTAAAATTGGTCTTGTCAGCTCAATAACTTTAGGAGCCTTTGTCCAATCATCACCAAATTTGGTCAGAATGTGTATTGGCGTAATATCTTGGTCAAGTTCGATAACTAGCTGTATTGCTCCAGTTGATAGAGAGTTATTGCCCTTATAGAAATTACCTATAATTGGTCTTGTCAGCTAAATAACTTGTGAAGCCTTTATCCGATCATCACCAAATTTAGACAATATGTTGATGGGCAGAATATCTTGGTCAGGTTTGATAACTTACAACGTTATCTTAGTCACTACACAATTATGTCCCTCGAAATGGCCAAAACTGTACTAACAGTGTCCGCTCTCTAAGTTTGGCTGACGTACAACCAATGACCACTATACTTGGTCTCAAAAAAACAGGTCGGGCGTATTTTGTGACATTTGGTGCTCTTGTTGATACTGGATTGAACCTTTGAGCAAGTTCTCCATTTTCCATAAAGTTTTCAAAAGTAGTCTGCTAAACTCTTTCCCACATACAACAAATCAGCAGCAGATGACTTTAAAAAAGTCTTGGCAAAAGTTTGAAAAATCCCAATAAATGAGTGTTGAATTATCAAATAAAGTTGAAAACACTGTTGCCAAAGGAGAAATTGCTCATCATGAGCAATTTAACCTTTGACCGCAATGTTTTCAAAAGTCGTCTTCTGCTACTGCGTCAAAATACGTCTGCAGGTGGGAGAGGGTTAAGAGGCAAAGGGTTAAACCAAGCTTGTTCATCTTCACTCAAGAGGCATGGGTTTTGTTTCCTGTTTCGAATTGAATTACCTTTATCCCCTTTCCAACATACAACAAATCTGCTACAGACGACTTTGAAAACAGCTAGTTAAAGATATAAAATATCTCTATAAATAAAGGTTTAATTACTGAAGAAAATTTAGAATAATTTTTCCTTTTGCCTCATTGTTGTCAATAGTCGTCTGCTGCAGAGGCGTCGGAAAATGGCTGTATGTGGGAAGGGATTTAATGTCACATCTTATTTGTAATTCCAGATGCTGTATTTGGAGCAGATTTAAAACTGATCTGTGATAGAGAAAAGTCAAAAGTCCCATGCTTTGTTGCAAGGGCCATAGAGGCAATAGAGAAACGAGGTAAACTTTGTCAAGAGCTCTAGATATAGGGCATATTTCACATTCCTTATTTGTCCTCAAAACTATATGTTGTGGTTACTCAAAAGCACAATCTCACCCTTTGTTGTGGGTACCCAAAAGAATTGTTGTGACCTGTGTTGTGGGAAATCAAAAGAAACGTCTTGCCCTTTGTTGCAGGCACAGGTGAAAGATGCAGTGATATGGACCCCCTGGTCCTTTTCCACCTCCTTCCCACAATCTACAACCGAAAAAACTTAAAAAATACATGATATATTTGTAATTTGCAATATGTGGCTCAAATATTAAAAAAATAATTGTATGTGTATAATATAAAAATATGACTCATATACTATGTAAAAAAAAGAAGAAAAAAAAAAAAATTTGTATGTATACATACAAAATATATTTTTTCTTTTTACATAGTACATGAGTCATATTTTTCAAATAACCTTGATTCATAGGGACCAGGGGGTTCATATCACTGCATCTTTCGCCTGTGGTTGCAGGTACATATACTCAAAGGAATTGTCACTGTGAATGATAGTTTTGAGTACCGACAACAATGTGTTAAACCCTTTCCCACACAGACACTTTCTTATGCCTTTGTATCAGATGGGGCTAAGTCTATGTGGAAAAGCAGCCAGTTGCTTCGGAAGATTGTTATGTGGAGTACTGGTGTGAGAAAACCAGGAAATGCATGAGTAGGTGAACTGGCCGGCCGCATGTGATATAACTGAGAAATTGTTAAAAACGGCGTTAAACCCCAATCAATCAATCAACCTTTGTATCAGACGACTACTAAAAACATTGTTGCAAGAGGAGACATTGCTTATTATGAGGAATTTCTCCTTGTGCTAAAATGTTTTCAACTCTTTTTCAATAATTATACTTTCATTTGTAGAAAGTCTCCATAGTTTTGTTAAATATTGATGAAAACATCTTGGGATGCCTATGCGGCTATTGTGGAAAAGAGAGTGATTTGTCAAATCAAATGTTTTCGTTTCCCACAATGTTTTCAACTTGCAATTTTCGAGGAAATCATATGCGGTCAAAATGTACCATGATTAGTTGACCCTTTCCCTCATACGGCAATTCTGCAGCAGACGACTTTGAACGTATTTTGTCAAAACATAGAAAATCTCCATAATTGAATGGATAACCTATGACCAAAAGTGGAAAACATTGTGGCAAAAGGAGAAATTGCTTGTTTTGAGCAATTTCTTCTTTTGTCACTATGTTTTCGAAAAGCTGTCTGCTGCAGAGGCCGTCAAAAAGCGTCTATATGAGGGAAAGGGTTAAGAAACGATAGCCTTTGCGCATGTAAGTGGTTGGCAGCACACTGTTTCAGTGCTTATACACATATGATACTTGAAGCCTTAGACTGCTGGAACAGATTGTGTGAAGCCTCTGCCTCCAGTATAGAGTGAGATCAGTCTGCGCCCTTTGTCAAGGTTCTTTACTGTTGATTGTATTTTTTATCTTAACATTTCTAGAATAGGCTATGAATTCTTCTAAATGCAAAGCTGGTAGTGTTGGGCCGATGATCGATTATAATCGAAAGTTGATCGGTTATGCATCACATTGGCGATAATCGATTGCATTTTACCACAATCGATTATCAATCGGTTCACCTTTTTTGCTTAATTTATGCTTGATTAATATTTGCTTCCACAAGGGAGATCACTCTCGCAGTCATGTTTGAAAACACATGTTTGGTGGGCTAGCATGTAAATACAACAACTTGAGATCGAAAAAAAGTGTTTTTTTGGCAATAAAATGATACAACCTAGTAAAGACAAGACAATAAGCCGGTATATTTTTGTTATCAAACATAAATAATAAGAATCATTGCGAACAATGAGGCTTGTTAAATACAATACTGTATGAACCGATTATATAATCGATGTCTAATCGAACGAGGCAAAGCGATTGTAACCGATAATCGATTGTAAAAATGGAACCGATTGGCCCAACACTAAAAGCTGGACAAGTCCATTTTAATTAAATCAGCATTGAAAGTCCATTTTAATTAAATCAGCATTGAAAGGTTTAACATTGCGGACATTGTTCCAGGCTAGGTAATTTGCTACACATTTATAAGATTGGCTGCCACAGTCTGACCCATGCTTCAGCCGTAAAAGCGGGCTAAATGGGTCTGAATGATTGGAGTCAATGCAACTCATGAGCAGGTGGTATTGGTTTCATACCTTATATATTTTAATCTTGATGTTAACCCATTCCCTCATACGACAATTCTGCAGACGACGACTTTAAACATATTTTATCATAAAATAGAAAATCTCTATAATTAAATGGATAACCTATGACTACAATACGAAAACATTGTGGCTAAAGGAGAAATTGAGCAATTTCTTCTTTTGTCGCTATGTTTTCAAAAAGCTGTCTGCTGCAGAGGCGTCAAAAAGCGTCTATATGAGGGAAAGGGTTAATATAAGGTGTTGAACCAATACCATCTTTCCTGTCCGTTGGATATTACATTGGTTGTTGAAATAGGTTTCAAGCCAAAACAAGTACTAAAATGCTTCACATCAGTGAGACAATTCTCCGTATTTCTTTTACAGGGTTAGATCATGAGGGTATTTATCGTATTGGAGGAAATATTTCAATGATACAGAAATTACGCTGTATGGTGGACCAGGGTATGTAACTTTTGACCCCCAATCCCCTTTTCCCTATACAATATTTCTGCAGCAGACAACTTTGAAAACATTTAGTCAAACATATGTAAACTCTCTATAAAGGAAAGAACCAAATTCGAGTTAAGTTAAAAACATTGTGACAAATTAAGAAATTGCGCATTATCATGAGCAATTTATCATTTTGCCATAATGTTTTCAAGAGTCGTCCTTTGCAGAGGTGTAAGAAAAACAGTTTCAAAAAAAATACTGAAAATCTCTAGGAATGTCTACAAATATTGAAAAGAGTTGAAAACATTGAGGCAGAAAGACTCTTTCTTTTACCACAATGATTTTAACTTTATTCAAAGAATTTCCTTACCTTTATAGAGAGTTTTCATGGAAAGATTGCTAAAAATAAGTGATATTGTTCTTTTCACATAATGTTTTTAATGCATCATACCCATTCCAGATCTCTAGATAACGAGCGTTTTTCATTCTCTAAAATCCTTATTCGAGCGCCAAAACCTATGTTGTGGGTACCCAAAAGAATTGTCTCTTCTTTTGACGATTCTTTTAAGTTCCCACAACATAGGTTTTAATGAATGCTTAGAGGCAAATATAAGAAATACCCATTTACTCCTCCTTATCTAGTCCTCTGCTATTGCCAATTTGACTTTCTTTTCACTCAAATGACTCTTCAAAATAACATAAAAGGGAAACAATGTGCCTTGAACTGGCCCATGGCTCCGAAATTATTATACTCTAAAACATTCTCTGTGCTCAGAATAGGGCTCAAGTATCTGATTGGTCAGAACCAATTTCATTCTCTTAATTGCCAAATCAGATACTTGAGCACAAAGTCTAAAGGGAGATTATAGTTTTTAGTTTTGCAACCCAAACTATAAAACTGTGCTCAATTATCTGATTGGTCAGAAGTAAAAATATTCTTGAAATTGATTAATCATAGGTCTTGCTGATCACAAAGAACATTTTCACAGTTTCTGTCGTGCACAAGACCCAGACCTGTACCTCAAATGTCAAGATCACACTTATAGGTTCAACATGAGTACTGTTTGATAGGACTGTACCTTGTCCGGCTCACATCTCAACCATGCATCATAGGATTCCCAAGTTACTTGGCACACATGTTCACCTCAAATGTTAAGGTCACATTTAGAAATCAAAGGTCAAAATGAGAACTGTTTGATAGGACTGTAACTTGTCCGGCCCGCATCTCAACCATGCATCATAGGATTCCAAAGTTGCGGGGCACACATGTTCACCATAATGAGGGTGACATGCGGCACACAAGACAAAGGCCTGTACCTCAAAGGTCAAGGTCACACTTACAGGTCAAATGTCGAAATAAGAAACCATGCATCACAGAATTCCCAAGTTACTAGGCACACATGTTCACCATAATGAGGGTGACATGCGGCACACAAGACAAAGGCCTGTACCTCAAAGGTCAAGGTCACACTTAGAGGTCAAATGTCGAAATAAGAAACCATGCATCACAGAATTCCCAAGTTACTAGGCACACATGTTCACCATGATGAGGGTGACATGCAGCACACAAGACAAAGGCCTGTACCTCAAAGGTCAAGGTCACACTTAGAGGTCAAATGTCGAAATAAGAAACCATGCATCACAGAATTCCCAAGTTACTAGGCACACATGTTCACCATGATGAGGTGACATGTGGCGCACAAGACAAAGGCCTGTAACTGAAAGGTCCAGGTCATACTTACAGGTCAAAGGTCAAAATGACAAACATTTGATAGGACTGTATCCAAAATGTATGCAGTGCATTGCTGTTTTTTGTCAACAAATGCACATACAATACACAATGTGTGTCCTCGTCTGGTAGGGGACTTTTGTTTTGCTTGCAATACGATATTAACTTGTTTATTTTACATCAATTGCAAAACGAGCCTTTGGCTAAGATTAATCACGCTTGATGTCTGCTTCCTGGAGACTTAACCAGTACTCGCGCCGTTTGTGTGAAAAAAATCCCAAAGGCAGGACCCGCTCAAACTGATGCATATGCAGCAGACGACTTTGTTGAAAACATGGTCGAAAAAGGAGAAATTATAATGGAATTTGGTAGAGCTTTTGTATTTTTATTTTCCAGGTGAAAAGTATGATCTAAATGACCAGATGTGGGACATACATATCTTGTGTGGTTCATTGAAACTGTTGTTTAGAGAGTTAAAGGAACCATTATTCACATATTCACTCTTTGATAAATTTCTAAAGAGTTTTTGTAAGTATCATTTTCTTCACTTGCATGAATCATCACCATCATTGTTGTCATCATCATCATCATCATCATCATCATCATATTTATTATATACCTGCATATATTTTGGCACCAAATATATGCAGATTGTCACATTATAATCATATTTATTATATACCTGCACATTTATTGGCGCCAAATATATGCAGATTGTCACATTATCATCATATTTATTATATACCTGTACATTTTTTGGCGCAAAATATATGCAGATTGTCACATTATCATCATCATCATATTTATTATATACCTGCACATTTGTTGGCACCAAATATATGCAGATTCTCACATTATCATCATTTTTAGCTCGACTTTTGAAAAAAAAGAGAGCTATTGTCATGACCCTGGCGTCATCGTCGGCGTCGGCGGCGGCGTGGTCGTCCGGTTAAGGTTTTTTGTTCAGCTCAGCTTTTTTTCTGTTTTCTAACAAACTACTACTGTTAAAGTCACTAAACTTCATAAACATAATCATAATATGTTAAATAATAAAAGTATATAGCTGGAAATCTTTATTTATTTCACTTAAAACTTCAAAACGTAAGGTTAAGGTTTTTTGTTTAGCTCAGGTTTTTGACAATTTTTTACTCATGATTTTTCATATCTTAAAAACTTTTCTTTTTTTTTGCTTGAAACTTCACAAACTTGCTGAGTGACTTAAGTTGACCTTATATAACAAGTTTCATAACTCTGTAAATAGTATTGACAAAATTATCTCCCCATTTCGATTTAGAAAATCTACTTTGAAGGGAGATAAATGGTGATAACTGAAACACAATTTAACCTATAGCTTTGAAACTTCCTAAACTTATTCAATGTTTTAACATAACTTGATACAACAAGTTCCATAACCTTGAACTTAATATTGACCAAATTATCCCCCCTTTTGGACTTAGAAAATCTACACTGAAGGTGTTGTCATCCGGTTAAGGTTTTTTATTAGCTCGACTTTTGAAAAAAACGAGAGCTATTGTCATGACCCTGGCGTCGTCGTCTGTGGCGGCGGCGGTGGCGGTGGCGTGGGCGTCAGGTTAATGTTTTTTGTTTAGCTCATTTTTTTTTCTCCCTATCAGTCGAGCGTCTGTGCCGTACGCGGTGCTCTTGTTATTATATACCTGCACATGTATTGGTGCCAAATATATGCAGATTCTCACATTATAATCATATTTATTACTTACCTGCACATTTATTGGCGCCAAATATATGCAGATTGTCACATCATCATATTTATTATATACGGTTATACCTGTACATTATATATGCAGATTGTCACATTATCATCATCATCATATTTATTATATACCTGCACTTATTTCACTGCAAATATATGCAGATTGTCACATTAGCATCATCATCATATTTATTATATACCTGTACATTTATTGGTGCCAAATATATGCAGAATGTCACATTATCACCATATTTATTATATACCTGCACAATTTTTTGCGCCAAATATATGCAGATTGTCATATTATCATCATATTTATTATATACGCACAAGGGTTTGAAATTAGCAATAGCATGTAGCAAATTTGCTACTTAAAATAGAAACTTGCTACCTGCCCGAAAAGTCAGTAGCAAATACTTGCTGCTTGGAAAAAAATGTCCCAGTTTCGTTTTTGTTTTTGCTCAATTATTCTCTCCTTATCTGGGTGTAATCAAGTTTAATAACACACTCCTTTATCACTTAGCTGACACAAATAAATTGTCAAGATGATTGGTTTACAACTTTACACATTACATTACTGTTATTGTTTATCTTGCTAAGGTTATCTGTAAGATGAATTTGCTACCTTCTTTCTAAGCAGGTAGCAAGTACTTGCTACCAGCCAAAGAAGTTAATTTCGAACACTATACCTGCACATTTTTTGGCGCGAATATATGCAGATTGTCACATCTCATCATCATCATCATATTTATTATATACCTGCACATATTTCAGCTATAATATATGCAGAATCTCACAGCATCATCATATTTATTATATACCGGCACAATGTTTGGTGCCAAATATATGCAGATTGTCACATCTTATCATCATCATTATATTTATTGTATAACTGCACATATTTCAGCTGAAATATATGCAGAATCTCACAGCATCATCATATTTATTATATACCTGCACATTTGTTTGCACCAAATATATGCAGATTGTCACATCTCATTATATTTATTATATACCTGCACGTTTTTTGGCGCAAAAATATGCAGATTGTCACATCTCATCATATTGTCTCGCCCACGATAGTGGAGTGAGACATAGCAGTCACTTTTCCGGCGACGGCGGTCGCTTTTATAAATAGCTATATCTCGGCAACCCCTGCTTGAATTTTTGTCAGATGTATTGTTTGGTCATTGGACATCTGTCAACGTCAAAATTTTCAGGGTCAAGGTCATAATTGTGCAGAACTTGACGTTTGTTAGGTAACTTGACCTCAAATTTAACCTTTCTTATATCTCAGCAACCTCTGCTTGAATTTTTCTGAAACATTGTCAGATGTATTGTTTGGTCATGATACATCTGTCAACGTCATAATTTTCAGGGTCAAGGTCATAATTGTGCAGAACTTGACCTTTGTTAGGTAACTTAACCTCAAAACTTAACCTTTCTTATATCTCAGCAACCCCTGCTTGAATTTTTCTGAAACATTGTCAGATGTATTGTTTGGTCATGATACATCTGTCAACGTCATAATTTTCAGGGTCAAGGTCATAATTGTGCAGAACTTGACCCTTTCTTATATCTCAGCAACCCCTGCTGGAATTTTTCTGAAACTTTGTCAGATGTATTGTTTGGTCATGGGACATCTGTCAACGTCAAAATGTTCAGGGTCAAGGTCATAATTGTGCAGAACTTGACCTTTGTAAGGTAACTTAACCTCAAAACTTAACCTTTCTTATATCTCAGCAACCCCTGCTTGAATTTTTCTGAAACTTTGTCAGATGTATTGTTTGGTCATGGGACATTTGTCAACGTCATAATATTCAGGGTCAAGGTCATACTTGTGCAGAACTTGACCCTTTCTTATATCTCAACAACCCCTGCTGGAATCTTTCTGAAACTTTGTCAGATGTATTGTTTAGTCATGGGACATCCATCAACGTCAAAATTTTCAGGGTCAAGGTCATAATTGTGCAGAATCATAGTGATTGCAATTATTTGGAATTTAATGTAGTATTATTGATCACTCTTTACTTCATGTGTGAATAAATATATTAAGATATATACACATGTAGTGAGTTTATATATTTATCATGACATGTTGAAAACAATGCATTGATAGACACTTACTTTTTCACATTTTATCAACTTTACTTTCTTTTTGCATAGTGATACCATTTAATATCTAATTAGTCCCCTACCGGCGTGCCGAAGGGGACTATTAGGTTTGCACTCCGTCAGTCCGTCAGTCCTTCTGTCAGTCAGTCCATCTGTCAGTCAGTCAGTCAGTCAGTCAGTCCGGCAAATTTTTGTCCGGAGCATATCTCCAAAACTGTACTAGCTATGGCTATGAAATTCCATATGTGGATACATCTCATCAATGCGGAGTGCAGTGCATATGAACCATAACTCTTGCTTCCCTAATTTTTGAGTTATTTCCCTTTCTTTATTTTCATACTTGATTTTTGTCCGGAGCATATCTCCAAAACTGTACTAGCTATGGTTATGAAATTTCACACATGGATGCATCTCATCAAGGGGGAGTGCAGTGGACATGAACCATAACTCTTGCTTGCCTAATTTTTGAGTTATTTCCCTTTCTTTATTTTCATACTTGATTTTTGTCCGGAGCATATCTCCATAACTATACTAGCTATGGCTATGAAATTTCACACATGAATACATCGTATCAAGGGGGAGTGCAGTGGACATGAACCATAACTCTTGCTTGCCTAATTTTTGAGTTATTTCCCTTTCTTTATTTTCATACTTGATTTTTGTCCGGAGCATATCTCCAAAACTGTACTAGCTATGGTTATGAAATTTCACACATGGATGCATCTCATCAAGGGGGAGTGCAGTGGACATGAACCATAACTCTTGCTTGCCTAATTTTTGAGTTATTTCCCTTTCTTTATTTTCATACTTGATTTTTGTCCGGAGCATATCTCCATAACTATACTAGCTATGGCTATGAAATTTCACACATGAATACATCGTATCAAGGGGGAGTGCAGTGGACATGAACCATAACTCTTGCTTGCCTAATTTTTGAGTTATTTCCCTTTCTTTATTTTCATACTTGATTTTTGTCCGGAGCATATCTCCAAAACTGTACTAGCTATGGTTATGAAATTTCACACATGGATGCATCTCATCAAGGGGGAGTGCAGTGGACATGAACCATAACTCTTGCTTGCCTAATTTTTGAGTTATTTCCCTTTCTTTATTTTCATACTTGATTTTTGTCCGGAGCATATCTCCATAACTATACTAGCTATGGCTATGAAATTTCACACATGAATACATCGTATCAAGGGGGAGTGCAGTGGACATGAACCATAACTCTTGCTTGCCTAATTTTTGAGTTATTTCCCTTTCTTTATTTTCATACTTGATTTTTGTCCGGAGCATATCTCCATAACTATACTAGCTATGGCTATGAAATTTCACACATGAATACATCGTATCAAGGGGGAGTGCAGTGCACATGAACCATAACTCTTGCTTCCCTAATTTTTGAGTTATTTCCCTTTCTTTATTTTCATACTTTATTGTCTTGATATACCTAAACATTGGGTTGCTATGACAACAGAAACAGACTCAAAAGTGCAAACCGGTAGGGGACTATGGTATTGCTTGCAATCCTCCAGTTACTTGTTTTCTTAGAAGGGCGAGACACCCTCAGCCCGAGGTCTTGTTTATTATATACCTGCACATTTTTGGGCGCAAAATATATGCAGATTGTCACATTATCATCATCATCATATTTATTATATACCTGCACATTTTTGGGCGCCAAATATATGCAGATTGTCACATTATCATCATATTTATTATATACCTGCACATTTTTGGGCGCCAAATATATGTAGATTGTCACATTATCATCATATTTATTATATACCTGCACATTTTTGGGCGCAAAATATATGCAGATTGTCACATTATCATCATCATCATATTTATTATATACCTGCACATTTTTGGGTGCCAAATATATGCAGATTGTCAAATCGTCATATTTATTATATAACTGTACATCTTTTGGCACAAAATATATGCAGATTGTCACATTATCATCATCATCATATTTATTATATACCTGCACATTTTTTGGCGTCAAATACATGCAGATTGTCACATTATAATTATCATCATCATATTTATTATATACCTGCACTTATTACATAATGACAAAAGAAGAAATTGCACAAAACGTGCAATTTTTCCTTTTGCCACAATGTTTTCCACTTTTTGTCATAGGTTATCCATTCAATTATGGAGATTTTCTATGAATTGACAAAATACGTACAAAGTCGTCTGCTGCAAAATTGTCGTATGAGGGAAAGGGTTAAAAGTTAAACTAGGTATATGATTAAAGGTAAATTATGTTGCAGTAGCAATACCTGGCTTTGTCTTGTCTACTCGGAGCACAGGAAAAAAAATCCAGCGCCATGTAGAGGTATCTCTCCTGCCACAAAAGTGAACATAATGTTTGCTATGTTTTGATGTTAATTCTATTCAGGAAATATTTTGGTTTATTCTACAATATTTTGAATGCTGTCCTACTGTCTCCTCCAATCAGCTTTATCTCATTGAAATATAAATTTCTACCTCACATAGAAGTTTCTAGGCTATCAAATTCAAAAGCTCTGTAAATGATTGAAAAGACTTATAAACAATGTGTTAAAAGGAGAAATTTTGAGCAACATAGTATCATGATTTTCTATTTCAGTAAAGGATAATGCAAGTGAAAGACTGAAAGCCATTAAGTCAAATGTGAATGAACTTCCCAAGTGCCATTATGAAACTGTCAGAGTCCTCTTCAAGCATCTGACCAAGTGAGTACAGTGAACCCTTTCCCAAATACGATAAATCTGCAACAGATGAGTTTGAAAACTTCTGCATATAATTCTGGATTTTTATGCCCCTGGAATCACCGATTCGGTGGGCATCTAGTTTTTGGCCTGTCTATCTGTCTCTTTGTCGAAAAAAAACTTTAACCTTGGCCACTACTTTTGAACCATAACAGGTACGGCTACCATATCACATGTGTATTCCTTGTGACATGACCTTTCTGTCAGTACCAACATTTTTGACCTTGCGACCTTGACCTTTGACCTAGATGTTGCCATTCGGGGGCATCAGTGTTTCACAAACACATCTTGTTTAGAAATCAAAATGGTATAATTAGCTTATCATGAGCAATTTCTCCTTTTGCCATAAGGTTTTCAAAAGTCGTCTGCTGCAGAGACGTTAAAAGGTTAATACAGGGGACTTAGCCATTCACTATTTCCATTGTTTTGCCAAAAGTTATTTGACTTCCAGTCTATGTCAGCCTGTTGCCTGGGGAAAATGTTGTGTAAAGTACACTGGTGTGATAATGCAGGAAGACACTTGGTTTGCTAAACTGTCTGTATATAACTGAAATACTGTTGAAAGTGGGACCATTTATCAACTATGATTCATTTAACTCATATAATATTGTTTTAAGGGCATCTTCTTTGTAAACATCAGAAGACTGGCTTGTAACTGACCAGAGGTTTACAGCTCTTTTCCTCACAATATCTCTCTTATTATCCAACCAAACCCTATGTTGTAGGTACTCAAAAGAATCGTTTCATTGAGACAATTCTTTTGAATACCTACAACATAGGTTAGCGGATAAAATAAGCATTTAACCCTTTCCCTCATATAGACGCTTTCTGACGCCTCTGCAGCAGAGGACTTTTTGAAAACATAGTAACAAAAGAAGAAATTGCACAAAACGTGCAATTTCTCCTTTTGTCACAATGTTTTCCACTTTTAGTCATAGGTTATCCATTCAATTATAGAGATTTCTTTTTTTTGACAAAATATGTTCAAAGTCGTCTGCTGCAGAATTGTCGTATGAGGGAAAGGGTTAAAAACAAGCAAAATGCTCCTCATCTAGAGCTCTGGTAAATTCAGGAAATCTATTAAGTATGAATTTGATACAGAGTTGAAAAGGAAGAAGTGCTGCAATTTAACAAGTTCTACTACCAAAAGCCGTCTGTTGCATATGCAAGAAGTTTTCTGTAGTTTGGAAATGAATAATGCCTCTACAACAAAAACTTATTGAAAATATTGTTGGAAAAAGAAGAAATTCTGTTTCTGTATTATTACAAATTTTCAATAAAATTTGATTGACCGTTTACTACAACATTTTCATTTAACCCTTTCCTTCTTGCAGATGCATTTTTACACCTCTTCAGCAGGCAACGTTTGAAAACATTGTGACAAAAGGAGAAATTGTTCATAATGAAGATTTTTCTATTTTTGCCACAATGTTTTCAACTCTATTCGATAGTTCTACCAGGGACGTATATCTACGTCCCTGGTTCTATGTATATTTATTAAGATTTTCCATATTTTTGCCTAGTTGTTTTGGAAGTAGTCTTATGCAGACTCTTTTATATGTGGGAAAGGATTAATTCAATCGTTGAGCGAGAGTTTCTTCAAATTCTTGCATACATATAGGTTACAATACACCAAAACATTCCTTCTTTGTTTCCATGTAAATCGACCAGTTTCAGTTCTCGATTGTCACACTTTCTAAGCGTTTCTCATGTAGAACACCATATATCATTGAAAAGAGTTGCCTCCAGTCCTAGCTTTAAAACAATCCAAAGATAATGTGGGGTCATGCATTATGCGAGAAAGAACTCACCAGGCGAAAATGGTAACTGTCATTTTGGACCAAATTTAGCGTAATTTGACCTATAGACCCATATATGAAGACCCAAATTGGTCCTCATTCTGATTTTAGCAGGCAACATTTGGAAGCTTTGTGGAAAAAGGAGAAATTGCTTGTTATGCCATTTCTCCTTTTCAAACTGTTTTCTAGTTTATTCTTGAAAGAGGGTTATACTTTTTTTTTCTCTAAGAATTTGGAAATAGTGTCTTGCAGATTTGTTCCATAAGGGAAAGGACTAAATTTATTAGTGAAAATGTTAACTCTTTCCTACATACAATAAATCTGCAGCAGACGACCTCGAAAAAATATTTGCAAAGACGTGAAAAAATTCAATCTATGAGGGTTTGATTATTAAATGAAGTTGAAAACATAGTGGCAAAAGGTGAAATTGCTTATAATATGAAAAAGTTCTCCTTTTCTCACAATGTTTTCAAAAGTTAAAAGCGTCTGTATATGGGAAATGTTTAACCATTTACCTGCTCTGTCATTAGAGTCGTTTTAAACCATCTGAGCCAAACATGAATATATATATATAGAAAACAGAACTGAATTTCGTACAGAATTAAGAACACTGTTGGACAAGGAAACAATGTTTCTATTGAGCTATTTCTTTGTTCCAAAAAATATTTTCTACAAAAAAAGGATTCAAAGGTAGATTTATTGAAGTATAATAATAGATTTGACCTCTTTCTTTATTTCAGTGTTATGGAATTTAGTTCAGAAAACAAAATGCAGGCCCATCAACTTGCCATTGTGTTTGGGCCAACGCTGATCTGGCCAGAGATTCAAACCCAGAACCTAGCCACCAGTATGGTGTACCAGAGTCGTATCGTCGAGTTTATACTGTTAGAATATAAAACTATTTTTAGATGAAGTCTTGTTGCTAGGTGACTAAGTCCCTGATACAAACAATGCCGGTACCCTTCGGAAAAATCTTGTTCATTTAAACAATCTCATTTCATGGGTTGCCCCACGTTATATTCCATAATTGTTTAATAAGAATTTGTGAACCCTTTTCCATATGGGCATAGTATCTTATTTTTTAAAAATATAAAGGTGCAAATTAATAAGTTATAACCCTGTCCCACGCAAAACATATCTGCAGCATACATTGAAAAAATCTTGAAATAGGTGAAAATCTCATTTAATTAGATATTTTAAAACCCTTTCCAACATAATAAAGCTTTCTGATGCTTCTACAGCAGACAGCTTGTTTTTTTGAAATGAGTAGTTACTCCTTTTGCCACAATGTTTTACACTTTTAGTCATAGGTTATCCATTAAATTATAGAGATTTTTTATTTTTTGACGAAATATGTTCAAAGTCGTCTGCTGCAGAAATGTTGTATAAGGGAAAGGGTTAAAACCTTTTCCAACCTAATAACGCTTTCTGACGCATCTGTAACAGACGACTCTAGAAAACATTGTGACAAGATGAAAAATTGCTCAAAATGAGTGATTACTCCTTTTGCCGCTCTTTTCAATAATTATCCATTCAATTGTTTGCGATTTTCCCCACTTTTGCCTTCATATTATGGAAGCCCTCTGCTACATTCTTGTATAAGGGAAAGGGTTAAGATAAAGACTTCAAGTGATGCCTGTGCAGCTGACAATGAATTTGAGCAATTTCCAAATGGTCTATGTTTCTATGAGATTTGTTGGGCTCAGTTGTAACTTGATCTTATCACAAGATGTACATTTGGACACATTAAGAAATATTCTTTGTTTATTATTCAAGATTTTTCTGAAAAGTCTTGAAAACATGTTAGATTGGTTTCATCATGTCATAATTACTTTTTTGTTCCACTTTGTTTTCATGCTGTCAAATATGTGTTCACGTTGAACCTTTTCCCACTTGCAGACACATCTGATGAAGATGACTTAGGAAAACATTGTAGCAAAAGGAGAAATGGCTCATAATGAACAATATCTCCTGTTGTCGCAATGTTTTTCCAACTCTATTCAATAATAAAACTTTCATATGTTTCCAAAGTTGTGCCTAGATATCTTTTAAGTCATCTGCTGCAGATTTCTTGTATGCGGTAAAAGGTTTAGTATATATAGATTAATGGGACAGTATTGCGATGCATAATTTTGTTGGCCTATATGAAGTTAGTGTGAGTTTTCCAAATTATATAAAGATTTGACTTCCAGAAGTTTCATTATCACAATAAGGGGGATGTTAACCCTTTCCCACATACAGAAGCATTCTGATATCTCTGCAGCAGATGACTTTCGAAAACATTGTGGCAAATGGAGAAATTACTGTTTAATGAGCATTGTCTTAATTTGCCTGAATGTTTTCAATTTTATTCATTAATTGTTCTTTCATTTTTTCCTAATTTCTTCTTTGCCAAAATGTTTTCAAAAGATATCTGCTGCCAAGGTTTCAGAAAGCTTCTACATGTGGGAAAGGGTTAAAGTAGTTATAGCCCTTGGGAAAGTTTGAATGTATTACCAGTAGCACCTGTTTTGTTCAGAATATTTCAATGTATGCTTGTTACATTGTTTTGTGAAGGTTAACACCTTTCCCACCTGCAGATGCACTTTGACACATCTGCAGCAGACTACTTTTGAAAACATTTTGATGATGAGCAATGTCTCTATTTGCGACAATGTTTTCAACTCTATTATTTAATAACTATGCTTTTATTTTAAATAGATATTTTCCATACGTTTACCCAAAGATGGTTTCAAAGTCATCTGCTGCTGATTTGTTGTATGTGGGAAAGGCAGCCATTTTGTTTTGCTTGTAACATAGTTTTGTTAAAGTTTGACTGTAAATCTTGTTGCATAATATTATTTAATTAAATCGAAAAAACATGTTTGAAAAAGCAGCCATTGATGATTCCTTCATTATTATTATTAATTGTTAGAATGAATCACTGAAAGCTGCTGTTAGATGTATGTGATAAAGACGGATTGTTTTTCACATCCCTAGGTAGGCTAGTGGAAACCACTTACATGTAGTAGTGGGACGGACCAGGGCCTACTTTCACCGATCATTCCTAATTGATGAACCTGTCCCATGAGATATCTGCATTCTTGACTTTGTGAACAGTGTAGAGTCAGATCAGTATGTATCCACACACTGCAATCAAGATCTACACTGTCGACATATTACTTACACAAATTTGTGAGAAGATTCTGTCAACTTGTATAGATCTTTCTGAAACAGAGCAGATGTACAGGCCTATTTTAACCCTTTCCCACATATAGACACTTTCTGACGACTTTTGAAAACATTGTAGCAAATGGACAAATGAGCAATTTCTTCATTTTTCACAATATCTTAAACACCATTTAATATTTATACTCCCCTTTATAGGGATTATCCTAATATATGTGGATAACGTTTTCAAAGTCATCTGATGCAATTTTTTGAAAAGGTTAACCCTTTCCCTCATACGACAATTCTGCAGCAGACGACTTTGAACATATTTTGTCAAAACATAGAAAATCTCCATAATTGAATGGATAACCTATGACTAAAAGTGAAAAATATTGTGGCAAAAGGACGTGCAATTTCTTCTTTTGTCACTATGTTTTCAAAAAGCTGTCTGCTTCAGAGGCATACGAAAGCGTTTATATGAGGGAAAGGGTTAAGCTGTACTGTTCAGAAATGCCATCTTGTACCTTTTCCCATGGATGGGAAAACACAAATACACTAGTTCTAAATTAATTTTTTTTAATCTGCTTTCCTGAAATTTTGTAACTTTAAGGATTAGAATGATACATGTATAAAGAATTTTGGGTGAATTTGGGCCCAGGACAATATAAAAACAAGCCAATTAACCCTTTCCCACATACAGACTCTTTCTGATGCCCCTGTAACTTTTTAAACACATAATCTAATACTTTCCCACATATAAGAAATCTGCAGCAGACGACTTTGAAATAAATCATCTTGGCAAAAATATTTTGAAAAAGAAAGTAATTTTTATTGAATAGATTTGAAAATATTTTGGCATGAGCAATTTCTCCTTTTGCCACGATGTTTCCAAAAGTTGTCTGCTGCAGAGACGTTAAAATGGGAAAGGGAAAGTGTTGACTGACCTTTACATTCCTGTTTGTGTTACAGACTCTTTGCAATGCTGAATGTATTTGTGGAAAAAGAAGAAAATGCATTTTTGCCCTGCAATTGAAGCATTAGCAAATTGTCTGTGTCAGGGAAAGGGTTAAACAGGGATTAAAACTCTTGTGTATTTATCTTTAACCACATTCCATTTCAAGAATCTTTCTACCTCCTTAATGAAATACAATCACATGTTTACCAGAAACAAAAAAAAACTTTCCCTCATACTCATTTTGATGCCTCTTTAGCAGACAACTTTTTAACCCTTTCCCTCATACGGCAATTCTGCAGCAGACGACTTTGAACATATTTTGTCAAAAAATAGGAAATCTCCATAATTGAATGGATAACCTATGACAAAAAGTGGAAAACATTGTGGCAAAAGGAGAAATTGCACGTTTTGTGCAATTTCTTCTTTTGTCACTATGTTTTCAAAAAGCCGTCTGCTACAGAGGCGTTAGAAAGTGTCTATATGAGGGAAAGGGTTAAACCATTGTGACAAAAGGAGAAATTGCTTATTATGAGCAATTTCTCCTATTGCCGCAAATGTTTTCAACTTTATACATATTAGAACACTGGAACTCTATTACGTAAATCATACTTTCATTTATAGAGATTTCCATATTTTCCTATGAGATGTTTTTAATGTCACTTTTTGCAGATTTGTCATATGTGGGAAAGGTTCTGTGCAATTTCTTCTTTTGTCACTATGTTTTCAAAAAGCTGTCTGCTGCAGAGGCGTCAGAAAGCGTCTATATGAGGGAAAGGGTTAACCAATGTTGAGTAAATTCTTGCCAACTTATAACTTGTTTACCTGATTTGAAACTGTTAAGAGTTGTTTGCTCTTTGGAATGTTTTGAAGAATAAATGTAAAAGCTCCCAATGCTCAAGCATGATAATGGACTCCGAGTTGAAAACATTGTCAACGCAAATTTCCTTTTCCCATAACAATAATTTGCAAAATTTGTTTTTTTTGCAGAAGTGTCGACCTTCGTCTGTACTTTGGAGTATTTGTCACAGAATAATTTTGAAAATATTGTGGGAAAAAAGGAAAATTATTCAAAACAAGTACTTATTTATTTGTTCTTTTCCCACACTGTTTTTTACTCTGTATAAAAATAATACTTCCAATGTACTAGTTGTTACGCTCACATGTATTGCCTCGGATGTTTCCAAAGTAGATGAATTTAACCATTTCCCTCATATAGACGCTTTCTGATGCCTCTGCAGCAGACGGCCTTTTGAAAACATAGTGACAAAAGAAGAAATTGCACAAAACGTGCAATTTCTCCTTTTGCCACAATGTTTTCGACTTTTTGTCATAGGTTATCCATTCAATTATGGAGATTTTCTATGTTTTGACAAAATATGTTCAAAGTCGTCTGCTGCAGAAATGTCATATGAGGGAATGGCTTAACCATTACCCACTTACAACAAATCTGCAGCAGACGACTTAAAAATAAGGAAACCTCACTATAAATGAAAGAACAATCATTGAATAAAGTAGAAGACATTGTAGCTCATCATGAGTAATTTCTCTTTTTGCCGCAATATTTTTAAAAGTTGTCTGCTGCAGACGCCTCGGTAAGCATATGTATGTGGGAAAGGGTTAAAATACAAAAACATGTAAATGGTTTAAATCTAAGATACTTTTCTAAATGAATTTTGTGAAGAAAACTTTGTAATGCAAAGTATTAGTGCTTATCAGTTGTTTATGCAATGATTATTAATGAATTATTTTTATACAAATGTTATTGTTATTCGTTATATACGGGAAATAACTAATGAACTCTCCTACAGGAAAGCAAACCATAGTTCAATGATGACCAGTGACGATCCAGCTCAACCTGCATTTTTAACACAGTCTGATCAGCAGCTGTGCATTCAATCACAGAAGGTGTGAGGAGACCCTTAGACCAGCTTTGTCAGGATAACATGGAGATCACTCCTTTATTGTCCATCTGTCTGTCACACACACACTTTCAGCTTGTCTGTTTTCACTCGAAAACTGTTTCAATATTTTGAGAGACTTTTCGTATACATGTTCCTAGGAACAATACACATGTCTTTACCAAGTCACATAACTCTGGCTTTAATAATTATTCAGTAATGCCCCTTTTTGAGACTTAGAAAAAAAAAGGATGATATTTCACATACAATACATCTGAAGCAGACGACTTTCAAACTATCATGGTAAAAATATGGAAAATCCTTTTGTCTCGATGGTTTAAAAAGTTGTCTGCTGCAGTGACGTCAGAAAGTTTCTGGAGTTAATTGCTTGTTATCGACACTTGTCACAGAATAGGCTATAGTTAGTTTTCCTGGTGAAGAGCTCGAACAATTTTTTCTTCCTGCATATGTTGAGAGTGGACTTAAGTGCTGTAATTAGTACAACCACATTCTTTTGTGAAAGTTCATAAGATAAGGGGGAGTAAACTGGTTCTTTCCCCCACATTATCTTACGTAATACTCCACCAATCCCTATGTTGTAGATACTCATAAAAAGATTTTTCAGAGATGAATTTTGCTAGTTCTCACTGTTTTAAAAATTTCCCCCTAATTTTGTATGGAAGGGGGGAATTTTTTACAAAGACAAAGTGAAAAATGCCTCATTTTGTTAATAAAATAAATTTTCCCATAAAACTACCCCTTGTTTTTTAATCCTAGATTGAACACTAATACAATTAAGACAATATGTTCAGTACAGCCAGTCTTCACTGTTATATAGAACCAGGAATGAAGATAAGTCTTATCTACGTCCCTGAAAGACCTAATTATCCAAGAACTACTAGGTGTACAGCAACTTTCAATGATGCCAGATGCATTAACCCTTTCCCACTTGCAGATGCATTTTGACAAAATCGTTAAGCAGACGAGTTTTGAAATCATTGAGGCAAAAGAAGAATATTGCTTATTACGAGAAATTTCTCCTTTTGCCACATTTATTTCAACTCCATTCAATATTAACACTTTGATTTACGGTGGTTTTTCCTTTTTTGCTGATATGTTTTCAAAGTCGTCTGCTGCAGATTTGCTGAATGTGAGAAATGGGTTGAAACCCTTTATTGCAAGATATTTGCAGCAGATATTAGCTCTTTCCCACATACACCGAAACTGCAGCAGACGACTTTGAAAACATCTAGGCAAAGATATAGAAGACCCATAGATAAAGATATGATTATTGATTTGAGTTAACCGTTTCCCTCATACGACAATTCTGCATTGTGGCAACGGAGAAATTGCTCGTTTTGAGCAATTTCTTCTTTTGTCACTATGTTTTCAAAAAGCTGTCTGCTGCAGAGGCGTCAGAAAGCGTCTATATGAGGGAAAGGGTTAAAAAACTTTGTTACTGAAAGTGAAATTGATCATTACGAGCCACAATGTTTCCAAAATGTTGTATGGGGCATATCGAGGGCTTGGCGTGAAACGGTTGTAACTAAAATTGGTAATTTTTTACCAAGGTTAATCACCTCACCATAAAGTCTTTATAAGCGATAAATCATTTTTCTTGGTAAACAATGGAAATTTAGGTGCCATTGCTCGTTTACAAAGGGGTCAAAATTGCCCCTAAACCAGGGTTTTCAAAATAAGTTTTAAGTTACAACTGTTTCACGCCAAGCCCTCGATATTCGTCATAATGCATCTGCCATTGGGAGTGGATTAAATAATGTTTATGATGCGATTTTTTAACCCATTACTTGACATAGCTTTTCATAGGTTGTCTGCTTTACAATCATCAGACACACAATTTCACCAATCTAGAAAACTGAAAGAATTTTATTGCTAAAGGGTTGAAAATATTACACTAAAGTCATCTGCAACAGCAGGTGTCGAATGTCGTCTGTGTTTAGTTATGAGTTAAACACAAATATTTTTGAGTGGATTGTTTCAGTCCTTAAGAAATATATGCATGAAGAAAAAGGATGCATAAAAACTAACACAGTATTTTATATGAATAATCTTGTCAGCTTTATGTACAATTGTTGCAGTTTGTATTGTTTAATGGAAAACCCTTTTCCATATACAGATGACTTTTGAGACCTCTGCTCTAATGACTTTTAAAGACATTCTAATAAAAGGAGATATAGCATATTCATGGTAATATTGATTTATCTTTTTCTGAAATAATTCTTACTTTGTCTTTTGATGAAGTACATTTGTCCAGATTTTGGAAGTAGTAAACATTGTTGAAATTGGAGAAATTACTTGTTTTTATAAAGTGTATACTTTTCCAACTGTATTTCCAAATTCAATTGCAAATATATTGATTGTATTCAGTATAAGGTCAAGGGTCAAGTCATCCGTTATAAATGTGTTATTCATTCACTTGTGTAGGATATGATATCTAATATTAAACTCAAAAGATTATTCAATATTAAAGACAAAAAGTAACATCACTAATGTATGTTTCACTGCTTAAATGTTTTGTGTTTGAGGTATAATTTAGACTTTCATTAAAGCATCATAAAAGGGAAGTTTACTGAATACAAATGAATTTTGACAACTATGTAGCAGATCACTTTTGAAATCATTGTGGAAAAAGGAACATTTGCTCGTAGTGAGCATTTATTCCTTTTCTTGCAATGCTTTTTAGCATACCGGTATCTCAAAATGATACTTGTCATGATTGTATTTTTAACTGTCTTTTCTTCAATTTGAAAGAGTCTAAAATCAGCTTAAGGATCACTGTTATAGAATGTTCTGTAAATGTTCTGTGTATTTGTATGGACTCACAACGAGCGTTATGACACAAAATGAAATAATGTTATAGCATATTTATTATAATCATTTTAATACAGTATATTGAAGAAATACAATAAACAATATCTGTTGAATTCTGACCATCTCTTGTATTTGTGTTGCCTGCCTGTAAGGATGGGGGAGAAGTGGGGTCATTTCTCTCCCAACTGTCCATCATGCTTTGCATTAATTGGGGATAACTTGTTTCTGTTTCCGCAGATTCAAAGTTGGAACACCTGCGATCAGGAAAATGGAACAATACAAGGTCCATAACTCATGCCTGCTTATTCTTAAAGGTGCTGAACTCCAGGTGGAGATCAAAATTTTGAAATGTTGAAACTTCTGCAAATATTGCTAATTGTGACATTAAAGGAAGGAATAAATAGTCCAAAACTATTTTGGCAGTAAATTTTGAAAAACAATCGATTTAATTTCATGAAAATGTACACAATTTGGGTATGTCTACCCATTAAAATGAAACATAAACGATCAATATTTAGATGTTTATTGTACTGGAAAGTGAAATTATTACTCTTATTTTATCCCAGAATTATGATTTTAATATTACAAGACAACTTTTGAACAGTTTTATAACTTTCAATATACTTTCTATAATCTGGAGTTCAGCACCTTTTAACCCTTTCCCTCATACAACAATTCTGCAGCAGACGACTTTGAACATATTTTGTCAAACAAGAGGGCCATGATGGCCCTTGAATCGCTCACCTGATTTTATTTTTTTTGTTCACTTTAGCTATATAAGCCCCGCCCCCTGGCAGCCATAGTTTCCGACCAATCAACTTGGCTTGAAGGAATCTGATAGAGGGTCACCCTAGGAACATTTCTACAAAATTATTTGAAAATCGGCCAGATACTTTTGGAGGAGAAGATTTTTTAAGTTTTCACTATAGCCATATAATGCAAAATAGCCCTGCCCACTGGCGGCCATGTTTTTTGACCAATCAACATGGCTTGAAGGAATCTGAAAGTGGGTCATCCAAGGAACATTTCTACAAAATTATTTGAAAATCAGACTGACACTTTTGGAGGAGAAGATTTTTTAAGTTTGCACTATAGCCATATAAGGCAAAATAGCCCCGCCCCCCTGGCGGCCGTGTTTTTCGACCAATCAACATGGCTTGAAGGAATCTGGTAGAGGGTCATCCAAGGAACATTTCTACAAACTAATTTGAAAATCTGCCAAGCAGTTTGGGAGATGAAGAATTTTGAAGTTTTTTTCGTTTCGTTGCCATGGAAACCAGAATTCTGCATGGATCCCAAAAATTTGAAGGAATTCTGGTGAGGTCATTGAGAGGATGCTTTCTGTGAAGTTTCATCCCAATTGACCCACTGGTTACTGAGGAGAAGATGTTGAAGATTTTTTAAGTTTTCACTTTGGCCATATAAGGCAAAATAGCCCCCGCCCCCTGGCGGCCATGTTTTTCGACCAATCAACATTGCTTGAAGGAATCTGATAGAGGGTCACCCAAGGAACATTTCTACAAAATTATTTGAAAATCGGCCTGACACTTATGGAGGAGAAGATTTTTTAAGTTTTCACTATAGCCATAAAAGGCAAAATAGCCCCGCCCCCTGGCGGCCATGTTTTTTGACCAATCAACATGGCTTGAAGGAATCTGATAGAGGATCACCCAAGGAACATTTCTACAAAATTATTTGAAAATCGGCCAGACACTTCTGGTGGAGAAGATTTTTTAAGCTTGCACTATAGCCATATAAGGCAAAATAGCCGGCCCCCCCCCCCCCCCCCCCCCTTGGCGGCCATGTTTTTCAACCAATCAACATGGCTTCAAGGAATCTGATAGAGGGTCACCCAAGGAACATTTCTACAAAATTATTTGAAAATCGGCCAGACACTTTCGGAGGAGATGATTTTTTAAGTTTTCACTATAGCCTTATAAGGCAAAATAGCCCCGCCCCCCTGGCGGCCATGTTTTTCGACCAATCAACATGGCTTGAAGGAATCTGATAGAGGGTCATCCAAGGAACATTTCTACAAAATTATTTGAAAATCTGCCAACCAGTTTGGGAGAAGAAGAATTTTGATGTTTTTTTCATTTCGTTGCCATGGAAACCAGAATTCTGCATGGATCCCAAAAATTTGAAGGAAATCTGGTGAGGTCATTGAGAGGATGCTTTCTGTGAAGTTTCATCCCAATTGACCCACTGGTTACTGAGGAGAAGAAGTTGACGGACGACGGACGCACGACGCACGACGGACGACGGACGACGGACGACGGACGCCGGACAAAAGGCGATCACAATAACTCACCTTGAGCAAAGCTCAGGTGAGCTAAAAATGGAAAATCTCTATAGTTGAATGGATAACCTATGACTAAAACTGGAAAACATTGTGTCAAAAGGAGAAATTGCTCGTTTTGAGCAATTTCTTCTTTTGTCGCTATGTTTTCAAAAAGCCGTCTGCTGCAGAGGCGTCAGAAAGCGTCTATATGATTAAAGGGTTAAGTCATTTACCGTTTACCTCCTAAACATCTTGGCCAATTTTGATAAAACTGTACAGGGATGTTCCTTGTGTTGTCCCCTTTCAATCAAACTGAAGGAAATACTTTAAAAATCTCCTTGTCCAAATGTACTGGCCCAATTTGAAAATTATGTGATAGAGATGTTCCTTGGGGGACCCTCTACCAAGACAGTTCAAATTATTTTGATCCATTAATTCATGGCCGCCAAGGAATCCGCTGTGGTCGAGTGGTTAGCGTCGGGGATTTCGAAACCGGGTGTCCCGGGTTCGATCCCCAGTCGCGGCACTACGGTCATGGTGGAGTGCCCTTGGGCAAGGCACATTTTCTAGCCTAGTACTGGTTTGTTTACCCAGGGATCATGAATAATTAAATTTAATTGCGCGCTAAATGACCTTAGCTGTCGATGCGCCATAAAACAATATACATTCATTCATTCATTCATGGCCGCCAGCGGGCTGAGCTTATTTATCCATGAAATGTGTAAAGTGCAAACTTTAAAAATCTTCTTGTCCAAAAGTAAAGTCTGGCCTGATTTGAAAATAATTTGGCGCAAATGTTCCTTTCGGGACCCTTTACAAATATTGTACATATCATTGAAGACTTTTAAAAATTACCTGACCGCATTGCGTATCATATTGCATAACTCAGGCGAGCGATCCAGGGCTATCATGACCCTCTTGTTTTTGAGCTGCCATTTTCTTACTTATTATCTAACTTGATCAGACTACATATGCATTCTGTGGAACACCCTTGTTTTCAGAAACCAAACATAATGGAAGACTTGGTATGAGAGCAGCTTTGCAGATTTCAGAAATGTCTACTTCTCCACTAGTTGAATAAAGCATTTCTTCGAATGTAAGTCCATCTGACAGTCGACCAAAGATTATCAGATTGGTAACTGGATAATGCTTGGACCTTCTGTACTCAAAACTTGGCAGGGAGGTATGGCATGACCAGAAGAAGTGAGGTATTTCATTCAAAGGTCAAGGACACTGATCTTGAACACATAAAAGCTTGTCCGATTGATGACTCCATAATGGTTGGGTCTACGGACGGTCCTCAAATGCAGCAGGGAGGTTGAGCATGACCAGTATATGACCGCATTTGATGTTAACGTTCAACTGTTCGAAGATCAAGGTCACAGTGATCTAAAACATGTTCCTTTTGACGCTTAGGGGAGCAATCATCTTTTGTTTTCTCATGTAAATCGAGTATGTTAGGTATAATTTTTAGTTGGTTTGTTTAGAAATTTAGTTAATATGTATAATGATAAATAAACATAAATGGAACAAACTATAACAACCTTTAGTGGGTATCACTAAACAGTCTGGTAGATTCTGGTGGCCAAATATCCCATTATATCACTGTTTTGTTGTGGTTTTGTATTGAAATGAACAAAATAAAGTGTTATTGCGCCAACTAATTGATTAGGTGTGATCAACAGATTAGTGTTATAATTATATTATAACAAAACCAAGATTTTAAATGTATGAAAACTACTAGATTGGAATAATTTTATGTTTTATATGACCTTAACATTAATTAAACCAAATGCTTAGAGAGCTATATACTTACTTTAAAGTAATTCATATAAATTGCAGGATAAATTGAGTGACATCGACCAGAGTAAATTAATTTTTGGTTCCGACGAAGAGTTTTCGACTTGTAAAGCCATTGACATATGTTTCCAACAAGCCACAAGAGTGCTTTGTGCAAAACATTTGAAGGATAATGCGGTAAATAACCTCAGGAAGTGTCTTCCACGACCTGAGGTTAACCGCATTATTTGTAAACTAACTCTTTGATCCTAATGGTATCTTAAGTGCTGAAAATGCAACTGGCCCAAGAATTATCCAATACAAATCCGAATTTGACATATTTACAACGGATACATACTAACTTGGAGAAGCATATGTTTTCCCCAAATGCAAACATCCCTGGCTACAACAACAACAATGGTTTAATAATGCAAAATGAGTCGTACAACCATGTTATCAAAAGGACGACAAACTGGGTAGTCATGAAATTGCCCGACATGATAGAAAAGTTACAAGAACTTGAACAGTGTAAAACTCTTGATGTGATGAGAGGCGCATTGCACAACTCGGGTAAATATTATTTGACGACACAAGCGTCGGTGCTACATGTTTCTCATGCTACATGTACACAGTAAAGTCCTGACCAGAGATCAAGGCGATTTATGAAATTATTGAACTTTGAGTCGCATCCCATTTCAAACATCACATCAAGAGATAAGCATCTAACATTACCCTCCATTACGAGAATTGCACGAAAACTCTGCACACGCATGAAAAATTGCAAAACATACACAATTGAAAATAAAAAACACAGATTATATTGATACACATTCATGTAAAAAGGACTGCATATTTTAGTTGCAAACCAACAACAATATCTAATACCTGCATTTCAGTTGTACATTCGATATTTTCAACAATAATTCCTCTATATCTGTCTAAAATGTTAACGCTAGGACAAGGTTTAAATGCGAGTACTGGTTATGTCACCAGGAAGCAGACATAAAGAAGCAGGAAATATAAACCAAAAACATAGAATAAAAATACCAAAACAAGAGGGTCATGATGGCCCTGGATCGCTCACCTTAATTATACAATGTACTGCAATGCAAAACACATCGAGACAATTATTCTGAATGCAACCTCCACAGTGTTAACAATATTTTCCTTCATTTGGCCTAGTGATCTATATTTGTGTTACCTGATATGACCCATATTCCAACATGGACTAGATATCATCAAGACAACATTCTGACAAAGTTTCAACTTGCTCAAAGTAAAAAAGCGGCCTCCGGAGTTTGAACAATATTTTCCTTTATTGACCTAGTTACTGATCCAATGTGACCCATATTCAAACTTTACCTAGATATAATTCAGACAAACATTCTGACCAAATTCCAAGCTGCTGTTTAAACTTGACCTAGATATCTTTAAGACAAACATTCTGACAAAATTTCAAGCTGCTGAAGCAAAAACAAATGCGGCATCCAAAGTGTTAACAAGATTTTCCTTCAATTTGGCCTAGTGACCTAGTTTTTGACCCGGCATAACCAATATTCGAACTTGACCTAGATATTTTTAAGACAAACATTCTGACAAAATGTTGACCCGGTATGACCCGTATTCGAACTTGGCCTAGATATCATTCAGCTCAACATTCTGAACAAATGTCAAGCCGCTGAAGCAAAACATGCAGCTTCTGCAGAGATAACCAGATTTCCCCTCAATTTGGCCTAGTGACCTAGTTTCTGATCCAATATGACACATATTTGAACTTGACCTAGATATCTTTTAGACAAACATTCTGACCAAATTTCAAGCTACTGAAGCAAAACATGCGGCATTCAAAGTGTTAACAAGATTTTCCTTCAATTTGACCTAGTGACCTAGTTTCTGATCCAATATGACCCATATTTAAACTTGACCTAGATATCTTTAAGACAAACATTCTGGCAAAATTTCAAGCTGCTGAAGCAAAAAAAAATGCGGCATCCAAAGTGTTAACAAGATTTTCCTTCAATTTGGCCTAGTGACCTAGTTTTTGACCCGGCATAACCAATATTCGAACTTGACCTTGATATTTTTAAGACAAACATTCTGACAAAATTTTGACCAGGTATGACCCATATTCGAACTTGGCCTAGATATCATTCAGCTCAACATTCTGAACAAATTTCAAGACGCTGAAGCAAAACATGCAGCTTCTGCAGAGATAACAAGATTTCCCCTCAATTTGGCCTAATGACCTAGTTTCTGATCCAATTTGACACATATTTGAACTTGACCTAGATATCTTTAAGACAAACATTCTGACAAAATGTCCAGCTGCTGAAGCAAAAAATGCGGCATCCAAAGTGTTAACAAGACTTTCCTTCAAGTTGGCCTAGTGACCTAGTTTTTGACCCGGCATAACCAATATTCGAACTTGACCTAGATATTTTTAAGACAAACATTCTGACAAAATTTCAAGCTACTGAAGCAAAAAATGCGGCATCCAAAGTGTTAACAAGATTTTCCTTCAATTTGACCTAGTGACCTAGTTTTTGACCCGGTATAACTCATATTCGAACTTGGCCTAGATATCATTCAGCTCAACATTCTGAACAAATTTCAAGCCGCTGAAACAAAACATGCGGCTTCTACAGAGTTAACAAGATTTTCCCTCAATTTAGCCTAGTGACCTAGTTTCTGATCCAATATGACCCATATTTAAACTTGACCGAGATATCTTTAAGACAAACATTCTGACAAAATGTCAAGCTGCTGAAGCATCCAAAGTGTTAACAAGATTTTCCTTCAATTTGGCCTAGTGACCTAGTTTTTGACTCGGCATAACCCATATTCGAACTTGACCTAGATATCATCAAGACAAACATTTTCAAGTTGAAAATGTGGCCTCAAGAGTGTTAACAAGATCTCCCTTCAATTTGACCTAGTGATCTAGTTTTTGACCTCATATGGCCCAGTTTCGAACTTGTCCAAGATTTTATGGAGATGAACGTATTGATAAACTTTCATGAAGATTGGATGCAAAATGTAGCCCGTAGAGTGTTAACAAGCTCAAATGTTGACGACGCACGACGGACGGACGCCGGACAAAATGTGATCACAATAGCTCACCTTGCACTTCGTGCACAGGTGAGCTAAAAATGGAGCTCTGTGTAGGGTCTTTATTGGTAACCTAAAATGAGATAACGTCACCAATTAGAAATTAATTGAATCAAACACACCTTAATCTTAAGGATACAATATAAACCGACATACATCTGTTAGAGATTCGGATTGAGACTAATGTGTTACGGGAGAATTCCTGGTTTGTCCTTTGCGTATCATTCGATTTAATAGCGAGCTGGCAGGGGAAGGGCTCTATACAGACTTACAGGTTTCGCGGGTCATGTTGGCCACGGGTCCACATGTCGGCAATGTCTGCATGCTAAACAAGCGCTTGAGCACCCTAAGCTAGCACGCACAACATTGGTGCAGACACGGCCGGTAGCTGGGTGCTGCTGCTTGGCCATACTTTAAATCTCTATCAAATGAATGTACATAAAACCAAAAACATAGAATAAAAATTCCAAAGAGTGGGGCTCTGTGTAGGGTCTTTTGTCAGGCGCACAGGCTCTATTTTGGTAACCTGAAATCAGAAAACATAGAATAACAATTCCAAAAATGATATAATTTAGATCCAAAAATTAAATTTTGGGTCATGAGAGAGTTCCTCCACGTGGTGTGGCCTGGAAACAATATTTCGCAAAATGCATTTTATGAACTATATCAGGATATATATTTATTATTTTCAAGCTAAAATATGTTTTTTGCGGAATGTAGTAACTAAACACTCTTTTTAATTTCATATTAATTACTTAGTATATGGTTTAATTAATGTTAATGACATATAAAGCATAAAATTATTCCAATTGAGTAATTTTCATACATTTAAAATCTTGGTAATGTTATAATATAATTATACACACTAATCTGTTGATCACATCTAATCAATTAGTTGACGCATAATAGAGAGAGAATTTAGTGTATTACTCGTTCAGGATGTGCGTTCACCATATATCATTGCAAAGAGATACCTCCTAGCTTTAAAACAATCCAAAGAAAATGTGGGGTAATGCATTATGCAAGAAAGAACTCACCATGCGAAAATTGTAACCCTCATTTTGGACCAAATCGGGCCCGGACAAAACTGGTGTTTAGCATTCTCTACTTTCACTTTCAAACAAGGTCAAATTACTAAAAGTGATCAAATCAATCATTTCCAGTGCATTCTATACACATTCACAATGCATTTAAACTCAATGTCATATATTCAATACATTCTGGTGATGGTATCCGCTCATTGCTACGCAAACAAAGGTTTTTTAGGGACTATAGTACTGCCAGCGGATGTATTTAGAGTAATTTGACCTTTACGAAACACAATGTAGGTCAAAATAAATCGGATCGGCTTGCCGTGCAGACAATTTTGTGAATTTCAGATGAATATATAAGACTGAGATTGGCTCCCATTGGACACCGTTCATCGTTTTTTGACAGAGCTAGGAGGTCAAATCGGAGGTGACCCTTATCCCGCACTGAATTTTACTTTCAATTTCAGAAAATACAGCATGTTCTGAAAATGGCTATTAGAGTGTCAATATAGCTAAAAGTAAACACTATTTTGGTTATAAATCAGTCAGAGGTTATTCAACTTTATAAAAATCACTTTAAACAAAATCATTATTGTCCAATGGGAGCCAACCTGTCTTATATATTCATCTGAAATTCACAAAGACTTTTTTGTAGTTCTAAGAATGAACTTTAGTTTGATACAGGTATTTGATAGTAACGAACCATAACCCATAATGGTCGCCTATGGAAAATGAATTCCTTCCCTTTGACCTAAAATCGTTAAAAATTGCTTGGAGCAATTTCTTCTTTTGTCAGTTTTCAAAAAGTCGTCTGCTGCAGAGGCGTCAGAAAGCGTATATATGGGAAAGTGTTAAAGGACAATCGGTTGGTCCACAGCAGGTTGTCTATTGGAAAGGGTTAAAGGACAATCGGTTGGTCCACAACAGGTTGTCTATTTAACTTTTTGCTTACTTCATTATTTTCAAAGGGAACCACCATTATTGGTGTATGTCTGGCCCTATAATGAAATGGTAAGGGCAGATTTCTCAGGACTATAACCTGGACAAAACAAGACAAACTATAAGTAATTCTTTTTGAGTTTTAATGGAGTTTTACCATTATTTGCTAAAAAATAAGATCCCATATCTTGTATATTTACATCATGATACTATTATATGATAAACAACAACATAACATGTATGAAGGCGACTTCCAATACAGACAATATAATGCCATTTATTACATCATGTGTGCAGATATTCACATGCATATAAACCTTTTAGAGCAAAACAATTATATATCTCCATATTCAGTCTTATCCCTTAGCCACTTACAGACACATGTGCAGTAAAAGACTTTTGAAAGAAACAGTTTGGCAAAAGGAGAAATAGGTCACAATGATGAGGTTGATTTTGTGTGACATGGCCAAAAATATTTCTGTTTTTCAAAACTACTCTTCTCGAAGACTTTAACCCTTTCCCACATACAACAAATCTGCAGCAGACGACTGAAAACATCTCATTTTAAACCAGGAATATATATACATGTATATATATATATGAAGGTTTACTTACTGACAAAAGGTGAAATTGTTTGTTTTGAGCAATTTCTACTTTTGTCACAATGTTTTTAAAAGTGGTCTACTGCAGGGGCGTAAAAAATAGCGTCTATATGAGGGAAAGAGTTTAACAACTAGAATTGTCTCGAGTCTGAGAATGTTTCTTGAAACATGATGTGTTCTCAGAGAGACTTCTGATTGGCCAGTTTAAATATTTAATTTTCTTCTACACTTGTCTGAAATGTTCTAGGTTTGGTTATTCTTTAGAGCAAGGCTGAATTAAAATAAAGCTTTATACAATATGATATCCCAAATGACTAAACCAATACTTGGAAATGTCTCAATCCATCTCAGGTAATAGGTTTATCAACATAATAAATTAGCCACATTCAAAGAAAACCAACGTTAGCATTTTTCATAACAAGTGTAGATATTAACAAAACATTTATCTAATTTTCATCCAAATGCACAATGTTTGTCTGGAGCTTCTTGAAACATCCAATGACTAAATAGGAAGTGTTCCATTTTGCTACGGACTCATTTAATTTTGCCAGGATTAAATAAAATGTTACATTTTAGGACTTGTTTTGTAGAAAACATATGGAAGGACTCATGAAACATACTAACTGATCTTGATCTACACTGTCCACAAATACTCTAGGTTTAGTTCTTCTAAAGCCCAGCTCAGATATATATGAATGATAAGTTCGTCTTTACAATATGTAATCCCAATCAGTCAAACAACACAAACATGAAATAGCCCAGGCCACAGGAAAACCAACCCTAAGGTTCCAATTCCGCCAATACAGATGTTGTAAGGCATCTTCATCGGATGACTTGAAAACATTTTGGGAAAAGAAATCTCTATTTCCATTCATCAATGTCTTTTATTCTGCATCAAAATTAATCTCGTATGTTAATTGTTAACATAAAAAATATGACAACTCCAATTAACCCTTAGCCTCGTATAGATGCTTTCTGACGCCTCTGCAGCAGACGACTTTTTGAAAACATAATGACAAAAGAAGAAATTGCTCAAAACGAGCAATTTCTTCTTTTGCCACACTGTTTTCCGCTTTAAGTCATAGGTTATCCATTCAATTAAAGAGATTTTCTATTTTTAGACAAAGTATGATCAAAGTCGTCTGCTGCAGAATTGTCGTATGATGGAAAGGATTAAATGAACAATTTTTCAATAAAATGGCAAAAGTCATCTGCTACGGATTGAATGTTTTATAAGATTGATTCTAAAAAGGACTTGATCAGACAGGGCAGAGGATGATCTTGATCTATCCTTGTTATAAGCCCCAAGTGGGAAATTTGCCTGTGCTGTGGGCCATATTCCAGTTATCACAGATAAAAATGGGATTAATTCATTTCAACTATACAATTCTTTACACAACACATATCATATGTCAACTGGCCAATTCCAATCATTTTTCTGTCACATAAATGTTGTGAACCATTGAAAAACATAAAATAATAACAACGATATTTTAAATTATAACAACAATTTCTCTATATTTTGTAGGATTTCAATACTTTTCATTTAATTAACCCTTTCTCACGTGCAGACTTCTTTTTGAAAACATTGTGGCTATCGCGAAATTGCTCATGAATTTCTCATTCCGACTTAAAGTTTTAAATTTTATGAATAGACATTTTCCATCTTTTGAAAGCTGTCTGCTTCGGATTTCATGAATGTGAGAAAGGGTTAATCAACAACAATTCTAAGTAGCCATATGTAAGATCACCTTTTATCCTTTATTGACCATCATTTGATGGTTGACAATGAACAACATTGCACATGCTTGTATCAAGGTTTCTTATTCAATAACAAATAAACAACCTTTTAAAAACATGAAAAAAAGCTTTCTTCACTTTCTTCCATCAAATTGTTGAATAGCATTGATTTAACCCTTTTACACATATAAACGCTTTCTGACGCCTTTGCAGCAGACGACTTTTGAAATAATTATGGCAAAAGGAGATATTGCTCATAATGAGAAATTTCTCCTTTTGATACTAAGATTTCAACTTTTTCAATAATTATATCTTCATTTATGGGGATTTTCCATTTTTTTGCCTAGATGTTTTCAAATTGGTCTACAGCAGATTTGTGGTATGTGGGAAAGGGTTAACTGCCCTTCACATTCATCATGTAAGAAACATTGCTGTAAAGCTCGACACATTCCCAAATACAGACGGCTTTTGAAAACATTTAAACAAAGAGAAATAGCTAATAATGAGCAATTTCACTTTTCTCTATAATGCTTTTACTTGATTATTTAATTACATTTTCATTTATAGACATTGGACATATCTTAACTAAATATTGTTTTCTTCAGAAATAACTGTATGTTGGAAACGATCATGTTTGATTGGTGTAATTCAGCGTTCTAACATTTTCCCTATAACCCTAGAGGCTAATCGCTACCATCATTTTGCATGTGTTCAGTGAAGAAATTAATAAAATACTTTTTCCAATAAAACATTCATATTACAAATCTATATAATAATAATCACCTTTTCCAACATACACTAAATCTGCAGCAGACATCTTTAAATGCATCTAGGCAAACATATGGAATCTCTTTAACAATACATATACATGTATACATGTAATAGTTAATACAATTTCTCTTTTTGCCACAGTGGGTTTAAAAGTTGTTTGTTGCAGATGCCTGAAATTTTGTCTGCACATGGAAAAGCTTTACCAATGACAATAATAGAACTGCTGCATTTTTATATTTTTCTAACTATGCCTTGTTCTGATGTTTACATTAAAAAAACACTAAACACAAACATGTCTAGGAATAGATAAACTCTTTCTTTAATAAAGGCTGCTAAAGAAACCTTTAAAACTGATTTTCCTTTTAGTATTTATAAATACAGTTTGTTTATAACAATAACAACAAATATTTCTTTCCTTTTTCCGTGGAATGCATAAAATGGTATCCAAATTCCAACATAATTCTTATCACACTATACCATTTGAGAGCCAGATAAATTAACATACACCTCCAATATTTAAACCAAGACATTAATCCTTACTTAAGGGATGTTGAGTCCCCATTTTGCCCTATCTTGTTTACCCATATAAATACAATTAAAGCTTCATAAACTTTTAGAACATTCCATTTTTCTATCTTAGAAACAGATGTCCTTTCACAAAATAAATGTCAGGAGGGATAGAAATTGCTTATCATAAGAAGTTCTTCTTCTATCATAACATTTCATTTATAAAATTGATTTGGGTCTTATCTAACATGCATTTTTTGAAAACACTGTGGAAAAAATTAAGTAAGTGCTTTATAATGAGCAATGATTACTATTTCCAGTGTTTTCACCTCCATCAAAAGAATACTTCTAATTTCTAGATGGTATCATTTTTTATCAAATGTTCTTTCTGTACAGACAACCCTTAATGAACCATATTTTATGCCAAAACAATCCAAGTCTTCTAATTTTGAATGAACCTGTTATGGATACTCTCCAACATAATACTCTGGATAATTCTTACTTGATAAATCAGAATATAGCTTGCCGCTAGGTAAGAGAAACTTTTCATAACAGATTCTGTGCTTTTTGACCCGTTTGCAAATCAACAAAGCCTTGGAGTAAAATTAACCCTTTCCCACGTATTAATTGATACTTTATAGATGACTCCTGATGACTTATTTCAACAGACAAACATTGTGGGAAAATGACATATTTCTAGTATAAAACCCTCCCCACCTTTAACCATAATACCGTAATCCCTATATCAAAATCATACCTGCAAACTTCTAGATGTCACAATTTCTTCTCTTTGACAGATATTTGCAATTTTCTAGATGAAATTATTTCTTATCAATGACAGATATATTTGCAATTTTCTAGATGTGTTAATTTCTTCTCATTGACATTTGCAATTGACTCTAAATTACTGTATCGAATAAACAATTAGTCGGAATCTAGAGTAAAATGTTTTATATTGTTCTCTGATCCAGTCCTGGGTTTCAGCAAGCCACCACACAACTGTACTAGAGTCCTAGACAAGGGGGAGTAGTCTGTTGTTTCCTCAAAATATAGTTCTTCATACTCAACAAAACCCTATAGAGGTTGGTACTCAAAATAATCGTCTCAGTGCGACGATACTTTTAAGTACCCACATAATAAGGTTTAAAAATTGTTTAAGAAAATAAGAATATGAAACACACCCCAATATCTAGAGCTCTGACTTGACTAAACACATTTTGTGACTATTCATCCTGGCAGTGTTCACAGATCCCGTTCCTCACTAATGACTGTCTAGGGAGCAGTACACCACCCCTGCACCACATTTTATTTCTGACGGATAATGATTGGATCATTATGTAACACCACTAATGGTTAATGATTTCATCATTTAGAAACACCATCACCAACAAATGAGGCAGATTGACCAATCAAATGATCTGAATTCAACCAAAAACAATTAAATTTGTTAATGTTTTTCAGTCTTTCTTAGGCTTGTCATCATACTGAAAAAAAGTAAACAAACGTAAATCAGGAAATTTGTTACAAATGTAACCCTTTCCCAAATACAGCAATTATGCAGCAGACGGTATTGTAAACTTCTTGGTCGAAATATGGTAAATTTTCCAATTGAAAATACCATTATCATAATTATAGAGTTGAAAACATCATGGCAAAAGGAAAAAATTGCTCATTATGAGCAAGATTTTAAATAACATTGACAAAGTTAACATTAACAAGTTATTCCATTTTCATCAAACCAACACTAGAGGTCATAATCAGAAACTCACAAAGAGACATAGAACCATGGAACAATCTGCCAGAAGACCCTCATAAATGCAAAAAATGTTTACAAGATCATGCTCTTTATAAAAATCTTGGTCTATTAACCTTCCAGTTCCCTCATTAAACCAATCTGCAGCAGATGACTTGAATATATCTTGGCAAAAATATGGAAAATCTCTCTTAATAATTATTAATTATTTAATGGAGTTGTAAACATTGTGGAAAGGAGAAATTGCTGACCTTGAGCAATTTCTACTTTTGCAAGAATGTTTTCAATAGTCTTTTGTTTCACCCACACATCAAAATGTGTCTGCAAGAGGGAAAGGGATAAGGAATAAATCCATCTTAGCCCTATATATTTTCTTTTTACTCCATTAGGCACCATCTTCTGGGAATCGCAAGATTTACCTATATGAAACATTTGTGTTTGATAATTAACAGCAACAAAGAACTTTGAGATCAATTGAAGAATGTTTGTACTTGAAAAAAACTCGTTATCATATTTAGAGCTTTTGTTTTGTTCCCACCTACGGACGCTTTCTGACCCCTTTGTAGCAGACAACGTTTGGAAACATTGATGAGCAATTTCTCCTTTTGCAACAATGAATCCAACCTTATTTAATAATTATACTATAGGATTTTACATATTTTTGCATAGACATGTTCAAAGTTATCTGCCATAGATTTTTTGTTTAGGAAAAGAGTTCATACAAAAACACTCCGAGTGGTTGAACAGTTCTTTTGTTCCAATTTCTCAAGTATAATAAAAAGAAGAGCAACCTTCTGATTAAAATCAACATGTTTTATTACCAGTAAATATTCAGAAAGTTTCCACATAAACAAATATTGAAATAATTGTCGCAAAAGAAGAAATATTGTTCATTATGAGCAATTTCTTCTTTCTTCACACTGTTTTCAAAAGTTGTCTGCCACATAAGCGTTTGGGAAATATCAAAATTATGTTCTTATAAAAACGCAAAATAGGCAACAGAATTCTATAATCCACTTACAGTAGCTAGTTGTCTTCCTATATTTCCCATTGTTACACCTCCGGAGAAAAATACACATGGCAGCCATGATCTAACAAACATAAAATCTGCTTTGGAATACCTGAAATATAGAACATGCATTATACTTCAGTGAGGTATAGGTAAGGAGTAAACTAGCTTTCACAATACAGAGTTTCTGCAGCAAACGAGTTTTGAAAGAAATGTGGTAAAAGGAGGAACTGCTCACAATGAGCAATTGCTCCTTTTACAACAATGTTTTCAACTTCATTGAATAATTATTCTGTAATCATAGTTTTGACATGTTTTCAAAGTCATCTGCTGCAGATTTGTTGTATGGGTGAGAGGGTTAAAGCAGCATTGATGAGTCATTAGGTTTAAATCAACTCTCACAAACATTTGAAAAGGAATATTTTTACCCAAGGTATTGCTATAAAGAAACTCATTTTCAAGTTAATAAACTGAAGTTACTGAATACAGCCTCAAAGGACTAGAAAGCAGGAGTAAGCTGGTCATTTCCAAATAACATCTCTCTTATGACTTGACCAAACCCTATTTTATGGGTACGCACTGAGACAACTCTTTTGAGAACCCACAACATATAATTTAAATGTAAAATAAGGATTTAGGAATGAGAAATATGCACCTTAAGTAGGTCTACAGCCTATAAAGTATGAATAACCCATCATCTTTAAAGGTGCAAACAAAGTCTATGGTTATGATATTGAGTCATAAAAGCAATTTCAATAACTTTTGTCACAATATTTTCATATCAGTAGGAATACTTTCACTTATAGACATTTTCCACATTATTGTTATGTTTTCAAAATTGTCTGCTGCAGATTTGATATATATGGGAAAGGGTTGATTTAACCCTTTCCCAACTGCAGAAGCATTTTGACCAAAAGTAAAATTGCTCATAATGAGCAATTTCTCCTTTGGCCACAATGTTTTCAACTTTATTTAACAATTAAGCTTTCTTTTAAGGAGATTTTTCAGATTTTTGCCACTATGTTTTCAAATTTGTCTGCTGTAGATTTGATATATATGGGAAAGGGTTAATATAAAACACCTACTATACCTGTATATGCCCTGATAGACCAAGAACTGGGTGAGTATTGTGGCCAGCATTGCAATCCCCACACCAAGTCCAAATCCACTTTTTGATCTGTCAAATAACCACCACAATCCTATAGACATCAATCCCAGTGTTATCGACATGTGTAGATTGTTTTGAAAATCAAGTTTCTAAAGTGTTGTTAAGGAAACTACAAAATCAAGTTGAAACCTTCTGGCCATTTGATAATAAAAGGGATAGATTTTTCAATTTAACTATTTTAATATTTTCTATTCCTTTCCCACCTGCATGAGCATTCTGATGCATATGAAGCAGCCGACTTTAGGAAACAGTGTGGTAAAAGGAGAAATTGCTCATCATGAACATTTTCATCATTAGCCAATGCTTTCAACTCTTTATCGATAATCTTTTTACTTAATATACAGATTTTCCATATTTTTTATTTTGATGATTTTAAAGTCGTCTTCTGCAGATTTGTTGTATGTGGGAAACAATTAACAGAGGCCTAAATAAGTCAAATATACTTGACTTTTCCTTAAAATAGCTTTTACATAGACCTTCAGGGTAAAATAAAGGTTTATAACATCATTCAAAGAGGCACCATATCTACAGTTCTTTTCATTTTCATCCTTTTATAATCGGACATCATAGGGATTGGGACAAATGGAAGAGTTCAAAAATGTTTCGCATTTTGAAATAGTGTAGCGTTGAACTTTCATGTCAAGATTGTTTCCTGTTAGTCTTAAAATAGTACTACAATTTCTGGGTAGTGCAGATAGATCATCAATCAATGTGAGTTGTAAATCTAAGGGTAGCAAATGTCAAACCCGATTCTGCAAAGTTTCTTTCTTGCTCTTAATAAATTATAGAAACAAGATTCATTTATCTTTCTAAAAAATGTGCCATTTCTTTTTGGACAATGCCTTTTAAAGTTACAACATTTCTCTTCCTTAGTTTGGCAGTGAAACAAAAAATAGCATCTTGTAAATAGTTAACACTGATAAAAGGATACAGCACTAGCATGATTTATCCCAACAAAAACAGCCACACATCTCATCACTGTAGACCATTCTCCTTTATATTTCAGAGGTTCTTCTAGTCTTTTATCAAGGAATGGATACAACAACCCAACAAATGCTGAAATTAATGGACAAATCATTTGAAAATATTTTACTCTTTTACTGGTCATTAACTTTTGAAACATCTACAGCAGGAGAGTGCATCCCAAATTCTCCAGATGACTTTGAAAACATCTAGACAAAAATATACAAAATCTCTACATGTATGTGAATTGTGAATGTATACTAATTGATAGTTGAAAAGGAGAAATTATTTATAATGAGCAAGTTCTGAATTTGCCACAATGTTTTCAGAAGTTGTCTGCTGCAAGCTATAATATTATCGCTCACGTTAATGGACGTATTGGGCGTTTTTACGCCCGAAAATCGATCCCGTACGCCCAAAATTGACAAGGGAGACGTCTCGTCCAAGTACGTCCAGGAATTAAGGGTATACGCCGACAATCAAAACACAGGACGTATATATGTCCACTAGAAATGTGTGTAATTATCTAATTACACTGTGTATTGTGTTTTATGAAGTGTCAATTATGGACAGTGGGAGTTATCAATTGGTAGATTTAAGCCAATCACGATCGAGAATGCGTACCCCACCCACCCCCAGATGTGACACTTGATAACGACTTCACACCAATCAATTCTATTTTTCATTATAAACAGCGTAGGGGTAATTAATTTCCATAACCCATGTAAAAACATACGAGGATACGATAAAAGAATGTCCCTATATTAATTTAACTGTTTAAAGATTATTATTTTGTTTGCCTGAATCCATAGGAAACATTTTTTAATTGCCGATTTTTTAAAAACAAAGTTGACATGAAGATCTATAAAAATCACAGCCAGCTGTCAAAAAGGACTTGCCTATGAAATAAATTGCATATTAGCCCATTTTAGTTCATTCTTTTTTTAAAATATAAAAGAAACTGAAGTCTGGAGGTGAAAATACATATTGTAATTTTTGTAATGGGTTTTCGTGCATTTTCTGCATTTTGGAAATCGGAAATGTCATTCAAGAAAGTATTACTCACACTCATTCTTATTTGTTTTAAAGTTAACTATTATGAAAGTTTTGTGCCCTTAATGTGTGTTTGTAATATGTCTCACTGCAGAACACTTTATTTACTGGTGTTTAAAATGAAATCAATAACTCATTAACAGAAATCATTCCTTTTGCCATACTGAATGTGATTTAAGAACATAATTCATGTTTAATGTGAATGTAATGAATCATGGCAATGCCAATCTTTTGATGAATTTTATGCTGGATAGCTTTTGACACATGCCTGGAAAAAAGCATTCTATATCACATACAAACCTACTGGTGTTATGATAGAACCAACAATAACATTGTTGACAAAGGAGCAATATCCACTTTCTGTATTAATTAGCTTCTTTTCCAATAATGTATTTAAAAATAAAACAAAGGGAAACACAATAGAATGTGCAAGATGCGAAAAAAGCCAGCGTGCCACCTGGGACTTCCAAAATTCAGACCCAGGAAGTCAGGACTTCCTGTTTCAAAAAGTTAGTGCAGGCACTGAGCTATAAGAAAGAATCAGTATGTGAAAGAGTTCAAATGCTTTTAGGAAAGGATACGTTACTATAAAGTCACATTCAAAGCAGACAACTCAAGAGAAAAATGGTAAGAAGTAGTAATAACCATGTGTTGGAACTAGAAGAATATGTCCACTATCAGCCATATCATAAATAATAATTTAACCCTTTCCCTCATATAGTTGCTTTCTGACGCGTCTGCAGCAGACAGCCATTTGAAAACATAGTGACAAAAGAAGAAATTGCTCAAGACGAGCAATATCTCATTTTGCCACAATGTTTTCCACTTTTAGTCATAGGTCATTCAATTCAAGGTTTTCTTTTTTTGATAAAATATGTTCAAAGTCGTCTGCTGCAAAATTGTTGTATGAGGGAAAGGGTTAATAATGTATCTATTATGGAATTTTTGGAATTGCATATATATGAAAAGTTCAATGTCAATAACTCTGAATAATCTGATATGAGCTTGATTTTCAACTTGTCCAAAATCAACTACCCAACAAATAGTATTGAAATATCTCCATACAATGTAGCAGGGTATTCATTAAACCTTTCCCTGATACAACAATTCTGCAGCAGATGACTTTAAACATATTTTGTCAAAAGATAGAAAATCTCTATAATTGAATGGATAACCTATGACTAAAAGTGGAAAACATTGTGGCAAAAGGAGAAATTTCTCGTTTTGAGCAATTTCTCCTTTTGTCACTATGTTTTTAAAAAGCCATCTGCTGCAGAGGCGTCAGAAAGCATCTATATGAGGGAAAGGGTTAAGAGACGCCAGGTGACCAAATTGACTGCCTCAAACAAATTTCTGGTCAGCTCAATCAAATCTGACCAGACAATATTGACAGAAACAATTTTAAAGAGAACAGAAACGGTATGACGATCCTATTATGCACATTGTAAAACACTCTGCCTCTTACTTTCACAATTTAGCCTTCTACTCAATTTCTTAAATGAAAACCCTGATGAGGAGATAATGAGTGGAAATCTCAAATATTTGGAACTTTTTTTAAACTTGTAACATCCTATTCTCATGCATATTTTTAAATATAATATAAAGTGAACCCAGTAGATAATCTTCTATTAGTATCATATTCCAATCCATCAGAATATCTACTAACCTGCAGTCATTCCACACACTGGTAGGACCCACCATGATGACTCGTAATGATCAAACTTGCCAGCTTCTTGTCCAGGCTCCAACAGTTCTCTGTGAACTTGCAACAGGTTCAGGAGAAGAGAGAAGAACACACCAAAACAGAAGAGAATAGCACCTCTTACAATTAGTTGCATAGCTGTTGCCATATTTTTTTTCTATCACAGATACTGAAATGAAGGAAAGAGATTTTGATTCTTCAAATAAACTATTAAATGATAATTACTTTTTATGCGTCTTAAATTGAGAAATTTCTTCTTTTCCCACAGTATTTTGAAAAACTTGCGACACATTGTTTGCTGGATATTTGTTTATTTTCTAACAGAGCTTCCAGGGTTAATTACCACTTACATGATCATCATCAGTTATGTTTGTTAATTGTTTTGAGAGACATGGGTATTTAATATATGAAAAACCCACCGTATTACTATCATGACCTGTAGATTTGTTTGTTTGTTTGGAGTTTAACGCCGCTTTCAACAGCTTTGGTCATATCACGGCGGTCAGTGCACCTACCCATGTTTTCCTGGCTTTCCCACACCAGTACTTACACAACATTCTCATGACCTGTAGAATATACATTACATGTTTCCCAAAAATTAGCATAAATATGAAAAGATATAATACAGGTGAGGAAAAGGTAAGTATTTAGTATTCTAAAATCAATATTTGAACTTCAAAGACCTATGTTGTAGGACTGGGTACTCAAAAGAATAGTCTCACTGAGATCGTTTGTTTGAGTACCAACAACATTAGTTTGGTAAGGAATTAAGACAAGATATATTCAATTGTAGATTAAATTGGATCTCACCACCTCCTGAACCGAGGTGGACGCTCTACCACTACACCGCTGATGCAGAAGATATATTGTAGAAAAGATCTGTTCACTCCCCCTTAACCTTATCATCTGTAATATGTAAATGTTTACACAAACACTACCACACAAATTGAAGATATGTAATATACAGCTTTTTCGCACTGAAACTGTAACAGGCCAATTCAAAATTCTCTCACTACTGATAAAGAATTTAAGTTGGTTATCAGTTATATTCTGTTGACATAGACAAGATAACAAATGTGAATTGGTCAAATTGAAAGTCAGTCTGCCTTTTAAACCTCCATTGATAGCAGGCATTTGATTACTAGGTGTGTATGCACTCTACCAGTATATATATATTATGTTGCCAGTTGGCGCTCGTTGTGTAACAGATTATTATAAAGAGCATAATTTATGAGATCTTCTTCGAAACATTCAGATCAATTAAGTTTTTTTTTTATTGATGGGGGATCAACACGGCTTTCAAATAACATTCAGTCATATCATGGCAGCCAATTCACCTACTCATGTGTTTCTTAGCTTTCTCAGACCAGTAATCCACACAACATACTTTCCAAGCAACAGTCAAATAAGTCATTTCGATTTAAGAAATATGTTAAAACCTAGATTAAAAGTGAAGTGCAACTGTCCTGAACTTTCCTTCCATCAGTAAATTATTTAAAGACATCAAAGACCTGTTCAGGATGTTGTTCTATGTACAAATCGATTTTTAAGAAATTTTTATTGCCATTTTTTCCCAGTTACTTGTGAATATAAATGTCATATGTGAACACAGAATCAAGCGTCACTGTTCATGGTATATTTAAGGGGGCTTCTATTTCAGGAATGGTGGTGGCAACAGACATTAAACAGCTGCAGGCTACATTGGCATGGAAAGTCAATCTTGAAAACAATATGGTTTAAGTTGAAGAGAAATTCTGTTCATAGTTAGTCTTGGTTTCTGTTCTTGAATAAGTTTTTACACTTTGACTGTTCGCACAATGCACTATATACGTCGAAATATTGAGACTAGTTCCTGGTCTCAGCATAAGAGACATACGATCTCTTCTTGTGTACATAAACAACCCATTCAATTTTTTCACCTGTCATGAATTAACATCATATATATATTATATCTGTTTAATAATGCAACAGTTTAAAAATCAATAAATACCTCAAACGTTCAGCTTAATTTGACAATAAAAACAAAACGAGTAGAATCACAATCTGGTAAAATTCATAGCTAGAGGCATTGTAAGTCTGAATGTACATAGAAACCCAACATAATTGCTTAAAATACGAATATAAACAAAATACTTACTTGGAAATAAATTCTTTGTATCGTAGGTAACTACTTGACGTTATCAAATACCATATCCAGTAGAAGATGTTGGTTTATATGAACCAAGAAATCGCCTTTCTTCTGTTATCGTGTGTTTTGCTTTTAGCACCAGCTGATAGCCTGATCGGTCACATGACCAAAACACGGATGGTCTCATGAAAACCAACCAATCAGATTCGAGCTATATCGGCAGCATAGTAAAATCGGCCAACTGGAAAACAAAACTATGTCAATATCACAACATAAGCGTGTGTCTAAAAATAGACAATCAACACGCCATTTGTCAATCAATGGGATAAGTTTCGGATTGACCCGTCTCTACTACAGAAGACGCAAACACACACAAAACATTTTATGCATTTTTTTAATTAAAGTTTAACAAAGGGAATTCACAAATAATTTATTCTTCACAGTTTTTTTTCGATCGAGTAGAACCCTACTTCCTGATCTTATCCCATAGAACGGACATCTAGCGTTATTTTAGGTCTCTGTCCCTTTACCTTTTGAATATGTAATGGCGACTCATTAGAGAAAAAGAAATTGTTCAAAATGTAGATCTACAATTTTAATTTTTTTCATTTCCCCCCGAATAAGAACCCTAAAATAGTATCACAGCAGAACATTTTAAATACAGATCGATTTTGGCATAGACCATGTGAGCCATTCCACGAGAAAACCAACATTATGGATTCTGCGTAATGTATCATCGATCCAGATCAGCCTACGCAAATCCGCGCAGGCTAATTCTGACCGACACATTCCGTCTGACTCTCAGGAGTATAGAGATATAGAGTAATGATTCTTGAAACAGAAAATCCGCAGCAGGCGAAAAGTGTGCCCGGGTTAGCCGAGCGTGTGGCATGCTTAGGCTGATCCGGATGTACAGTTCACGCTGTTGGTTGTCTCGTGGGATGGCTGATATATTGATACATGTCTTCAGGAGTATAGGATCTTATGTCTCAGTTCTAGATCTACAAGATATTCCTGTTTATCAGAGACCTAGTATATAGATCTGTATGTCTCTGGTCGGTCTTTGTGTTTATCAAAAAAATAAAAAATAATGACCAAACACATTTTAGTGAGAAACTTGTATATACCAAAACAAAGTTAAAACCATATAGATCTAATTTGAATACAGATCGAATAATTGAAAACATTGTGAAAAAAGGAGAATGTCTCAATTATCTACAAGGGCGACAATTATGTTTTGAATGTGGATAAAAACAAAAGCTATCCAAAACCGAAGATCATGTGACATTTGTACAAGATGGCCGCGAGTAGGAGTGTTTTTGCAGGAAGACCAAGAACTGGTTCAAGTAAAACAGCAGCGACAGTTGATGCCGACGGAAATGAAGTAGAAGTAACTAATAATTTATTGTTTCGCTTATCAACATAGATTACACCATCATTTTAATCCGTTCCCACATACGGCAAATCTGCTGCAGATGACTTCAATAATAAGGAAACTATAATTGAAAGAACACTTATTGAATGAAGTTGAAATAATTGTCATGATTGTGACAAAAGGAGATATTGCTCATTATGAGCAAGGTCTATTTTTTGCCACAATGTTTCCAAAATTCGTCTGCCGAAGAGGGTTCAGAAAGCGTCTAATTAAGGGAAAGGGTTAAAAACAAGGTCTACCTCAAGACAATACTCATTCATCCAGATTCCAATGTGCCATCATGCTTGGATGCAGGACCCTAATGCAGTCCAAATCATTAAGCCCTTTCCCACTTTTAGACTGGAGAGAACATATCAATAACATCACAGGTAAAGCCAGTCGAAGCCTTGGGTTCCCACATCGAAACCACCATATAAACTAAAAAAAAAAACATAAAGGAAGAGGCATACAAAACACTAGTAAGCCCTCAGATGGAATATGCAACAACTGTATGGGATCCAAGCGCCAAGGAGGGAAAGCTAATACCAACATTTTAAAAGTATTTGGTATGACCTGGCTGGGGATAATACCCACAACCTCCCACATCAGAGTCGGATGCTTTACCTATATAGTACCAAGGCGGTCCCCCAAATTGTCAAAAATCAAGCAAACCATTTTAACCCTTTCCCACATACAAGTTTTTATGCATCAGACTACTTTGAAAACAAATTGACAAAACGTGAACATAATCCATAAATGAGAGTTATATTATTAAATAAAGCTGAAAACATTGTAGCAAAAGGTCTTTAGAAACGGCTCATCATGAACAATTTCTTTTTTTTGTCTCAATGTTTTCAAAAGTTTTCTGCTGCAGAGGCATCAGAAAGGGTCTGTATGTGGGAAAGGATTAAGTAATTCAGCAGGATAAAAGTTAATTACAATATTGTTGCAAGTTCCACAGACTCATTGATTACAATAATTTCAGTTTGATGTGAGAGAAGATGAAGAACAAAATGTTAAACTCAATCAAACAATTGAACTGTTGCTGGCTGCTGGATATTTTAGAGCTAGGATAAAGGGCCTATCACCATTTGACAAGGTAACTTTATTATGATTTTTGCCGCCTCTGTATAGGATAACTTTAACCCTTTCCTTCATACGGCAATTCTGCAGAAGACGACTTTGAACATATTTTGGCCAAAAAATGGAAAATCTCTATAATTGAATGGATAACCTATGACTAAAGGTGGAAGACATTGAAGGAGAAATTGCTTGTTTTGAGTAATTTCTTCTTTTGTCACTTTGTTTTCAAAAAAGCGTCAGAAAGCGTCTATATATATGAGGGAAAGGGTTAACAAATTATAGTATCATAATGTATGAAAAAGAAGAAATGGCTCTTCCATATGTGTTTTTTCAAAATTATCATTTATCTAACAAAGAATAAAACACAGTATAAAATCATCTTATTACCCATGTTCAAGGTGTTACATTTTCATTCAAAGTTGTTTGAAGTAGAATACTTTCTATTAGTAACTTAAGGATGAAGATAAAAAATTCTGATTGTAGACATTTCGACAGGTCTATTGTAGAGGACTTTAATACATGTATGGAAATATTGTTGGTAACAAGGAATTCAAAAAGGTACAATTTGGCCATTATGAGCAGTGAAGATCTAAATCATCCTGTACATTTGCAGTCTGATCATGATCTACATTGTTCACTTATTACTAACACAACTAGCTTGTAAGAAGCTTATGTAAATTCATGCAGATGTGCAGGCTGATCGGAACCTATGCTGTTCTGAAGTTCCAACTTGTACCTTTTCCCATGAAGCAGAGTACTGCATAAGGGGGAGTAAACTGGTCTTCTCCCATCAAAATCTCTCTTATAACTCAACCAAACCCTATGTTGTGGGTACTCAAAAGAATTGCCTCACTGAGACGATTCTTTTAAGTACCCACAGCATAGGGTTTGAGGGTCATATAAGGATTTTGGTATGTGAATTACTCGTCTTATCTAGGGCTCTGTGAATTGGCTCATATATGGAATATTGGGTATTTAATGTTATACATTTATTTTGCTTGTAGGTTGTTGGTGGAATGACATGGTGTATTACGACATGTAACATAGATATTGACGTGGATCTACTTTTTCAAGAAAACTCTACTATAGGACAGAAAATGTAAGTACTTCAAAGGGACTAGATAAGGAGGAGTTAACTAGTCTTTTCCAATCAATATATCTCTTATGACTCTTGAGACGATTATTTTGAGTACCAACAACATAGGGTTTGAGTGTCAAATACGGGTTAAGGAATCTGAAATACTCACCTTATCAAGAGCTCTGATATGCTGTGATGTAACTGATTATTTTTTGGAAAGCAGGATAAAACCCCATTTAAACAAACACAAATTCACCTTGAATTTTTATTTTGAATAAATGGATGACTCATTTTGATATAAAGTTCTCAATTCTCTGTCAAATTTATTCTTCCAGTTTGTCGGCTGTTATATTTTTGTCCACAATACAGTGTGGTGCTTTAATCATAGTTTATTTCGTTTCCTTTTAAACTATTACAGTGCCCTAACAGAGAAGATAGTTGCTGTGTTACCCAAGATGAAATGCCCTCACAGAATAGAGCCCCATCAGATCCAGGGCCTGGACTTTATCCATATCTACCCAGTGGTACAGGTACGTCTGTTAGCATAGAAGGTTAATTAACCCTTTCCCTCATATAGACGCTTTCTGACGCCTCTGCAGCAGACGGCTTTTTGAAAACATAGAGACAAAAGAAGAAATTGCTCAAAACGAGCAATTTCTTCTTTTGCCACAATGTTTTCCACTTTAAGTCATAGGTTATCCATTCAATTATAGAGATTTTCTATTTTTTGACAAAGTATGTTCAAAGTCGTCTGCTGCAGAATTGTCGTATGAGGGAAAGGGTTAATGGTTTTTGTGATATGGTACTTTTAGAGGCGTCTGCTATGAAAACATTGGTCAGTTGTCTTTTACATTTTTGCTCCATAATGCATTTTGACACATTTTTATCAAAATTATCTTTCCTGTTTTCCAAGATGTTTCATTTTTCTTCAGATATTTTCAGAAAATATTGTAACAGTTAAACATCTAACAATTATGACTGAGACAAGACTGCACAAATGCATTGCTTGCAAATGTTGTTTTCATGTATTAAATAAAGTTAACCCTTTCACACATACAACAAATTGCTCATCATGAGAAATTACTCCTTTTGCGACAATGTTTTAAAAATGCATCAGCCGCGGATTTGTCTGGAAGTGAGAAGGCTTAACCCTTTCCCTCATATGACAATTCTGCAGCAGACGACTTTGAACATATTTTGTCTAATAATGGAAAATCTCTATAATTGAATGGATAACCTATGACTAAAAGTGGAAAACATTGTGGCAAAAGGAGAAATTGCACGTTTTGTGCAATTTCTTCTTTTGTCACTATGTTTTCAAAAAGCTGTCTGCTCCAGAGGCGTCAGAAAGCGTTTATATGAGAGAAAGGGTTAAGACTCTTTCGCATGCCGCTGCGCAGACATCTTTTGAAGACATTCTGCCAAATGGAAGAAGCAATTTCTCCATTTGCCACAATGTTTTTCAACTTTATTCAGTTAGTATAATCTGATTTTAACTCTTTCAGCGCCAAAGGCAATATTGAGCTTTTTGCAACGAGCTGTCTCACCTGAAATCTGCATTGTTTAGCTGTGAGTTATAGAAATATTCCAAAAATCCTATAACATGAAAATAGAGTTGTCCGAGTTTGAACATGGAAGGGTCTACTTTAAACAATTTGGCGCTGAAAGGGTTAAGATGATTTCAAAGTTGCTTGCTGCCGATTTGTTGTATATTGGAAAGGGGGGTTAAATATGTTTAGCAGGGTAAGGGTTAAGTGACTTGTAAAATGACTATTTCAGTGGTTAGTGAAAAGAGCCATTGAGACGAGAGAAGAGCTTGGTGATTATATCCGAAACTTCTCTGTATCTCAGTTCAACAAGGACCATAAAACACCAGAGGTAAGCTTAGACTGGAAACATGCAACACTTCACCAGATACAGATGACACCTCACGTCTTATGCAGCAGATACAGTTTTAACCCTTTCCCTCATACAACAATTCTGCAGCAGACGACTTTGAACATATTTTGTCAAAAAAAAGAAAATCTCTATAATTAAATGGATAACCTATGACTATTTGCTCGTTTTGAGCAATTTCTTCTTTTGTCACTATGTTTTCAAAAAGCCGTCTGCTGCAGAGGCGTCAGAAAGCGTCTATATGAGGGAAAGGGTTAAGACATTGTTTAACCCTTTCAGACATACACCAATTTTGCAACAGACAACTTTGAAAACATAGATAAATCTCTATAAAAGAAAATGTAGTCATTGAACAAAATTAAAATAAAAGGAGAAATTGCTCATGATGTCACAATGTTTTCAAAAGTGATCTGCTGTAGATGCACCTGTTAGTGGGGAAGGGTACAACAGAGGAGTTGCTCAAAGTCTGACAACACTTTTTCCACACTTTTGTCAACTCTACATAAGAAATAAACTTGGTAGATTTCATGTTTTTTTTAAGCAGAAAACTGGAGATTTGTTACATTCTGGAAAGGGTTGAAAGCCCAAAACTGAAGGGATGATCAGACAATTTAATCCTATGAATAATCAAGTCTGAGGTTATAGCCAGTTCATTGACCATAAATTATCCTTTCCCTGCTATGGTGATATAACAAATTTGTCTTCTTCGTAAAGATTTGTAGAAGAAAATAATACATTGGAGTATGATCTTGATATGTAGTTAATAACATTTACGGAAATGCAGAAATTGCTCCCCTTTGATAAAAATATTAATTCTCCTTTTCCCTCAATGTTTTTTCAAGTTGTTTACACATGAAAAGATGGCCGTATCGGAGGAAGGGATTTTGTAAAGGGATTGTCATTCAGATTGTTGTTCAGTCATAACATATGAATTGATTGCCATATGGCTTTATAGCCGAGTGTCAGGGTAAACAAACCCACATCATCATAACATATGTATGACATGATAATTTGATATCAATGACCTGATAAACACACCAGTTATCTATTAATCCTTTGCAACAAACAATAAATCTGCAGCAAACGACTTTGAAAACATCAAGGTAAAACAATGTGAAATCTCTAGTTTAAGGAATAACTATTGAATAGAGTTTTAAAAAACATTGTTGCAAAAGGAGAAATTACTCATCATTAGCAATTCCTCCTTTTGCCGAAAACGCTGTTACGTGTTCTAATGCATCTGCAAATGGGAAAGGGTTAATTATCGTACAAGTTTTTCATGTGATACAAACAACGTAAAATAACCGAGTTCATAACCTCCTTCTAGAAAGAACCATGTTTTGACTCGTCTGCGCAAGCCAAATTAGATTAAGTATCGAAAGATTTCTGGGAAAATGATGAGAGTTTTCTTCATTTCTCAAAAGCTCTCCTTTTCTTTCAAATTAAAACTTTTCTTCTCGTTTGCACCTCCTTGGTGTTCAAAACATTGTGGCAAAAGGAGAAATTGCTCATCATGAGTAATTTCTCCTTTTCTCTTCCTATACCTCTATAATTACAAATATGTTATTTCAGGATGAGGCATTTCAAGAAGGAAAGGTCAAAGCAACAAAAGCAGTTGGAGAAATCAAGGTAATTAGATTCCTCTAGTCCTGTACCTGTCAGTAGTATATACCTACTATATTAAATTTGTACATCTGACATGAACCAACAATAGGGACTAGACTAAGTAGTAAATTTATGTGTCTGGCATGAAGCAACAATGCAGTCTGGTACCCAGCATGCTAAAGTCAATTTATGTGTCTGGCATGAACCAACAATGCAGTCTGGTACCCAGCATACTAAAGTCAATTTATGTGTCTGTCATGAACCAACAATGCAGTCTGATACCCAGCATACTATAGTAAATTTATGTGTCTGGCATAACCAACAATGCAGTCTGGTACCCAGCGTACTACAGATTGATTCCTTTTGATTACTACACCATTTTCAATGGGCGCTGCCATTATTGGTGTATGCCTGACCCTATAATGTAATGGTTGGGGCAGGTTATTCCAGACTATGTTTGGCTATGAATGGAAGTAAAACATGTACCTGATTTCATATTTTTAGGGTTGTCAGCTTTTAAATATATTAAAACAGCTCTCTTTTTACAGAATTACTATTATGTAATGTTGATGTAGCTTAAAGCATTATCACACAACTTTAGGATTTATTTAATAAAAAATGTACCGGTACTCCTTCTTTATGACAACATTTTTGAAATTCTTCTTTTTAGAAACAATGTTTTGTTGTTCAAAATCAGCTGCAGTAGACGAAAATAATCTAGCATAAAATATGGAAAAAATCTTTAAATGAAAATATAATTGTTAAATGTATTTGAAAACATTGTTGCAAAAGGACAATTCTTTTCATTGTGAGCAATTTGTCCTATTTCCACAATGTTTTCAAAAGTCATAGGCTGTAGAGGCATTAGAAAGCACCTGTAAGTGGGAAAGGATGGAGAAGAGAAGAGTTTATTTTAAGCTCTCTTTATTGTTCGTTTACAGGATGTTTATAAACCAGAGAGGAAATATAAACGTCATGATGCTGACAGGTTGAGGGAGGAGGAGTCAAGAGTCCAGTCCACTCTGTTGGAGTACGGTCGACGTTATGGTATCAGTAAATCAGAGCTTGAAGCAACAGTAGGTGGTACTCTCAAAATAACGACCCTTTCTGTGATGTAACTGTTTTGGACACAACTGCTGCTGCGGATCTTCCAACATTTTATACAGTAAATCTGCAGTAGATGATTTTGAAAACATGTCTCCAAAATTAACAAAAATCTAATTTTTGAATGGAGTTGAAACCTTAGATGCAAAATTATTTCAAAAGTTGTCTGCTGCAGAAGCATCAGAAAGTGGGAAAGGTTTAATAAGCTTGTGGGAAAAGGAGATACTGATTTAACTTTAAGGGTCAAGGAGGGAAAGTCATTATGGACACAATGTCTCCTCAATGAAGTAATAGTGAATTTATTTAATTGTAAACCCAAATATTGCAAAATATTTCGTGTTTGAAAACATAACAGTAAGCATTGTCAATTTAAATAGGTCTCTTAATTGCAAGTGTTTGACATGTTGGCTATGAAATTTACAGGACCAAGATGTGTTATGATAATTATTGATAGATTGATAAAATAAATACCCTATTTTATTTAGGATGAAGAAAAAGCAGCCAAAAAGAAAGCAGCAGCAGCGGGACTTGGCGGGGGAGACGAGGAGAAAACTCTGGAAGAATTACAGGCTGAAGAAGAGGTGAATTACTGTTTTGTTATAAACACAAAATCTTCATCAAGCAAAAAGGGATATTATTGCATTATTTTAAACTCATTTATTTTATATTGATTGTGAAACATCCTCACACGCTCGATTTCTGCATTATATCAATGCATTCTTAATCATTTAAAGGGGTATTTGAGACAAACTAGAAACATGTAACTTTGATAAAATATAATAAGCAATAGAGGAAAAGGTCTTTTTGCCATTTGCCAGGGCAGTGATATGGGCCCTATTTGGCATCTTATTGGTGAATGTTCATATCGTACAGCAGGTCTTGATCTAGATGGACATTGAAGACCCTGGTGAGATTGTGCTTAACCCTTTCCCTCATATTGACACTTCCTGATGCCTCGGCAGCAGACAGCTTTTTGAAAACATAGTGACAAAAGAGTGCTCAAAACGAGCAATTTCTTCTTTTGCCACAATGTTTTCAACTTTTTGTCATAGGTTATCCATTCAATTATTGAAATTTTCTATTTTTTTACAAAATATGTTCAAAGTCGTCTGCTGCAGAATTGTCGTATGAGGGAAAGGGTTAAAAGGCATCTGGGCAAACATATGGATAATCTCTTCCAATGAAACTACTGTATTATTATTGAATAAAGTTGAAAACATTGTGTCAGTATGAGCAATTTCTGTCTTAGCCACACTGTTTTCACAACTCGTCCGCTGCAGTGGTGTCAGAAAGCTTCAGTTTATTGTGCACATGTTTCCCTAGTCTTCTATGTCCCAATGTGCAACAAGACCCCTGTTCACAGGAGGCAAATGTAAATGATTAACAATAGTTTTAACCTTTTCCCACATACAACAAAACTGCACCAGATGACTGAGAACATCTACACAAAAGTGTGGAATATATCTATAAATGAAATTATTATCACTGAAAGGAGTTGTAAACATTGTGGCAAAAGAAGAAATTGCCCATTTTGAGCAATTCCTTCTTTTTCCACAATGTTTTCAAAAGTGGACTGCTGCAGAGGCGTCAGAAAGTGTCTGTCTGTGGGAAAGGGTTAATAATGTAAAGATAGTTGTGTATATTTAGAGTGGTTTGCTGTGAAAGCATTATAATAAACATATTAAATAATATGAACAAGAAGTGTTCTTTTTCCACTTGTTGAATTATTTTAATGAAAGGTTTTCAACATATCTTGCATGTTTTTAAACCATGTCTAATTTGCAGACGTATTTGACACATTTGGATCAGACAACTTTTAAAAACATTGTAATAAAAGGAGAAATGATGAGCAATTTCTCCTTGCCACAATGTTTTCAAATCTATTCAATTATCATTCTTTCATTTTTAAAGATTTTATATATTTTTGTCTAGGTATTTTTAAAAGATTTTGTTGATTGTGGGAAAGGGTTCAAACAACAGTTATCCACTATTAATTGATATAAACTTTAAATCTTTTATAGAAACGAATAAGCATGCTGATGAGTGGTATGTCCGCCATGCAAGAGGTAAGACTACACCAAATTATTGTTGAATGATGTCTAGATGAACTTTAAATTTTGATTTCATCTTAATTTAATTTGCTAGTTTTAACTTAAAAAGTATAAATTTGTTTACATGAATTTTGTAATTTTATTTTATTTCATTTTTCTTTAAGCATATCATTTCATTGATAATGAAATACTAATGAATGTAGAATAGTCTTTTCAAGAAAACATATCCTAGAAATGTTTTTTGTTGATGATATTTGAAACGATTCAAATTCCTGTTAGTGAACAGGGGATTTTTGGTGACTCAAAATTCTCTATATATCCAACCTTCTATTTATGGCAGCATAGCTAAACCCTCAATTTTTATAAAGTGTTGAAAACATTGTGGGTGGAGAAGAATTTACGCCCTGGCCATCATGATATTTACAAATGGCGTCTGCTGCAGTGGGATATCGTTTGTATGAGGGAATGGGAAAAACCTCTATAAATAAAACCATAATTCTTTAACCCTTTCCCTCATACGACAATTTTGCAGCAGACAACTTTGAACATATTTTGTCAAAAAATAGAAAAACTTCTTAATTGAATGGATAACCTGTGACTAAAAGTGGAAAACATTGTGGCAAAAGGAGAAATTGCACGTTTTGTGCAATTTCTTCTTTTGTCACTATGTTTTTAAATAGCCGTCTGCTGCAGAGGCGTCAGAAAGCGTCTATATGAGGGAAAGGGTTAATAGAATTGAAAACATGTTTTCAATAGTCTTCTGTTAGAGAAGCTTCAAAATGTGACTGCAAGTGGGTAAGGATTAAAGTAAATATCTGATATCCTACTTATCGCATATCAATGAAATTTTATGTACTTTTGTTTTGATAAATACAATTTTTCATTGTTTGTTTGAAGTTTGTTTTTTTTACTTTCAACTTGATTTGTATTGATTGCCATGTTGTGTGACTCTTAACCCTTTCCCTCATTCGACAATTTTGCAGCAGACGACTTTGAACATATTTTGTCAAAAAATAGAAAATCTCCATAATTGTATGGATAACCTATGACGAAAAGTTGAAAACATTGTGGCAAAAGGAGAAATTGCAAATTTTTTGTGCAATTTCTTCTTTTGTCACTATGTTTTCAAAAAGCCGTCTGCTGCAGAGGTGTCAGAAAGTGTCTATATGAGGGAAAGGGTTAAATGTGGTTTTTGCATGCTTGAATGAAATATGCATACATTTGTCTAACAATTTACATCTGATATTCACTTGTTGAAAATGCTTGTGGGCATAATGTCTGAGCAAAATTGTGCAAGGCCCATTTGGATTTTGGCCCTTAGATTGGCTTTTTACACTCTCTAATTCGTACAATTTTCATCCGATTTTCACCAAACTTGTTGAACATATTTTTGGGCATAATATCTGGTTCAAGTTCGATAACCAGCCACCAAGCCAAAGCCAAAGCCACTTTTGGATTATGGCCCTTGAATTATTAAAATATTGGTCAAATTAGCCTTGTAGTCAGCTCTCCAAGTCTTCATTTTTCATACAGTTTTCACCTGATCATCACCAAGCTAGGTGAGCTATATCCCCTAAGGCAATTTTGGATTATGTCCCTCGAGTTATCCAAAATTGGCCAAATAAGCCTTGTCTGCTTGGTGAACATGTTTGAGGGCGTACTTTTTGGGAAAAGTTTGATAACCAGACAAATCACTGAAGGCGCCTTTGGATGATTGCCCTTGAATTATCCCATTATTTGCCAAGTTGGCCATTTGTCCTTTCTTGACGGATGATTTCTGTGAAAGTTCTGCAATCTGGTTGCTTTTAAATTCACATCGTTGGATTTGGTCATCTTAAGCTTATCTGATTTCTTGAAAAACAATTTAATGTCATTTACCTTGTCTTGGTTAGATCATCATTGTCATCATCATCACCATCATCAGCAGCAGTAGCAGTAGCAATTTGCATCAGCTGACATATCTTCATCTAATGACTTTTCAAAACAATGTCATAATTGAAGCAATTTCCTAAAAGAAGCCATTCTTCCTCTTCCCATAATGTGTTTGACTGGGTATTATTATTATGTAGAAGATGTTCCCTTTTATCATGAGATTTTAAAGCAGCGATTTTAAATGATATACTAGATGTTGTATGAAGTAAACAGTTAATGGAAATTAATGTGTACATGTTTGTATGTTTGTAGTATGGTGCATGATGGAATGAACATTGACTGATACCAGATTTGTTTGCTCCCTGCATGTGTTTATTCCAGTGTTTTTATCAATGTTGCTAGGGCAAGTTAACTGCCAGTGCTGTGGGTTCCATTGTTGGCATGCAGTCTGCAGAGATTCAACAAATAGCATCAGAATATGCTGAAAAGGTATTTAATGCTTTTGTTTTAACCCTTTCCATGGGGATGTAGACAAACCAGCAGCAGATGAAGTTGGAAAACATTGTAAGAAATGAAGTAATTGCTCTATATAAACAATAACTTCTTTTGTGACAGTGTTTTTAACCTTTTGAATAGTTGTATTTTCGTTTAAAAAGAGTTTCGATATTTTTGTCTATATAATTTTAATATCATCTGTTGCTGACTAGTTGTATGTTGGAAAGGATTAATATATTTTGGATTTTTTTCCAGTATCTTACATAACAGTTGAAAGATCAAACGAAAGAGGGCCCTCTTGGTGTAAGATTGAGCCACAAAGGTTCCACTTGGCGTTTGATAAAGCAAAAAAGTCCAACTTGGCGTAAGATTAATTAAAAAAGGGCCCAATTGACGTTAGATTAAGTTAAAACACTTGGTGTTAGATCAGGCATTTGATTAAGCCAAAAAGTACCCACTTGATGTAAGATTCAGTTAAAATGGGCCAACTTCACATAATATTAAGTAAAAGAGGGCCCACTTTATGTTAGATTAAGTAAAAAAGGGCCCACTTTGTGTTGGATTAAGCTAAAAAATGGCCCTCTTGGTATTCTACATAATAATGCCTGTGGAACAACAATAAAGCATCTTTAATCGCCTACTTTTGCAAAAGCAGTGAAAGAATTGCAGTTTTAATCTTCTCTGAATGACTGTTCAGTTTAACCTGTCCTAAAGACCACTTTGGAATAGCTATTCCCTGTCTATAGCAATGACACTTAGTTCCTCAATAACTCATTTTCTGCATAAATGACCTTGCAATTAAAGATGACCTTTGAACAAAGACTAGAATGTTACCTTCCCATGGATGGTCTTTATACACAGGTTTCACTGTAGTTCACTGTATTTCATGCAGGCTGTTTACCTCAGATTACCATACTTCAATTCTTTATTAACATTCTCTTTGTTCAGTAATTGTGAATTTATCTCATAATAAATTTCATTGAATTATCCCCCGGAAAAGGCAGATGTAATATTGGTTTTGGTATCTTCCGTCCGTCCTACCATGTATACAGTCATATCTAAGACATGAATGAATGGGTTTATTATTTCCTTCCGTAGAGGGGAAATAATGATTTGCCCGTACATATGGCACTGTCAAGGTTACAGTGACTATAATATATCTTTATGAAACGACTTTATGGTTCTAGCACTTTCATTTGTGGACAGAATTCCTTCATACTTCATATCAGGTTTGTTGTAAAACGTTTTGGATGTGTAAGCATCAATGGTCACACTGACTATAATACATCTGTACAAAACGACACTGCCAGGGGATTTGCATCATTAGCGATGCTCTTGTGTAAATAAATATTGAAATGGTAACCATTTTAGGGAAATATGACACAGTTAGTTTCACTTAGATTCATAAGATAAATTTTGGAACACCAGAGTCATATCCACTTCTACTTATATTGTACACATGATCTATTATGAGCTCTTAATGGGTCTGGTATGAATGTACATTTTTAATCTTACAGCAAGCGGAGATAGAACAGATCGAGAAAAGTGAGAGAGTGGGTGGGGTACAGCAACATAAACGGATCACCGCAGCTCTTGGTAAACAGATACAGCAACAGACAACTAAATTTGAAGAGGTAAAGTGTTGTTTTCATTGTTGAGTGAAAAGTTATAGTACTTTTAACCAATTCCCATTTGCAGACTCATAATGACGCATCTGCAGCAGATGACTTTTCAAAACATTGTGTCAAAAGTAGAAATTGCTCATAATGAGCATTTTCTCCATTTACGACAATGTTTTCCATTCTATTCAATAATTATTACACCTTTCGAGGAAGAGGCGATAAATAGCTTTGCACATGTCTGTCTGTCAGTAGAGGACACCTTGTCGGATTGATAACTGGATAACACTTGGGCCTACAATACTTAAACTTGGCAGGGAGGTTGGCCATGACCAGTAGATGAGCCCTATTGATTTCGAGGTCATCCGTTCAAAGGTCAAGGTTACAGTGACATTGAACACAAGAGGGGGCATAATGCTTTACAAAAATCTCCTGTCAAAATACTTTTATACAGAGATTTTGCATATTTTTTTATGAAATAACTAAATGAATGGGTAATTGTATCATAGTCTATCAGTGTTTATGAGATAATTAAAATATTTTAAATAGCCCAGCCTACTGACAGCCATCAAAGTAGAGAAGCTTTGAAATTCTTAGAAAATATTCTTTTCATTGCAAACACTTTTTGTCATAGAGTAAAATTCTCTATTTAATAGATCCAAGGTAAGCATGCTGAACTTCAGAGAACATACCAGGAAACTCAAGAGAAGCTCAAACAGGTAACTTGTATTAATGATTCATGACAGTTAAAACCCTTTCCTGCTTACAGTCGCTTTCTGGCACCTGCAGCAGTTGTTTTTTAAAAACATTCTGCCACTAGGCATATTAGGTTGTATGTGTGAAAGGGTTAAACTCATTGTCTAGTAAAAGTAAGGAACATACAACCTTACAATTTACGTCACAGTACAAGTTAAAACACTTTTTTTTGTAGTCAACAGTTTGACAATGAGGAATGACTTCTCCAGCTTTGACTTAATTGTTTATAGTTCTTTGTTATTTGTGGGCTACCACTGTGCTTCTTCTTTTTAGCAGAAAAAGTAGTTGTTTCTCCTTTTTTTGTCATGACAGATGCAGGAGTAACTTAATGACTAATGCAACAGTGTCTCAATACATTTTCTGGTAGTTGGCAGATGAAATACCATTACCTTAGTGAGATATTGTCGAAAGGGGAATACCACATCTTTCGAATAAATCAGAGATGTTTTCTATTGTAATAATCAAACAATACACTCTGCACATTTACTTGTAATGTGAGGTTTCTTGCAAATTCACAAACCAAACCACATGGCATTTATGAAAGTTTCAACACAAAGAACTCCCACTCCCGAGGCGGACGCTCTACCACTACACCATCTAGGTGGTCAAAGCCCGTTACCCCTCCCCATGAGTCCTCTCTCTCTCCCATACAATGATAATACAAACCACATACACATTAGACATATCAGCTAATGGTTTGATTTTCTTTTCTTCAAGGCCCAGGAACAAAGTCAGTTGATAGACAAGGAGATGGAAAGACTCAATGAACTAGAGACATCTTCAGAAAATCAAGGGTTGGTACAAGTTTATTTCAAATTGAAGCCTTTCCCTGATACAAACAACTTGTTCTACCTGTTCAGGAGACAAATGGAGAAATCTGATTCTTACAGAATCATTCTGAATGTGTGCCGCATTGAGAGTACAATACATTCTTAAAGACAACAAAATCTTTTGATAAACAATATAATAATTCATGCACTCTTAGGCCTTTTGTTTCAGAAGTTGTTCTATTTTAGAATCTTCAAGATGTTGAATTCCCTTGTTGTTTTGTTTAAGATATCGCGACTTTGAAATCCCTGGTTGTTTTATTTTAGAATCCTCCAGACTTTAAAATCCCTACTTGTTTTTATGTTAGATTCCTCTAGCCTTTGAAATCCCATATTGTTTTGTTTTTGAATTCTGCAGACTTTGAAATATCTGGAAGTATTGTTTTAGTTTCCTCCAGACTTTGAAATCCCTGGTTGCTATATTTTAGAATCCTGCATACTTTGAAATCTCTGGTTGTATTATTTTAGAATCCTTCTTATGTTGAAACCCTGAAAGTTTCCTTCAGAAATTTTAATCTTTGGTTGTTTTAGGTTAGATTCCTTCAGACTTTGAAATCTCTTGTTGCTTTATTTTAGAATCCGAAAGACTTTGAAATCCCTTTATTTTATAATCAGAAAGACTTTGAAATCCCTGGTTGTTTTATTTTAGAATCCTCCTTTGTTGAAATCCCTGGTATTTTCCTCCAGACTTTTAAATGCCTGGTCGTTTTGTTTTAGAAATATGCAGACCTTGAAATCCCTGGTTGTTTTATGTTAGATCCCTTCAAAAATCTCTGGTTGTATCATTTGAGAATCCTCCTTTGTTGAAATCCCTGGTATTTTCCTCCAGACTTTGAAATCCCTATTTGTTTGATTTTTAGAATCCTCCAGACCTTAAAATCCCTGGTTGCAATGAATGAGAACCTGAAGAAGCAGGAACAGGAGTTTAAGGCCCATTGTAAAGAGGAGATGAACAGACTGAAGGGTAATATTGGCAAACTGAAGACAGAGAATGATGTCGAACTCTCCGACGATAAGGTATGTAAAGTCATAACTGTTATAACTCTTTTCCACCTGCAGACACAATTTAATGCATTTGCAGGAGACAACTTTTGAAAACATTGTGGCAAAAGGGGAGATTGGTCATAATAGGCAATTTCTCCTTTTATCACAACGTTTTGCCAATATGTTTTGGAAGTCGTCTGTTTCGGTTTTGTTTTTAGTGGGAAAGGGTTAAGCCTTTCCCACATACAACATATTTGCTGCAGACAGCTTTGAAAGCATCTAAACAAAATTCAATGTTTTCCCCTTAAAGGCGTATGCTACAGTTTTTTCACAAAAAAATTACCAATCATAGAATTTCTTTATTCTTTGTATTTTATTAGAACATACAATAACTGGTTGAAATAAGAAAAAAAAAGTATTTCTAATCGATCTAAAAAAAAAATATTGGCCTGTCAATGACATGACCAATTTCATCAAAGGCACAAATATAGGCATTTTGGCCGAAAACCTAAAACGCACAAATATAGGCATTTTGGCCGAAAACCTAAAACTCACAAAAAATTAAAATGAAAACTACAAATCATATCAAAGTTCATATAAAACTTTATATATAGAATGTTAATCAATATGAAAAAGGAATTTTTGAGAAAAAAAGAATATATTAAGCTGTTTTTCTAGGTAGAAATGGTATCACATTTTACCGCCGAAAAAGTTAAAATCATAGAAATTTTCCATTCTACATAATAGAATTTTCTGTAATTCTCCGTAAACACTAAACATCATTCACTTTAATAAAAAATGCAAAAAAAAATATAGGTCACCATACTCCTTTTAGAGTAAAGGGACTTTTTCCTTGCTTTTTCTTGCGTTTTCTTAGAAATACAGCAGTTTTGCTGAAAAAGCAGGCCTTGCTTCAAGGAAAGAGTTGATTTACCAGAAAAGGAGTACGGTGACCTATCTTTTTTTTTGCATTTTTTATTAAAGTGAACCATGTTCAGTGTTTATGGATAATTACAGAAAATTCTATTATGTAGAATAGAAAATTCCTTGAAACATTGTATGATTTTATCTTTTTCAGGGGTAAAATGTGACACCATTTCGACCTTAAAAACAGCTTAATATATTTTTTATCATATTTTTCTCACCAATTCTCTTTTCATATTGATTTAAATTCTATATATAAAGTTATATATGAACTTTAATAGGATTTGTAGTTTTCATTTTTTTTTTGTGTGTGTGTTTTAGGTTTTCAGCCAAAATGCCTATATTTGTGCCTTTGATGAAATAGGTCATGTCATTGACAGGCCAATATATATTTTTTTCTTATTTCATCCAGATATTGTATGTACTAACAAAATACAAAGAATAAAGAAATTCTATGATTGGGTAATTTTTTGATAAATAACTGTAGCATACGCCTTTAAAGACTTAAAATTGTCTGATGCAAGTAAGGATTATGTGAGAAAGGATTACTGTTTTTAAAATTTCATATTTTGGGGATTATCAATTCAAATTCAATGGTTTTTACTTATATGTCCTTGTTTATTTTTTCAGGAGAGAGCAGGTCTAATCGGTAAACAGTATCAAGCGGACAAAGACAAACTACACAAGATCAGACTACTCTTGGTAAGTTATATGAGTTAACCCTTTCCCATATGTTAGAAGCCTTTGATGCATCTACATCCGATGGCTTTTAAAAACATTGTGACAAAAGGAGAAATTGCTCATTATTTCAACTCTATAAAAAAATAATACTATATATTTATAGACATTTTCCATTGATTTGCCTGCATGAATTAAAAGTCGTCTGCTGCAGATTGTGTTTGAGCAATGCCACAATGTTTTTAAATGTCTTCTGCAGAGGTGTCAGAAAGTGTCTAATTTCTGATAAAGATTAAAGGGGCATAGGATAAAACAATCATTGAATAAAATTGAAATTGAATTAATAATGGCAAAACGAGAAATTGCTTATTATGAGCAATTTCTCCTTTGCCACAATATTTTTAAATGTTGTCTACACCAGAGGAGTCAGAAAGTGTATGTATGTGGGACAGAGTTAAAGGTTATAGCAAGACTTTACATTGCCTAAATCTTCTTTGATGGCATATGCAATTTAAGTCTGAACTCAAATTTTAATTTGAATACCAATTTTCTTGTAGGAACCAACTTGTGAATGACTATGCAAAAGATTGTTTTTAAGACGTCGTGTAAAAATGTAGAAAGTATTCAATTTCAGTGATTTGCCTATTCTCACAATGTTTTCAACTCCTGACATGAAACTTTTATGTTTTATAGGCCAGAAAGAATAGAGAGATAGCTGCCTTACAAAGAAAGATAGATGAAGTGCCATCCAGGGCAGAACTAAGTCAATATCAGAGACGATTTGTGGAGTTGTATAATCAAGGTATCTCTCATTTTATAAATTAATCCTTTCCCTCATATAGATGCTTTCTGACGCCTCTGCAGCAGAGAGGTTTTTGAAAACATGTGGACAAAAGAAGAAATTGCTCAAAACGAGCAATTTCTCCTTTTGTCAACCATGTTTTCAACTCTATCCAATTATTGTACTTTCATTTAAACTTTAAAGTGAGTTTCAAAAAATATTTGGGAATGTTTTCAAAGTCGTTTGCTGCAGTAGTGATGTATGTGGGAAAAGTCGTCTTCTGCAGAAGTGTTATATGTGGGAAAGGGTTAATTAGCACATGTGTTTGCATGATACAAGTTGTGTATTTAATAACTGGTGCCAACCAGTATTTGTAATTTTTCCTTTCTTTTCTGCCATGTTTCCCAAAATGCAATTTCTGTAGGTGTGATGTCTGTATCTTTAGAATTATTAACTGTACTCAAAATATTTAGCATTGTAACACTTGGTCAGTAGTGAATAATAGTGAAAAAACTTTGAAAAGGTTAAATGACAATGAAACATTACTGAGTCTTGATGCTGTCATTGGTTGATGACCTTGAAGACAGAATGTTAACAAGAGCGCCGCGGATCGAACGCCAACGCTAGTCTGGTTTTTCTTGTTCGAAAAAGGGGCATTACTGAATAATTATTTCAGCCAGAGTATGAATGAGGGAAAAGAATAAATGATAATGTATTTGATATTCCAGTTGGCAGTACACACAAAGAAACCAAACAGTTTTATACTCTGTATAATACATGTGATGATACAAAACTATACCTTACTAAAGAGGTAAATTCTTCTTTAATTACGTATTTCCCTATAGGAACGGTCATGCTTTTTCATATGTCACTATACGATAGTGCTTTCAGCACTTTGATTTATTTTCTTTGCCATTGGCGCCCGCCAGCGGGATCCCTGTATATGGGAAAGTTTCAGAGAAATTGACAAGAGGGGCTTTAGGTTCCTTAAAGTCCATGTATGCAAATTTCAGCCAGCCGTCTGCTAGCTAGAACACACCATTACAAACATCTTTCTATCCCTAACCTTTCACCACATACAACAAATCTTCAGCAGACGACTTTGAAAGCATATAAGTAAAAACATGAAAAATCTCCACTTATGAAAGTATGATTATCAAAAGAGTTAAACACATTGTGGCAAAAGAGAAATCGCCCTTCAATTTTAAATGTTTCGTCTTATAGCGATAGATAAATCATGAAGTTGTGTATGCTCCAGATGCATCGTGTTAACCCTTTCAAACTTGTATACGCATTTTGATGCATCTGCAGCATAAAACTTCTGAATTTATTATCGCTAAAGACGAAATTTCTAATGAAGGGCGATTTCTCCTTTTGCCACAATGTTTTCAACTCTGTTTGAACTTTTTAATACATATTTTCCGGTTTTTTTTTGTAAATGGGTTTCCTGGATGTCTGTTGCAGATTTGTGGTATATAGGAAAGGGCATTTTATTCACATTATTGATCATGATTAGTTTAGAGTGTATTTATTTATTTGTTTTCAGTTCAACTTGCTGAATTCAATTCAAGAAAATTTCACGGTGTAAGTATAACTTGTATTTTTTCAGATAATAGATTAGCTTACAAAAGAAAGTTATTTGTCGTTACTATGGTCTACCCTAACAATATGCAAAGGAAAAACGCCAATGCTTGTCTGTTTTTTAATGAATTTCTAAGTCCAAAAAGGGGCAAAACTGAATAATTATTAAAGCAAGAGTTATGTGACTTGGTATAGAATATTGTATTGTTTCTAGGAACATGTGTACCAAGTTTCTTTTGAATATGTTTTTGAGTTATTAGGTAGGGTTAAAGTTTTGTGATAACAACTACGAGGCCACTACAAGGCTGCAGAAGGTATCACAAAAGCTTGACTTTTTTTCTTCGAAAGACGAACAAGCTACAATTGAATCATCTAGAATTTTTCGAATTTGAACAGAGGTCTAGATAGGGACTTAATATAATGTTCTAAAATGCTTAGTTGACCATTTTTACTTTATTCAAACACTTTCTGATGCCTCTGCAGCAGATGACTTTTTAAAACGTTCTGGCAAGGTTTAATTGCTCATAATAAGCACTTTTTGCAACAATGTTTTCTATTTTATTCAATACTCGTTCCTTTTTTAGTTTCCATATTTTTGACTAGTCATGTTTTCAAAGTCAGCTTTTGCAGATGTGTTGTATGTGGGAATGGTTAACCCTGAAACCAAGTGTTTTGGGTAATCAAAAGAACTGGCTCACTGAAACAACTTTTGAAGCACCAGTAACATAGGGTTTGGTAGATCATTAATTAACCCTTTCCTTCATATATAGACGCTTTCAGACGCCTCTGCAGCAGACAGCTTTTGAAAACCTAGTGTCAAATGAAGAAATTGCTCAAAACGAGCAATTTCTCCTTTTGAAACAATGCTTTCCACTTTTAGTCATAGGTTATCCATTCAATTATAGAGATTTTCTATTTTTTTTTAAAAATATGTTAAAAGTCGTCTGCTGTAGAATTGTCGTATGAGGGAAAGGGTTAAAAGCGATATTGAGGGGAAAAGACTAATTTATTCCGCATTTATATCTAGACCTTTGATTTTGGTATGAACTTGCAGAGTTAATCAAATTGTTATCCTTCTCTCACACTACATGCCGTTTTATTAACTTGCCTAATCCGAGACATATAAAGGCGTATATCAGGAAATGTGTAAATCTCACAACTTGACTACATATTTCAGTGCCATGCAATCCCAGTCCAACAAGGAACAATTCTTGAAGCAATTTGAACAAATTGTAGATGGAGTGAAAAATAACAAATCAAAGGTAAGGGAAAAGATTTTAGCCGCTTCAGTAAAATATGTTTATCTTGTTGCATTTTTTCATGACAAACATAGATTTGTTTTTAGCTCGCCTATTTAAAGAAATAGGGGAGCTTTTGTAATCATCCCGGCATCCGCTTCTGCGTTGGCGTTGCCAGCTTGGTCAAACGTTTGCATGCAAGGCCTTTTCTCAGACACTGTGTAAGCTGTTGCTTTGAAACTTCACACTTATTCAGGGTCATAAGGTGACCTTGTATGTCAAGTCCCATAACTCTGGAATGGATTTTGACTGAATTGTGCCCCTTTTTGGTCAAACCTTTGTGTGCAAGACCGGAATTTTGGGTTATAGTTAGGCATTCAAGGTCTTTTTTATCAGAAACTATATAATTTATGCTGTTGCTATTAAAGTTTTCTTTCTTTTGTAAAATCAATTTCAACTGAATTATTCCATTTTTGGATTTTGGACTTTTACCAATGCTATAACTGTTCTGAGGTAGGCCCTGATAGACGATGGCCCTGATAGGCGAGCTATATTGTCCTCCGACAACTCTTGTTTGTTGTTGTTTTCAACACTATTTTAAGTTATATCACAGCAACAGTTCTTTCTTTCATGATCCCTGGGTAAACAAACCAGTACTATGCAGAAAATGTGCTTTGCCCAAGGGCACTCCACCATGACTGCTGCTAATGGGAATGAATCTTGGACGCCCTGTTCCAAATCCCTCGACACTAAAATATGTGAATAGAACAGTTTCGGATAGTTCTATTTTTTTTTTTTTTTATTCTCCTAAATGAAAGCTGGAAAGGGAGGCTCTAGTAAACCTGTATACGCACAGGCTCGCTATTCACATGTGTTTATTTTATTGCAGTTTTATGCCGCTTTCAACATTATTTCAGTTATATCACGGCGACAGTTCACTTATTCATGACCCCAAGGTAAACAACCAGTACTAGGCTAGAAAACGTGCCTTGCCCAAGGGCACTCCACCATGACCGTCGTGATGCAACTGGGGAATCAAAATTGGACACCCGGTTTCAAATCCCCCGACGTTAACCACTCAACCACGGCGGATTCCTATTCACATGTGCAAACATGATTTGGTGTTTGCTCATTTGTTCTACCAGGTTTCCAATCTTTCCCCTCCCAGGACTGCTTTTTGGTACATACTCATGAAAATAATATGGTAGAAGAAAAAATGAAAAGCAGTTTGATGATTCTCCTCATTGTTGTTACCTTATGTGCCTGCAACCACTCTTGTATAGAGTACAATTTTAAAAATAGGATATGTATCTTTCAATCAGGTGGAGAAAAAGAAACAAGAAGAGAAGATGAGAAGGGATCAGTTAAATGATACTTACCTTGACTTGATTGAGAAACAAAGATTATACTTCAAAACTGTGAAAGATTTTAAAGAGGTGAGTAGTTGAACATTTTAACCCTTTCCCACCTGCAGATACATTTTGAAAACATTACCAGCTAGTTTTCCTTTTGCCTGATTTTTTTTTCAACTTTTCTGAATAATTATAATTCGATTATAAAGATTTTCGGTACATTTGCATAGATGTTTTCAAATCTTCGGAATATTAATAATTTGATTAAAGAGATTTTTGTTACTTTTGCATAGATGTTGAATATTGTAATTTATAATTTGATTATAGAGATTTTTGCATAGGTGTTCTACTCTTCTGAATAATTATAATTTGTTCATCTTTTTAATTCAATGAACTATTAAAAATACAATTTCAAATGTTTTATTTTCTTTTGCAGGAGTGTCGCAAAAATGAGGTTTTATTAAGCAAAATGAAGAAACGATAGACTTGAGTTGCAAGAAGTATTGTTAGTGTCACAAAATATAAAATGTTATTAAACAAAATGAAGAAACAATCAAGTTACAAGCTGACAATTGATAATTTTAACCCTTTCCAGTCCTATAACAAATCTGCAGCAGACCACTTTGAAAGCATCTATGTAAAAGTGTGGAAACCAATTAAGTATAATCATTTAATAAGAGTTGAAAGCATTGTGGTAAACGGAGAAATTACTCATTATAAGCATTTTCTCATTTTGCCAAAATGTTTTCTTAATTGCTCTGTTGTTAATGCGTCCACGCCAAGCCCTGGTAGCTCAGTCGGTAGTAATGGCAGCTGTCAATCCAGGGGTTGCGAGTTTGAACCCCAGCTCGGCCAACAAGCGTCATTCGTGTTCCACCAAACGCGAAAAGCAGCCAGTTGCTTGAAAAGAATGTTGTGTAGAGTACTGGTGTGAGAAGGCAGGAAACACATGAGTAAGTGAACTGACCACCACGATATGACTGATTTTTTTTTGAAAACATCAATCAATTTAATGCGTCCAAAAGTGATAAAGGGTTAAACAGAGTGTCATGATCTTTGGATCAAATACGGAATCTTGAGAAAGTACTTACAATAGATGTTAACCCTTTCCCACCTATAGACGCGTCTGCAGCAGATGACTTTTGAAAACGTTGTGAAAACATTGTGACAAAAGGAGAAAATGCACAAAACATTTTCTTTTCAAGTTTTCATTTTTTTTCAGTAATTGTACCTAAACTTATAGAGATTTTCCATAAATTTGAGCAGACATTTTCAAAGTCGTCTGCTGCAGATTTGCTGTAAGTTATTTTGACTGTAAAACATGCTCCAACATGATAGTACATGTATATATATATATAGAGCCTTTTTAAGCAAAATATATTTATTGTCTTTTAATCAGATTCTTCTTTGTAAACTAAGACCTGAAAGAAACTATCCTATTGCAGTCATGGAATAGGGTCTGAACCAACATTTCTTTGGCATAAAGTGATCAACACTGGTCTCTAGGCTCTATGGTTAGTTTTCATAAGCATGGCTCATATTGTAACGGTTACAAAGTCATATTCTGTAACCCTTTCTTACATACAGACGCCACTGCAGCAATTGACTTTGGAAAACATTGTGAGCAATTACTCCTTTTACCACATTTTTTTCAACTCTGTTCAATAATTGCAATTTTGTTATGAGAGATTTTCTACATCTTTAACTCTTAAGTTTTCACAATTGGCTGCTGCGGATTTGTTCTATGTGGGAACGGGTTAAAGCAAGAGTCTGGACAAAATATGAAATAAAAATATGCATTAAATTATATTTCTTTTATTCTCTTTTTAACATCAGTTATAATTTTTCATACAATAATATTTTGCAAGCAGAAATTATAAATATGTACATTACCTTTTATCATTTTTTTCCGTGTTTTTTACAGTGTTGAAAAAGCTGAACAAAATGGAAAAGTTCCTTTTTCTTTTTAACAATGCAGATAATAGAACATGTACTTTCAATATTTCAACATTCAAAATTATCACAACTTTAATCATATCGTCCCAACAGCCATATTTTGACATCTACAACAAATCCTACAAAGATCACCTTTCCCATCAACAAAGTTTAATGGCCTTAATCAGAAAATGTGTTACTTTAAAATTTAATAGTTTGTGAGTGCTGTTCCAGGTCTGTCCAACAACAATGACATGATTCGAAGGAGGTAGTCCTTTACCTGAAATATCATGAATGCTTTGAAAACATCTGAGGAAAAATGGAGGCTTAATTTAAACATTGAGGTTATAGAATACATTAATTGTTTTGACACAATTCCTCCTTTTCCCACAATGTTTTCAAAAGAGACCTTCTTCAGTAGCTAAAACATTTGTACGCATCAGGGAAAGGATTAACATTAAGTTTTGATCTTCTTATTTGGTGGAAGACCTACATCCCATTCATCAACCAATAGTTCATCAAAATCGTCATCTAAAAATTCATCTGCAACACGGCCTTGACCTTCAGTCTTATCACACTGACCTTGACCTCGCTTTGTGTCAACTGATGACTTTCTGAGTGGAGACAAATACTGGAAAAGACTTCGCTGTTTCGGTCGTTTAGAAGGAGAACTTCTGGAATCCGACTGTAGAGATGAAGGTTTTGGTATATCTTTAAGTGGTGAAGTGAACTGTAGTATTGATGGCTGTTTTGACACTGTAAAAGAAAAGACAAGTTTCTTCCATTTTTGGTAAAAGTAAAATCGATAATTTACACAAAGTGTTTGAAGGTCAATATATGTTGCCTGCCAAAACATGTATGTAAGTAAACGATTCCTTTGTGTCTCCTTCTTGAGGCTGGTGACACAAAAATACTGACACTTCTCAAATATATTCGAGAATACGGCATTAACTTTTTCCCTGTCAAGGCTGGCAACACAAATGACACTTCTCAAATATTCAAGATTAAGGCAAAACCCTTTCCCTCATGCAACAATTTTGCAGCAAAGGAGTTTGATAGCATCTTTGCCCATAAGTGGAAAATCTATATAAATTTAAGCATAATTGTTGTATTGAGTTGTCAACCCATTGGCAAAAGGTGAAATTGCTCAACATGAGCAATTTCTTCTTTCATATCATTGATTCTAAAAGACGTCCGCAGCAGAAAACATCCTCTTAAATTCCCACAATAAACCAATAATTGCTCAAAACAATATCTCCATTTGTCTTAAATTGTTCAAAAGGCGTATGCTGCAGAAGTGTTAGAAAGCGTCAGTATGTGGGGGAGGTTTAAATAAACAAATCAATGTGATTAACATAGATTTCAACAGTAGTGGAGTTTATTCAGGGAGAAAGTACTATATAATCCCAGAATCACTTACCAGTACTATACTAGGAAATATCCCTTAACCACTTGCAAACGCCTCTGCCGCAGATGACTTGAAAATATTGTGACAAAAGAAGATTTTTTTTCCCCAACTTTATTTAATAAATATTTTTCACTTAGAGATTTTTTTCACATTTCTGTCCAGATGTTTTAAAAACGTCTGCTGCAGATTTGATGTATGTTTGAAAGCGCTATGTAAGAGAACTTCATCATACAAAAGAGATCATACTTAAGTCACTGCAGATTCAGTCCATAGTGAATACTTGCAAGGTGTGTTTAACTCTTTCGCTGCCAAAGGTAATTAACAATGCAGATTCAGGAGAGACAGCTCGTTATAGCTGTCTCCTGAAATCTGCATTGTTTCCCACTTACACATTACATTTTACCAAATTTCCTGTTGGACGAAAAATGGAGTGGTTCAATTTTCAACATTGAAGAGTCGACTGTGAAATTCAGCAGTAACTTTTTCACACATATAACAAATCTCAAGCAGACAACTTGAACAGGTCCTGAGAAAAGTAAGGAAAAACGGCTTAAATAATTGTATAATTATTGAAGATTTTAAAACATTGTGGCAAATTGCTCATAATGAACAACTTCTCCTTTTGCCAAATTTGTTCAAAGATCGCCTCGGCATACATGTTGGAAAAGTTTAAATGTCATGGCTATTTAGAAAAGGAAGTGAACTTACCACAAGGTTTTCTCTGTAAGTCTTCGTCACCTTCGTCCATCCGATTCATGCACTCAAAGTCAGCAGAAAATGATTCCTCTAAAAACTTGGTAATCTGTTCTTGTTGTTGATCCTAGAAAACAGTGATTATCCGGTTTTAATCTTTTCCCACATACAGACGACTCTGCAGCAGACGACTTTTGAATTTCTCCTTTTGTGACAATGTTTTAAACTTTAATAATTGTTCTTTCATGTATAGAGATTTTCCACGTTTTTGGCTGGATAAATTTCAGTCTTCTGCTGCAGCTTATGTATGTTGGAAAGGGTTACCAACACTATTTCAACAATATGTCAAAGATTTAGTTTTTTAACATTTTCCCACATACAACAAATCTGCAGCAGACCACTTTGAAAACATCTCAACAATAACATGGGAAATCACCCTAAATGAAGACATACTTATTGAAGAGTTGAAAACATTGTGTCAAAAAGAGAAATTGCTTGTTTTTAGCAATTTCTTCTTTTCTCACAAAGTTTTCAAAAGTAGTTTGCTGCAGCAGCGTCAGAAAGCGTCTACATGAGGGAAAGGTTTAGAACATATAACTTCAGCAGATGACAATTCAAAACAGTGGAAGCTCTCTATGTAACAAGTCTTTGACTTGGAGTGTGACCTTGACCTTTATGCTACAGTACTAGGCTTTGTACATGATATAAATTAAGGTCAACCATTGTGCCAAGCTATATATATATACAGTGTAGATTAATTTCATTGTAGGTATGTATAGGATGCACTGAAACTGTTTGATTTGATAGTTTTTGTTATGAGAGTATGTGGAAAACCAGTTTTGGCCCAGCGCAATTGTGTGCAAAGTGAGGGGGTAACCATCACATCATATAAACTAGAAAGGTTGTTTTTATGAAAAAACATATGTCTCCCCATTGCAGTTTGTCAATGACTATTAAAATATTGAAAAGGGGGAGATAACTTTGCAACGAAGTAGCCCAGAGTTATAATTCTTGCAAGGTGCACAACTTCACATTGTCATCTATCTAAATTCCAAGTTTCAATAAATTCCTTCAAGTAGTTTCTGAGTTGTGCTCTGGACAAAGTTTACACTATTAAAATATTGAACAAGGGGGAATAACTCATAATTATTGCAAGGTGCACAACTTCACATTGCCATCTATCTATGTTCGAAGTTTCAATAAATTCCTTCAAGTAGTTTCTGAGTTCTGCTCTGGACAAAGTTTAAACTATTAAAATATTGAAGAAGGGGGAGATAACTCATAATTATTGCAAGGTGCACAACTTCACATTGCCATCTATCTATGTTCCAAGTTTCAATAAATTCCTTCAAGTAGTTTCCGAGTTCTGCTCTGGACAAAGTTTACACTATTAAAATATTGAACAAGGGCAGATAACTTTGCAAAAAAGTGGCCCAGAGTTATAATTCTTGCAAGGTGCACAACTTCACAGTGCCATCTATCTATGTTCCGAGTTTCAATAATTTCCTTCAAGTAGTTTCCGAGTTCTGCTCTGGACAAACAAAAGTTAAGAAGAAGAAGAATAATAACTAGAAAGGTTGTTTTTATGAAAAAACATATGTCTCCCCATTGCAGTTTGTCAATGACTATTAAAATATTGAAAAGGGGGAGATAACTTTGCAACGAAGTAGCCCAGAGTTATAATTCTTGCAAGGTGCACAACTTCACATTGTCATCTATCTAAATTCCAAGTTTCAATAAATTCCTTCAAGTAGTTTCTGAGTTGTGCTCTAGACAAAGTTTACACTATTAAAATATTGAACAAGGGGGAGATAACTCATCATTATTGCAAGGTGCACAACTTCACATTGCCATCTATCTATGTTCCAAGTTTCAATAAATTCCTTCAAGTAGTTTCTGAGTTCTGCTCTGGACAAAGTTTACACTATTAAAATATTGAACAAGGGGGAGATAACTCATAATTATTGCAAGGTGCACAACTTCACATTGCCATCTATCTATGTTTCAAGTTTCAATAAATTCCTTCAAGTAGTTTCTGAGTTCTGCTCTGGACAAAGTTTACACTATTAAAATATTGAACAAGGGGGAGATAACTCATAATTATTGCAAGGTGCACAACTTCACATTGCCATCTATCTATATTCCAAGTTTCAATAAATTCCTTCAAGTAGTTTCTGAGTTCTGCTCTGGACAAAGTTTTCACAATTAAAATATTGAACAAGGGGGAGATAACTCATAATTATTGCAAGGTGCACAACTTCACATTGCCATCTATCTATGTTCCAAGTTTCAATAAATTCCTTCAAGTAGTTTCTGAGTTCTGCTCTGGACAAAGTTTACACTATTAAAATATTGAACAAGGGCAGATAACTTTGCAACAAAGTGGCCCAGAGTTATAATTCTTGCAAGGTGCACAACTTCACATTGCCATCTATCTATGTTCCAAGTTTCAATCAATTACTTCAAGTAGTTTCCGAGTTCTGCTCTGGACAAAGTTTACACTATTAAAATATTGAACAAGGGCAGATAACTTTGCAACAAAGTGGCCCAGAGTTATAATTCTTGCAAGGTGCACAACTTCACATTGCCATCTATCTATGTTCCAAGTTTCAATCAATTACTTCAAGTAGTTTCCGAGTTCTGCTCTGGACAAAGTTTACACTATTAAAATATTGAACAAGGGCAGATAACTTTGCAACAAAGTGGCCCAGAGTTATAATTCTTGCAAGGTGCACAACTTCACATTGCCATCTATCTATGTTCCAAGTTTCAATCAATTACTTCAAGTAGTTTCCGAGTTCTGCTCTGGACAAACAAAAGTTAAGAAGAAGAAGAATAATAATAAGAAGAAGAATAAGAACTAGAGATTGTAACTGTAGCAACAGTTACGAACGATTCCCTTGCCATTTTATTGAACAAGGGCAGATAACACAATGGCCCAGAGTATTCGGTAATGCGCTAATACACTTGCGAAAGTACTACTACTTGATTAGGGACACATGTACTAAGTTTCAAGTCTCTATCACTTGTCGTTTTTGAGTTATACAAGTCCGAAAAATCGACCAATCAGAAACGAGTATTTGGTCATGCGCTAATACACATGCAAAAGTAGTGCTACTTGATAAGAAACACATGTACTAAGTTTCAAGTCTCTATCACTTGTCGTTTTTGAGTTATACAAGTCCGAAAAATCGACCAATCAGAAACGAGTATTCCGTCATGCGCTAATACACATGCAAAAGTAGAACTACTTGATAAGAAACACATGTACTAAGTTTCAAGTCTCTATCACTTGTCGTTTTTGAGTTATACAAGTCAGAAAAATCGACCAATCAGAAACGAGTATTCGGTCATGCGCTAATACACTTGAGAAAGTAGTACTACTTGATTAGAATCACATGTACTAAGTTTCAAGTCTCTATCACTAGTCATTTTTCGAGTTATACAAGTCCGAAAAATCGACCAATCAGAAACGAGTATTCGGTCAAGCTCAAATACACATGAGAGAGTAGGTCACTTGATTGGGAACATTTGTACTAAGTTTCAAGTCTCTATCTCTTTTCGTTATCGAGTTATACAAGTTCAAATCACCCAATTATTAAAAAAATGAAAAAGGGGAGATAACTTTGCAAAAAAGTGGCCCAGAGTTATAATTCTTGCATGTTGTACAACTGCACAGTGCCATCTATCTATGTTCCAAGTTTCAATAATATCTGACCATTCGTTCACAAGATATGGCTCTGACAAAAATTGATTAAAATATTGAAAAAGGGGAGATAACTTTGCAAAAAAGTGGCTCAGAGTTATCATTCTTGAAAACTACACAAGTTCACATTGCCATCTATCTATGTTGCAAGTTTCGATCAATTCCATCAAGTAGTTTATGAGTATTGCTCTGGACAAAAATTTGGATAGGAGAAAGAAAATAATAATAATAATAATAAGAAGAAGAAGAAGAACTAGAGATTGTAACTGTAGCAACAGTTACGAACGATTCCCTTGCCATTTTATTTAACAATGGGAGATAACAGAAACGAGTATTCGGTCATGCGGCTAATACACTTGCGAAAGTAGTACCACTTGATTAGGAACACATGTACTAAGTTTCAAGTCATTATCACTTGTCGTTTTTGAGTTATACAATTCCGAAAAATCGACCAATAAGAAACGAGTATTCGGTCATGCGCTAATACACTTGCGAAAGTAGTACCACTTGATTAGGAACACATGTACTAAGTTTCAAGTCTCTATCACTTGTCGTTTTTGAGTTATACAATTCCGAAAAATCGACCAATCAGAAACGAGTATTCGGTCATGCACTAATACACTTGAGAAAGTAGTTGTACTTGATTAGAAACACATGTACTAAGTTTCAAGTCTCTATCACTTGTCGTTTTTGAGTTATACAAGTCCGAAAAATCGACCAATCAGAAACGAGTACTCGGTCATGCTCAAATACACATGAGAAAGTAGTATCCCTCGATTGGAAACACTTGCACTAAGTTTCAAGTCTCTATCACTTTTCGTTATCGAGTTATACAAGCTCAAATCACCCAATTTTTTAAATATTGAAAAAGGGGAGATAACTTTGCAAAAAAGTGGCCCAGAGTTATAATTCTTGCATGGTGTACAACTGCACAGTGCCATCTATCTATGTTCCAAATTTCAATACTATCTGACCATTCGTTCACAAGATATCGCTCTGACAAAAATTGATTAAAATATTGAAAAAGGGGAGATAACTTTGCAAAAAAGTGGCTCAGAGTTATCATTCTTGAAAACTACACAAGTTCACATTGCCATCTATCTATGTTGCAAGTTTCGATCAATTCCATCAAGTAGTTTATGAGTATTGCTCTGGACAAAATTTTTGGATAAAATATTGAAAAAGGGGAGATAACTTTGCAAAAAAGTGGCTCAGAGTTATCATTCTTGAAAACTACACAAGTTCACATTGCCATCTATCTATGTTGCAAGTTTCGATCAATTCCATCAAGTAGTTTATGAGTATTGCTCTGGACAAAAAATTTGGATAGGAGAATAAAGAATAATAATAATAATAAAAAACAATAGAAAAACAATACGATTCCCAACTCTGTTGGGGAATCGTAACTAGAGATTGTAACTGTAGCAACAGTTACGAACGATTCCCTTGCCATTGTATTGAACAAGGGCAGACAATGGCCCAGAGTATTCGGTAATGCGCTAATACACTTGCGAAAGTACTACTACCTGATTAGGGACACATGTACTAAGTTTCAAGTCTCTATCACTTGTCGTTTGTGAGTTATACAAGTCCGAAAAATCGACCAATCAGAAACGAGTATTCGGTCATGCGCTAATACACATGCAAAAATAGTACTACTTGATAAGAAACACATGTACTAAGTTTCAAGTCTCTATCACTTGTCGTTTTTGAGTTATACAAGTCCGAAAAATCGACCAATCAGAAACGAGTATTCGGTCATGCGCTAATACACATGCAAAAGTAGAACTACTTGATAAGAAACACATGTACTAAGTTTCAAGTCTCTATCACTTGTCGTTTTTGAGTTATACAAGTCAGAAAAATCGACCAATCAGAAACGAGTATTCGGTCATGCGCTAATACACTTGAGAAAGTAGTACTACTTGATTAGAATCACATGTACTAAGTTTCAAGTCTCTATCACTAGTCATTTTCGAGTTATACAAGTCCGAAAAATCGACCAATCAGAAACGAGTATTCGGTCAAGCTGAAATACACATGAGAAAGTATGTCACTTGATTGGGAACATTTGTACTAAGTTTCAAGTCTCTATCTCTTTTCATTATCGAGTTATACAAGTTCAAATCACCCAATTATTAAAAAAATGAAAAAGGGGAGATAACTTTGCAAAAAAGTGGCCCAGAGTTATAATTCTTGCATGTTGTACAACTGCACAGTGCCATCTATCTATGTTCCAAGTTTCAATAATATCTGACCATTCGTTCACAAGATATGGCTCTGACAAAAATTGATTAAAATATTGAAAAAGGGGAGATAACTTTGCAAAAAAGTGGCTCAGAGTTATCATTCTTGAAAACTACACAAGTTCACATTGCCATCTATCTATGTTGCAAGTTTCGATCAATTCCATCAAGTAGTTCATGAGTATTGCTCTGGACAAAAATTTGGATAGGAGAAAGAAAATAATAATAATAATAATAACTAGAGATTGTAACTGTAGCAACAGTTACGAACGATTCCCTTGCCATTGTATTGAACAAGGGCAGATAACACAATGGCCCAGAGTATTCGGTAATGCGCTAATACACTTGCAAAAGTACTACTACCTGATTAGGGACACATGTACTAAGTTTCAAGTCTCTATCACTTGTCGTTTTTGAGTTATACAAGTCCGAAAAATCGACCAATCAGAAACGAGTATTCGATCATGCGCTAATACACATGCAAAAATAGTACTACTTGATAAGAAACACATGTACTAAGTTTCAAGTCTCTATCACTTGTCGTTTTTGAGTTATACAAGTCCGAAAAATCGACCAATCAGAAACGAGTATTCGGTCATGCGCTAATACACATGCAAAAGTAGAACTACTTGATAAGAAACACATGTACTAAGTTTCAAGTCTCTATCACTTGTCGTTTTTGAGTTATACAAGTCAGAAAAATCGACCAATCAGAAACGAGTATTCGGTCATGCGCTAATACACTTGAGAAAGTAGTACTACTTGATTAGAATCACATGTACTAAGTTTCAAGTCTCTATCACTAGTCATTTTCGAGTTATACAAGTCCGAAAAATCGACCAATCAGAAACGAGTATTCGGTCAAGCTCAAATACACATGAGAAAGTAGGTCACTTGATTGGGAACATTTGTACTAAGTTTCAAGTCTCTATCTCTTTTCGTTATCGAGTTATACAAGTTCAAATCACCCAATTATTAAAAAAATGAAAAAGGGGAGATAACTTTGCAAACAAGTGGCCCAGAGTTATAATTCTTGCATGTTGTACAACTGCACAGTGCCATCTATCTATGTTCCAAGTTTCAATAATATCTGACCATTCTTTCAGAAGATATCGCTCTGACAAAAATTGATTAAAATATTGAAAAAGGGGAGATAACTTTGCCAAAAAGTGGCTCAGAGTTATCATTCTTGAAAACTACACAAGTTCACATTGCCATCTATCTATGTTGCAAGTTTCGATCAATTTCATCAAGTAGTTTATGAGTATTGCTCTGGACAAAAATTTGGATAGGAGAAAGAAAATAATAATAATAATAATAATAAGAAGAAGAAGAAGAATAATAATAAAAAACAGTAGAAAAACAATACGATTCCCAACTCTGTTGGGGAATCGTAACTAGAGATTGTAACTGTAGCAACAGTTACGAACGATTCCCTTGCCATTTTATTGAACAAGGGCAGATAACACAATGGCCCAGAGTATTCGGTAATGCGCTAATACACTTGCGAAAGTACTACTACTTGATTTGGGACACATGTACTAAGTTTCAAGTCTCTATCACTTGTCGTTTTTGAGTTATACAAGTCCGAAAAATCGACCAATCAGAAACGAGTATTCGGTCATGCGCTTATACACATGCAAAAATAGTACTACTTGATAAGAAACACATGCACTAAGTTTCAAGTCTCTATCACTTGTCGTTTTTAAGTTATACAAGTCCGAAAAATCGACCAATCAGAAACGAGTATTCGGTCATGCGCTAATACACATGCAAAAGTAGAACTACTTGACAAGAAACACATGTACTAAGTTTCAAGTCTCTATCACTTGTCGTTTTTGAGTTATACAAGTCAGAAAAATCGACCAATCAGAAACGAGTATTCGGTCAAGCTCAAATACACATGAGAAAGTAGGTCACTTGATTGGGAACACTTGCACTAAGTTTCAAGTCTCTATCTCTTTTCGTTATCGAGTTATACAAGTTCAAATCACCCAATTATTAAAAAAATGAAAAAGGGGAGATAACTTTGCAAAAAAGTGGCCCAGAGTTATAATTCTTGCACGTTGTACAACTGCACAGTGCCATCTATCTATGTTCCAAGTTTCAATAATATCTGACCATTCGTTCACAAGATATCGCTCTGACAAAAATTGATTAAAATATTGAAAAAGGGGAGATAACTTTGCAAAAAAGTGGCTCAGAGTTATCATTCTTGAAAACTACACAAGTTCACATTGCCATCTATCTATGTTGCAAGTTTCGATCAATTCCATCAAGTAGTTTATGAGTATTGCTCTGGACAAAAATTTGGATAGGAGAAAGAAAATAATAATAATAATAATAATAATAATAATAAGAAGAAGAATAATAATAAAAAACAATAGAAAAACAATACGATTCCCAACTCTGTTGGGGAATCGTAATAATAAGAAGAAGAAGAAGAATAATAATAAAAAACAGTAGAAAAACAATACGATTCCCAACTCTGTTGGGGAATCGTAATAACTACAAATACAGCATGTCCCCCCTTTCGGAGAAGGGGAGACATAATGATTAAGCCTTGGCTTTCTGCCATACAACAATTCTGCAGTAGTCAACTTTGAAAAATACTAGGCAGAAAAATGAAACATTAAAGTATATTTTTTTAATAGAGTTAAAAAAAATTGTGTCAAAAGAAATTTCTTATCAATGTTTTCGTCTGCTGCCGATGCGTCCACATTTCTGCAGATGGGAAAGGGTTATGAAACATCCTTTCAATGGTCCTAAGATTTACAGGTACTTTATCAGGTGGGAATGCTCCCTCAACTCACCACAAATCTAGTAGTTTCGGCGGCTGAGAAGTTGTCCTTGGTTAATCCAGCTTTACCCAACACATCAAGTTTCTTCTGGATCATTGGCCTAGAGGAATACAGAGGACAAATTTGGGAACCTTTTTTTTTATTTTGTTAACAATGTTCATGGGCATAGAAGACTGACTATAGCTAAAACCTAACCTTTTCCCACTAGTTGACACGTCTGCAGCAGACTATGTTTGAAAACCTTGTGGCAAACATAGAAATTGCTCATTATGAGCAATTTCTCCTTTTGCCAATTAATTTTCGAATTTATTCCATATTAATTCTTTCATTTATAGAGATTTACTATATTTTTCTATAGTTGCTTCCATAGATGTCTGCTTCAGATTATTAATTTGGATGAAAGGTTTAATTCATAAAAATTGTGTATCTTGGAGCAGGATGCAGACACAATGATGCCAGTTATACCCTATTTTGGTAAGTACAAGCATGTTTAAAGACACACATGTGTCGCCTACATATGTGATGGACTGACAGATGACCAAAATGGATCCCTATGTGTCTCCATAACATGGCAGGTGACACAATAACAATCATACAAATCATAAATAGAATTGTGATAAAAATTTGAAAACGCCGTGTAAAAAGAAGGAATTGCTCAAGTTTAAACTGTTTTTAAAAGTCGTCAGCCTAAAAGGTTGTCAAAGAAGACGGAATAAAAGTCATAACAAATAGTCTGTGCTTATCGCATTGTAAATTACATGTTGAGTAATCAACTTCAATTTAGCAATTTAAAAAAAGCTTGAATCAAAGCCAAAATATTATAATTTTTGCTGTTATTTGCTATATTAAAGAAAAATGTTTCCCTTTTTATGAACATACGAGTCATGCCCGCAAAATCCAACAATAAGAAATTTGCCACCGTTGTAGATCCAGATCAGCAAGCATATACCCCAGTCTGATATGGCTCTGCCTTTTACATCAATTAGTCATAGAGGGGTTTTATAAACTGTAAAGCAGTATCCATTTGGATCCTTAGTACTGATGCACAGACAAGATTTTCAAAAAGATGTACTAATTATGTTCACGTTTGTGTTCCTGGAGCACAGCTCATATAAATAGGAGACATACATAATAGGTATACAGGGTATTGACGTTTGCGATTTTCAATTCAGAGGTAAGTCCGAAAATCAGACAAAAAATGGACAAATTATTCATATACCACTTGGCAAAACTCCTCTTTGCTACAAAGCCTTTCTGTCAGAAAATACTTAATATATAAAAAAAAGAAATAAACAATATTCAATCTATCCTAATAGAAATCTTTTTCCTGATTATGATGCAAATAAGCAATTTTCAGCAAAATTCAGGTTTCACCATTCGTACATATTTTGGACCTCAAGTATTACCATATAAGGTCATCTGACGTTCCAGTCGCTACTAAGTAATGGACACTGACTGAATCCTGTTGACCGATCCGGTGAGCCCTGTCTTCAGCTTGAACCAATATCTAAGGAGAAAAAAGTCATGTAGGTGATAAGCAACACTAAAATTTGATATCAGTTCAAAATAATTGTTTAATGTTATTTGTTTTAAAAATGTCTAATGAAAATGTTGACACATTAGACAATGTTTTCATTAGTTATCTGCTCAGCGCAGTAACATGACATAAATGTAATGCATAGGACAATGGGTAATATTTAGATCAGTGCTGCCACTTGGCAGTCAGATTATAGTCTTTCCTGTTGCAAACTAGTTATCCTTTTACCACATACAACAAACCTGGAGTAGGATGGAAAATCTCTATATATTAATGTATAGTGTATGTATTCAATAAACTTGTAAACATTCTGGCAAAAGGAGAAATTGCTCATTGTGAGCCAATTTTTCTTTTTGCCATAATGTTTTAAAAATTTGCCTGCTGAAGATGCATCAAAAGTACTGGAACTCGGAGCAAGTGATTTGCACATGTAATACAAACGATTGCATCAGCCCAAGTTTGTGGTATACAGTTAGTGGGAAAAGTCACCAGGAATAATGATATAAACATTTAAATAGTAATACATTATATAAATTACATATCCTATCAGTGATAAAATTGATGATAAAAGTAACTGCGTTTATAGCTCTTTCTGAATGTAAAATATATTTAGCAAAGAAGGTGATGTAATGTATATGATGTCATTCTATATTTTCCTAGATCTTATAATCTCTCACTGGAGTTGTTTCCATCTAGAAAATATAGTTTTTCTCATCCCTTTTGGCCTTTTTTATTTCTAAAAATCTTCGTTAACATGTATATGTACTCTGACCATAACTGTTATTAGCTTTAACCCTTTCCCACATGCAACAACTCTACAGCAGATGACTTTAAAATCATACCCAATTTTTTTCTGAAACTCCCTTTGAATGAAAGTACAATAATTTAATAGAGATGAAAACATTGTGATGACAAAAAGAGAAAATTGCTCGTTTTAAACAATATCTTCTTTTATCGCCATGTTTTAAAAAGCTGTCTGCTGCAGAGAGTCAGAAAGCGTCTATATGATATGAGGGAAAGGGTTAAACCTCTGAAGATCAAATTTGTATGAAATGACAATTTAAGATACAGCTTATGCTTTGCCCACATACAGATGCATTCTGACAACTATAAAGCAGAAGACTATATTAACATTTTAACCCTTTCCCACATACAGACGCTTTTCTGACACCTCTGCAGCAGTCGACTTTTGAGAACAGTGTCACAAGTGTGGCAAGAGGTGGGTGAAATTGCTCAATTTCTCCTTTTCCCACTATGTTTCCATCTCTATTAAATAGTTAATTATTTATTGATAGTGATTTTCCATATTTTTTTATCTAGATGTCTGCTTCAGAATTGTTGTATGTGTGAAAGGGTTAATTTAAGTAGAATGTACATACCCCTGGATTCCAAAACAACTCTGCAAACACCACTAAATTAGCAGCCGACATGTTAAGACCAGCATTCGCGGCAGTTATTGATAAAATGGCGGCCCGTACAGATTGATTGTGTTGAAACCTATTGCAAACAATATTTCTTTGTTCTGAACTGGTTTTACCGTCTATTCTTATGTAGTTGGTATCAATCTGGTAGAAAAATAAGACAATAATTTTTAACCTTTTCCCTCATATAAACGCTTTCAGACGCCTCTGCAGCAGACAGCTTTTTGAAAAACGTGCAATTTCTCCTTTTGCCACAATGTTTTCCACTTTTAGTCATAGGTTATCCATTCAATTATGGAGATTTTCTATATTTTGACAAAATACGTTCAAAGTCGGCTACTGTAGAATTGTCGTATGAGGGAAAGGTTAATGTTTATTTATTTTATATCTTTTATGGGAAAAGGAATTTAAATGAACTTCTAAAAAAGTTTCATCCTTTTCCACATGGAGCAGTCACTATTGATGTATACACAAACTTTCGTTCATGGTTGGAGGAGAGAAATCCATGAGAAACTATTGTAACTTGCAAGAGAGCCAGTTCTGATGTTGAAAGAAACAGTGCCAGTGTCGTTTTTCATCATAAAAATTGTCATTTGTTTCACATATGTTACACATTTTGGTGAACAGTTGTTATGAAATGTCTTTTAGCAATGGCTAATGGGAAAGTGGATGCAAAATGTGTTATAAAAGATTTATTCACTTTTCAAATCAAGTTGTTTCGCTTCAAACAGCGACGTCCGAATGATGTTACTACCATGGCCCGCCCCCATAGTACTTACAATTTTCATAATCTTTAAATTCTATTTTTTAGCCAATTATTCAAACATGTGTCATGTATGTAAGAGAAACACAATCTTTTGTTAATCAGGTTTTTTTTCTATGGGTTTGATTTGTGTCAAATTGTGACAAAAGTCCTCACCCCTCCAACAAATAATAAAAGTGTTTAAAGGAACTATGTGTGGCCTGCTAGTAAACAATAACTGCAACCAATGTTAAGCACGACAGACTGATGGACAAATAAGTGCAACCAATGTTAAGCATGACAGACTGATGAACAAAGAACTGCAGCAGACAACTTTAAAAACATTTGGTCAAAAATATGGAAACTCTATGAATGAATTATAGAATAAAGTTGAAAACATTACCGGAAAAATTTCATTTATAAAGTTTTCCATTTCTTCCCCTATATCATTCAAAAGTTGTCTGCTCCAGGTTTGTCGTATGTGGGAAAAAAGGAAAAATTATCTGTGACACTCTTACCTTCGATTTGACAACAACTTCTATCTCATCCAATACATCCCCATGGTGGGCAAATATGATGAACTTCTTTTCGCCTTCCAGCAAATCCAACACATAATTCCTGGAGAAAATTAAACCAATACTTCAATGATCCAGAAAATTAAACCATCACAGACAGCTGTGATCCAGAAAATTAAACAAATACAGCCGTGTTCAAGAAAAACAAAAGTAAGTGTAACCATTACTAGTGAAGATGAACCTCTGTCTGCACATGCATGATATCAAAACTAATACAAAAGTAAGTGTAACCATTACTAGTGAAGATAAACCTCTGTCTGCACATGCATGATATCAAAACTAATACAAAAGTAAGTGTAACCATTACTAGTGAAGATGAACCTCTGTCTGCACATGCATGATATCAAAACTAATACAAAAGTAAGTGTAACCATTACTAGTGAAGATGAACCTCTGTCTGCACATGCATGATATCAAAACTAATACAAAAGTAAGTGTAACCATTACTAGTGAAGATAAACCTCTGTCTGCACATGCATGATATCAAAACTAAACAAAAGTAAGTGTAACTATTACTAGTGAAGATAAACCTCTGTCTGCACATGCATGATATCAAAACTAAACAAAAGTAAGTGTAACCATTACTAGTGAAGATAAACCTCTGTCTGCACATGCATGATATCAAAACTAAACAAAAGTAAGTGTAACCATTACTAGTGAAGATAAACCTCTGTCTGCAAATGCATGATATCAAAACTAAACAAAAGTAAGTGTAACCATTACTAGTGAAGATAAACCTCTGTCTGCAAATGCATGATATCAAAACTAAACAAAAGTAAGTGTTACTATTACTAGTGATTGATTGATTGATTGATTGATTGGGGTTTAACGCCGTTTTCAACAATTTCTCAGTTACTATTACTAGTGAAGATAAACCTCTGTCTGCAAATGCATGATATCAAAACTAAACAAAAGTAAGTGTAACCATTACTAGTGAAGATGAACCTCTGTCTGCACATGCATGATATCAAAACTTAACAAGAGTAAGTGTTACCATTACTAGTAAAGATAAACCTCTGTCTGCACATGCATGATATCAAAACTAAACAAAAGTAAGTGTAACCATTACTAGTGAAGATAAACCTCTGTCTGCACATGCATGATATCAAAACTAAACAAAAGTAAGTGTAACCATTACTAGTGAAGATAAACCTGTCTGCACATGCATGATATCAAAACTAAACAAATGTAAGTGTTACGTAACCATTACTAGTGAAGATAAACCTCTGTCTGCACATGCATGATATCAAAACTAAACAAAAGTAAGTGTAACCATTACTAGTGAAGATAAACCTCTGTCTGCACATGCATGATATCAAAACTTAACAAAAGTAAGTGTTACCATTACTAGTGAAGATAAACCTGTCTGCACATGCATGATATCAAAACTAAACAAATGTAAGTGTTACGTAACCATTACTAGTGAAGATAAACCTCTGTCTGCACATGCATGATATCAAAACTAAACAAAAGTAAGTGTAACCATTACTAGTGAAGATAAACCTGTCTGCACATGCATGATATCAAAACTAAACAAAAGTAAGTGTAACCATTACTAGTGAAGATAAACCTGTCTGCACATGCATGATATCAAAACTAAACAAATGTAAGTGTTACGTAACCATTACTAGTGAAGATAAACCTCTGTCTGCACATGCATGATATCAAAACTAAACAAAAGTAAGTGTAACCATTACTAGTGAAGATAAACCTCTGTCTGCACATGCATGATATCAAAACTAAACAAATGTAAGTGTAACCATTACTAGTGAAGATAAACCTGTCTGCACATGCATGATATCAAAACTAAACAAAAGTAAGTGTAACCATTACTAGTGAAGATAAACCTCTGTCTGCAAATGCATGATATCAAAACTAAACAAAAGTAAGTGTAACCATTACTAGTGAAGATAAACCTCTGTCTGCAAATGCATGATATCAAAACTAAACAAAAGTAAGTGTTACTATTACTAGTGAAGATAAACCTCTGTCTGCACATGCATGATATCAAAACTAATCAAAAGTAAGTGTAACCATTACTAGTGAAGATAAACCTCTGTCTGCACATGCATGATATCAAAACTAAACAAAAGTAAGTGTTACTATTACTAGTGAAGATAAACCTCTGTCTGCAAATGCATGATATCAAAACTAAACAAAAGTAAGTGTAACCATTACTAGTGAAGATAAACCTCTGTCTGCAAATGCATGATATCAAAACTAAACAAAAGTAAGTGTAACCATTACTAGTGAAGATAAACCTCTGTCTGCACATGCATGATATCAAAACTAAACAAAAGTAAGTGTAACCATTACTAGTGAAGATAAACCTCTGTCTGCACATGCATGATATCAAAACTAAACAAAAGTAAGTGTTACCATTACTAGTGAAGATGAACCTCTGTCTGCACATGCATGATATCAAAACTTAACAAGAGCACCGCGGAGGGCACACCAACGCTTTTCTGTTGTTTCATAAATTTCTAAGTCAAAAAAGGGCATTATCTGTTTTTGAGTAATGAGGTAAGGTTTAACCCTTTCCGTCATACGACAATTCTGCAGCAGACGACTTTAAACATATTTTGTCAAAAAATAGAAAGTCTCTGTAATTGAATGGATAACCTATGACTAAAAGTTGAAAACATTGTGGCAAAAGGAGAAATTGCTCGTCTGCTGCAGAGGCGTCAGAAAGCATCTATATGAGGGAAAGGTTTAAAGTCGTGTGACGACCAAGCCAAGGATTTCACAATAGCCTAGCTCTTTTTCTTAGAAAAACAGAGCAGCTAAAAAATGCCCCTTTTTAGCAATCCATCAGAAAAAGGCCCTGTTTGAAATTCCTTTCCCTACTTTCAAAAGGTCAATTTATTAAAAAGAAAATCTGAATACAACAGATTTCCTTTATCAAATGTACATGTGTATAACCCGTAATTTCACTTTCAAAGTCAGCTAGAGACAGACTAGCATTTCAAGTTAAAAACAGGTATTTTTTCTTAACCCTTTCCCACATACGACATACCTGCAGCAGACAACTTTTAAAACAACTATGCAAAAACATGGAAAATTCCCATAAATGAAGGTATAATTACTGAAAGAAGTTGAAAACATTGTGGCAAAAGGAGAAATTGCTCGTTTTTGGCAATTTCTTCTTTTGTCAGTGTTTTCAAAAGTCGTCTGCTGCAAAGTCGTCAGAAAGCGTCTATATGTGGGAAAGGGTTAAAGAATATATGGCTGTAGATCAAACTAGTCGTAGATGTATTTACTATACTTGGTCCTCCACCTCTTTCAACAAATTCTGCAGCAGACAACTCTGAAAATATTTCAGCTCAACAATGGAACATGTCTATAAATGTAATTATAATTATTGAAACAAGTTTAAGACATTGTAACAAAAGATGTCTGCTGCAGAGGCTTCAGAAATAATCTCAATATATCGACGTTACACATTGCAAAAACGAACAGTCAAAATATAAAATCGCATTCGAGTACAGAAACCTGGACTCACTGAAGATGTCGACAAGAGTGCACAGTATTGAGACAGGATGGAAAACTCTGGGAAAGATCACATACTCCCACAATCCTTCTTCTATTGCCGAGGTTTTGACCAATTCTTATCAATTGTTTTACAAGTATACGTAAAGAAAACACTCACTTTATTGCTTTAATTTTTGCACGCCCAGATTTATGAAAGAAATCTAATAAAGCTCCCCTGTCTTCGGTTTTCTGCAAGGTAATACAAAATGAAATTATTACCATTTCCTACATAATTTATAAGATGTTCCAGTAAGAAATCCTTAATAAGGTCATAAACATTTACAACAATGCCTACAAATAAAAAAAAAATAATATAAATTATAAAGGGCACCGCAAAGCGGATGCATCCCCTTGGTATTTAATCATCACATCCAGTTCTCTTGTGATCAAGATCAGGCTTTTAGACCTTGCCATATACTAAATGTATACCAAGTTTGGTTAAGATCAGTCAAAGGATGTTCAGTGTAGAGTGGTCACAAGGTTGTTACGGACGGAAAGTCCAATTTTGACATTAACCTTGACCCTATGACCTTTGAAATAAATAGGCTTCTAGACCTTGCCATATACTAAATGTATACCAAGTTTGGTTAAGATCAGTCAAAGGATGTTCAGTGTAGAGTGGTTACAAGGTTGTTACGGACGGAAAGTCCAATTTTGACATTAACCTTGACCCTATGACCTTTGAAATAAATAGGCTTCTAGACCTTGCCATATACTAACTGTATACCAAGTTTGGTTAAGATCAGTCAAAGGATGTTCAGTGTAGAGTGGTCACAAGGTTGTTATATGGGAAAATAGTCAAAGTCCAATTTTGACCTTGACCTTATGACCTTGAAAATAACTAGGCTTCTAGACATTGCCATATTCTAACTGTATACGAAGTTTGGTTAAGATCAGCCAAAGGATGTTCAGTGTAGAGTGGTCACAAGTTTGTAATATGGGGAAAATAGTTAAAGTCCAATGTTGACCTTGACCTTTAAAATAAATAGGCTTCTAGACCTTGCCATATACTTACTGTATACTAAGTTTGGTTAAGATAAGTCAAAGGATGTTCAGTGTAGAGTGGTCACAAGGTTGTTATATGGGAAAATAGTCAGTCCAATTTTGACCTTGACCATATGACCTTGAAAATATATAGGCTTCTAGACCTTGCCATATACTAACTGTATATAGCTGTTTGGCTAAGATCAGTCAAAGGATGTTCAGTGTAGAGTGGTCACAAGGTTGTTACGGACGGACGCACAAACAAACAAACAAACAAACAAACGGACAGAAACAGAAATGACTGGGAAATGGTTAAAAGAGCTACTGTCTCAGTTTAAGTCCCGGATTGTTTGTGATTTGCGTCATTTTGACGCAATAGCTGCAGACGACTTTTGAAAACATTGTGGCAAAAGAAGAAATTGCTCCAAACCAGCAATTTCTCCTTTTGCCACAATGTTTTCAACTCTATTTAATAGTAAAACTCTTGGCCAAAGGAGAAACTCACTATCATGAACAATCTCCTTTTGACACAATATTTTCAAAATTCATCTTATGCAGATGCGTCAAAATGTGATCTATTGAGATTTTTCATGTTTTTGTCTATAAGTTTTCAAAACCATCTGCTGTAGTTTTGCTGTATGTGGGTTAATAAACTGATTGGAAACAGTTTAACCCTTTCCCTCATATAGACGCTTTCTGAAGCCTAATAGTGATATTATACCTTTATTTTCCCAATGCCTTTTGCAGCATTCCGTAACCCTTTATCCTCTTTGATGAATGAAGGGTCTAGTTGAACCATCTGTCTCACTTTATCTGGCAGTTCTGTCAACACTTCTTTTTTCAGCCTCCTGAAGTTACATAATGATTTTTTTTTACGGTACTATATTGCATTATTGATTTTAACACTTTCCAACAAACATGGTAACAGAAGGAGAAATTGAACAGAGTTTAGAAAAAAATGTAGGTAAGGACATTTATCATAATGAAGTTCCATATTATGAGTAATTTCTCCTTTTCCACAGGTTTTTCTACCCAAGGCATCTAATACATATGCCATAATTTAATGTTTAGCACTTAAACTGTCATTAAAATTCATTTTTTGCCCCGCAAACTGCTTCAATACTATAAAAACTCAAGATGAGATCAAGGTAAAAGTTAATTAACAGATATGAACAAAATTATTTATTACACATCTGCAATTCTGGATCGTGATTATCACTAGTACCAAGTTTAACTAAAATATGTTAAAAACTGAAGAAGTAGTTCACTCAACAAAATGCATATGGCATACTAATGGCCCAACCAAAACACCAGCTGACCAATCAACAAACCAACTGAAACAGTGATTTGGTATACCCATGACAAACATTTTTTACAGATGTTTAATTAATTAAACCTTTCCCACTTGTAGTCGCATTCTGAGGCCTTTGCCGCAGACGACTTTTGAAATCTTTGTGACAAAAGGAAAAATTGCTCATAATGAGCAATTTCTCCTTTTACCACAATGTTTTCAACTCTTTTTAATAATTAAATCCTTACTTATGAAGATATTTTCTTTCATTTCTGCCAATATGTTTTCAAAGTCGGCTGCTGCAGATTTGTTGTATGTTGGGAAAGGGATAAATTTCTATAACTAACCTTATCATAATTTTCTCCTCCAATAAAAACTGAAGTTCCGCCATGTTGGATGATCCACTGAAGTCCCAACCATATTGTAACTGTAACAGATAAGTCAGGTCATGTGACCCCTTTCCCCCATATAGACGCTTTCTGACGCCTCTGTAGCAGATGGCTTTTTGAAAACATAGTGACAAAAGAAGAAATTGCTCAAAACGAGCAATTTCTCCTTTTGCCACAATGTTTTCCACTTTCAGTCATAGGTTATCCATTCAATTATAGAGATTTTCTATTTTTTGACAAAATACGTTCAAAGTCGTCTGCTGCAGGAAAGGTTTAAACTATTATCATTAGCAGACACGTATTGAAGCATTTGTAGGAAACAACTTTGTAAAAAAATTGTGACAAAAACAGCAATTACTAATTATGATTCTAAATGCTTATATAGTTGAACCTGTGTATACCGCCCATTGTAAGACATCAATCTGGTCACAGGCGGTCTTTATTTGCGTTAGTGGGAAACTAAACACGTGGTCGCTATAGACAGGAAATGGCTCTTCCAAGGTGGTCTTTAGCACAGGTGTGACTGTACTTTCATTCATAGATGTTTAACATGTAAGCGTTTGTGTTTCTATGATATCTGCTTGCTGGATGTGGGAGGTTATAATCATCAGCAGGATATATGCTTCTTTTAACCCTTTCCATCCTGTATTTTAACGCAATAGCAGCAGACGACTTTTGAACTTTTGAAAACATTGTGGCCGGAAGAAATTGCTCATGATGAGCAATTTCCCCTTTGGCCACAATGTTTTCAACTTTATTTAACAATTAAGTTATCTTTTATGGAGATTTTTCAGGTTTTTGTCACCATGTATTCAAAGTCGTCTGCTGCAGATTTCCTGTTTGTGGGAAAGGGTTAGAGGTCTGCTACAAAAACGTATTTAGGTTCAGGTTGTATGCTGAGGCATAAAGGTCATGCACATCAAAATGATAGACACTTTGATTCATAGACAAATTTTTATAAACATCCCAGGAAAAGGAGAAGTTTTTAAATAGAAGGCATTTGTTATAATTGTGTTCATTCTCCAAGTGATAAATCAGCAATATTACTTTGCAGTTGGAGTAGAAATACCTTGATACTACAAGGTGCATGAACAATTCATAACACGCAATACCTAAGGTCGAAAGAGAGGTAAATTTTCTCACACTCCAAGTTGCTTTACTTTACTGTCATTTTGATTTTTAATTACCTATTGTGACTTTAAAGACAGAAAATTTGCTAAAAATACAATTGTAATATTATTATGAATGACATGTCACACAACAGCATTTTAAATGATGTGACATCATATACCATTGACATGACATCAAATTTCTTTGATGTCTGAATACAATTTGGAATTTTAATCCCTCATTTCCCTGTGATATTTTTTATCTATTTGCACCTGAAAAAAACTAGAAATACTGTGAGCAAAGCTCACTAAAGAATACCCCCCGCTCCCCTCCCAAAGCATCGGATACATTGGTAAAGTTTCTACTTTGCTTATCTTCCCTTGGAAGAATCTGAGGAGAAAAATCTTCCTTCATGCATATCTACATATAATGTGTAGCCTTCATATACAGTTTGACTCAGTAGTGCTTACAAGAAATGTAGAGGTATGTGCACAGGAGTCCCTCGCAGGCAACCTCTAAGTTGAATTATCTGCCCTTGGAAGAATCCGAGGCGTATGATCTTCCTTCATGCATATCTACATATGATGTGTAACCTTCATGTAAAGTTTGAACCAAATCCATTGAGCCGTTTAGGAGGAGTAGTGCTTACAAGAAATGTGGAGGTATGTGCACAGGAGTCCCTCGCAGGTAACCTCTAAGTTGAATTATCTGCCCTTGGAAGAATCCGATACATATGATCTTCCTTCATGCATATCTACATATGATGTGTAACCTTCATGTAAAGTTTGACCCAAATCCATTGAGCCATTTAGGAGGAGTAGTGCTTACAAGAGATGTGGAGGTATGTGCACAGGAGTCCCTCGCAGGTAACCTCTAAGTTGAATTATCTGCCCTTGGAAGAATCCGAGGCGTATTATCTTCCTTCATGCATATCTACATATGATGTGTAACCTTCATGTAAAGTTTGAATCAAATCCATTGAGCCGTTTAGGAGGAGTAGTGCTTACAAGAAATGTGGAGGTATGTGCACAGGAGTCCCTCGCAGGTAACCTCTAAGTTAAATTATCTGCCCTTGGAAGAATCCGAGGCGTATGATCTTCCTTCATGCATATCTACATATGATGTGTAACCTTCATGTAAAGTTTGAACCAAATCCATTGAGACGTTTAGGAGGAGTAGTGCTTACAAGAAATGTGGAGGTATGTGCACAGGAGTCCCTCGCAGGTAACCTCTAAGTTAAATTATCTGCCCTTGGAAGAATCCGAGGCGTATGATCTTCCTTCATGCATATCTACATATGATGTGTAACCTTCATGTAAAGTTTGAACCAAATCCATTGAGACGTTTAGGAGGAGTAGTGCTTACAAGAAATGTGGAGGTATGTGCACAGGAGTCCCTCGCAGGTAACCTCTAAGTTGAATTATCTGCCCTTGGAAGAATCCGAGGCATATGATCTTCCTTTATGCATATCTACATATGATGTGTAACCTTCATGTAAAGTTTGACCCAAATCCATTGAGCCGTTTAGGAGGAGTAGTGCTTACAAGAAATGTGGAGGTATGTGCACAGGAGTCCCTCGCAGGTAACCTCTAAGTTGAATTATCTGCCCTTGGAAGAATCCGAGGCATATGATCTTCCTTCATGCATATCTACATATGATGTGTAACCTTCATGTAAAGTTTGAACCAAATCCATTGAGCCGTTTAGGAGGAGTAGTGCTTACAAGAAATGTGGAGGTATGTGCACAGGAGTCCCTCGCAGATAACCTCTAAGTTAAATTATCTCCCCTTGGAAGAGTCCGAGGCGTGTGATCTTCCTTCATGCATATCTACATATGATGTGTAACCTTCATGTAAAGTTTGAACCAAATCCATTGAGCCGTTTAGGAGGAGTAGTGCTTACAAGAAATGTGGACATACGGACAGACAGACAGACAGACAGACGGACAGACAGACGGACAGACAGGGTGATTCCTATATACCCCCCCAAACTTTGTTTGCCGGGGGGTATAAAAAGTCTCAATCCATTTTTTTAACAAGCTCTAAGCATGACTTTCATCATCTTCTTCTTCATTCTCTGTATCAAAACCTTTCCTCAGCTTAATGAATTGAATTAATTGATTGTTTGGTGCTTTACATCAGTCAACAATTTTCAGCTATATAACGGCATTTCCTGGGTAAGTTACCAGTACAACTGGTCCATTTATCCTAACATCAGCATGCCAAGGAGGGCAGCCATTATTACCATTTGTTAAGTCTTTAGTATGACCCGGCTCGGGATCAAACCTGCGACCTCCCACCCTCGGGACGGTCGCTCTACCACTATACCACCCAGGCGGTCCAGCTTAATAGAAGGGAGGAGCATGTTGCACTAGGCAGTCAATTTTAGCTCTGCTCTGAGAAAACCCAACACTTGAATATTTTCAACTTGTGTAGATCCAGACAACACTGCACATTCTCAGTCAAAACAGGTTTTGTTACTGAAAATTTAATCCTTTTCCACCTACAGACACTGTCTGATCCCTCGGGAGCAGACGACATTTGAAACATCGAGGCAAATGGAGAAATTGCTCATTATGAGCTATTTCTCCGTTTGCCACAATGTTTTCAATTTTATTCAATAATTGTTTTATATTTCAGAGCATTTCAATACTTTATGCCTTAATGTTTTCAAAGTCGTCTGCAGCAGATTTGTGGATGTGGAAATTGGATAGGAAGCTTCTTGCAAACTGTGTTCAATTGGATTGAAGTGAATGTGCAGTCAGATCTTAATCTACACTTGTCTTAAATTTCTTAGTGCTTGTTTTCATGGAGCATTGCTTCTTTCTCCCAGAATGCTCCGAGTTCTAGCAGTGTACCTGTTTCCCATCACAATATCTTACACCAAAATCGTGATATTTGAACAGGAAAGGACATATTGCACTGATTAATGGATGCAACTCTGAGGGCCTGGAAAGGGCAGGTGTTCCACTCAACAATATGACTCTCTTAGCAATCTGAAAGGGAAATAAAACACTAAAACATTAAACCATTCCCACATACAGATGCTTTCTTTCACCTTTTGCCACAAAGTTTTCAGAGTCATCTGGTGCAGATTTATTGTATGTGGGAAAGGGTTAAAAGAACATGAAGATACTCTTAACCTTTCCCCACTTGTAGAGCCATTTTGATGCATCTGCAGCACACAACCTTTTAAAACAGTGTGGCAAAAGAAGGAATTGCTCTTTTTGCCACAATATTTTCAATTTCATTCAATAAATGTTCTTTCATCTATTGAGATTTTCCATATTTTTGTCTACACATTTTCAAAGCAACTGCAGCACACAACTTGTTAATATAGTGTGGAAAAAGCAGAAATTGCTCCTTTTGCCACAAGCTTTTCAATTCTATTCAATAGATGTTCTTTCATTTATAGAGATTTTCCATATTTTTGTCTACATGTTTTCAAAGGCTACTGCTGCAGATTTTGTGTACGTGGGAAAGAGTAAAATGAATGGAATTCTCTGTTCAACTAATATGATATTTTTAGTTGTGGGGTTCGAATATATTGAAACAGATTAACATCCACAAAATTGGAAGAAAAGTTTTGATACAGAGTTGAAAACATTTCGGAAAAAGGAGAATTAATCATATCAACCTTTTTCCCATACTATAGACACATTTCAATGCATTTAAAGAAGACAACTTTTGAAATCATTTTGACAAAAGGCAATATTGTTCATAATCATGGTTTCCATATTTTTAGCTAATTCGTTGGAAGTGGGGTTAAGCAATTTCTCCTATCACCACACTGTTAACCTTTTCCCTCATACGACAATTCCGCAGCAGACGACTTTGAACATATTTTGTTAACTTATAGAAAATCTCTATAATTGAATGGATAACCTATGATTAAAAGAGGAAAACATTGTGTCAAAAGGAGAAATTGCTCGTTTTGAGCAATTTCTTCTTTTGTCGCTATGTTTTCAAAAACCTGTCTGCTACAGAGGCGTCAGAAAGCGTCTATATGAGGGAAAGGGTTAAATCAACTGTCTGCTAGAGAGGCACAAGATATTTTTGTTGTCAATGTTTTCAAATCAGTGCAAGATTCAAAAGCAATCTAGAATTGTCAACCTATTTGTCTCAGGGTGAAATGCCATTGTATGATATCAAAGGAAACATCAAGAGGACCACTATATGCTTCATATGGCATACACTTATTAACCCTTTCCCACATATTAATGCAATTTGATGCCTCTGCAGCAGACAACTTGTGAAAACATAATTTCTTCTGTTTCAACAATGTTTTCAATTTAGTTCAGTAATAAAACTTTCCAGATTATCCATAGTTTTGTATAGATGATTTCAAAGTCTTCTGCTGTAGATTTGTTGTATGTGGGAATGGGTTAACCCTTTCCCCCCACATAAACTTTAAGAAAATCTCTATAATTGAATGGATAACCTATGACTAAAATTGGAAAACATTGTGTCAAAAGGAGAAATTGCTCGTTTTAAGCAATTTCTTCTTTTGTCGCCATGTTTTCAAAAACCTGTCTGCTACAGAGGTGTCAGATAGCGTCTATATGAGGGAAAGGGTTAAATCAACTGTCTGCTGGAGAGGCATGAGATATTTTTGTCGTCAAATGTTTTCAAATCAGTGCAAGATTCAAAAGCAATCTAGAATTGTCAACCTATTTGTCTCAGGGTGAAGTGCCATTGTATGATATCAAAGGAAACATCAAGAGGACCACTATATGCTTCATATGGCATACACTTATTAACCCTTTCCCACATATTAATGCAATTTGATGCCTCTGCAGCAGACAACTTGTGAAAACATAATTTCTTCTGTTTCAACAATGTTTTCAATTTAGTTTCCAGATTATCCATAGTTTTGCATAGATGATTTCAAAGTCTTCTGCTGTAGATTTGTTGTATGTGGGAATGGGTTAACCCTTTCCCCCACATAAACACTTTCTGATGCCTCTGCAGTAGACGGCTTTTTGAAAACATAGTGAAAAAAGAAGAAATTGCTCAAAACAAGCAATTTCTTCTTTTGTCACAATGTTTTCCACTTTCAGACATAGGTTATCATTTCAATTATAGAGATTTTCTACTTTTTGACAATATATATTCAAAGTTGTATGCTGCAGAATTGTCGTATGAGGGAAAGGGTTAAGTATAAGTACATTCCACCTATGGAATCCGCTTCCACTAAGTGGATAGTATTGGCGATTCCAGTTGGGGAGTCACTCTTTAGTTCCCAAAAAACAATTTCCCTATTATTGCTTAACTCTTTCCCACATGCAACAAATTTGCTGCAGATGACTTTGAAACACACATAGGCGAAAAATGGAAAATTGTAGCAAAAGGAAACAAGAGCACCGCGTACGGCACAGACGCTCGACTGATAGGGAGAAAACAGAAAAAAAAAGCTGAGCTGAACAAAAAACCTTAACCGGACGACCACGCCGCGGACCACGCCAGGGTCATGACAATAGTTCTTGTTTTTTCAAAAGTCGAGCTAAAAATTGCTCATTATGAGTCACAATGTTTTCAGAAGGCTTCATCTTTCTGGAATGGGAAAGAATTCAATATTGTCAAAGATGTCTGCTGCAGAATTGTTGTAGGTTGGGAAGGATTACCTGAAATAAAGGTATGGCTGCCTTACATCTCGCTGTTTTATAATTTTTTAACAAATGGCACTCATCCTGCAGATAATAAGAAAAAAAAAGTCTTTCAAAATGTTTTACAAGAAACAACGCAATCATCTGCTTTGAAAACATCTAAGGATAAAACTGTAGAATTTAAGTACACTTTTAGGTACATATTTCAAAGTGTTTTACAGTAATACAAAGCCAATTTAAAAAAAATAAAAAAATGATGGCTGTTTAGGATTTTTTAAGTCAGCAAGGAAAACAAGCTAGATCATTGATTCCTTTACTGTTATATTCAACTTAACCCTTTCCCTCATATAGACGCTTTCTGACGCCTCTGCAGCAGACAGCTTTTTAAAAACATAGTGACAAAAGAAGAAATTGCTTAAAACGAGCAATTTCTCCTTTTGACACAATGTTTTCCACTTCTAGTCATAGGTTATCCATTCAATTAAAGAGATTTTCTATTTTTTGACAAAATACGTTCAAAGTTGTCTGCTGCAGAACTGCAGAATTGTCGTATGAGGGAAAGGGTTAAAACAATATCTGCAATCAAAATAGACCAAGAAAAATCTGAACTTACGTGTAGTCTATTCTAGGTCTGCATAGTTTGTTTATCAGTAAAACATATTTTTCAAAATAACCTTAGAATGTAAGGACAATTTAACCCTTTCCCACATACATCAGTGACACATCTGCAGCAGATAACTCTGAACACATCTAAGTAAAGATATGTAATATGTCTATAAAAGTAAATAAACTTCTTAAATAGAGTTGAAATATTATGACAAAGGGAGAAATTTCTCATAATGAGCAATTCCTTCTTTTGTAAAATATGTTTTCAAAATTCATCTACTGCAGATGCATCAAAATGCAAAAGGGAAAGGTTTAAGATTATTTTCATGTTCTTTTAACCCTTTCCACTCCTATAGACGCTTTCTAAAACAACTCGGAATTAGTGATTACTCCCTTTTCCACACTGTTTTCAATTTGTTTAAATAATTATACTTCTTTTATAGATATATTATATAACATTGCCAATATGTTTCCAAGTTGTCTGCTCTAGATTTGTTTTATGTGGAAACAAATAAAATGTCAAGGACCTTTCAAGGCCTTGAAACGAATTTTAAAAATCAAATATTTTTTCACTGAAGGGTGGGAATCATAGAATTCCAAGAACAAATTAGTCCAAGTCTGATGATTTTGCAGGATTGAAGACCTCCCTTAAAGTACATGTCCTTCCATGATTAACCCTTTCCCACATACAAATGCTTTCTGATTCCTCTGCAGAAGATGACTTTGAATTTTTCCCCTCAAAATCAGAAATTTCTCCTTTTTACATAATGTTTTCAATTTTTTTCCAGTAAGTATAACTTCAATTAAAGAGCTTTATCCATATTTTAGCCTAATAGTTTTCAAAGTCTACTGCTGCAGAGTTATTGTATGGGGAAAAGGGTTAACTGTGATCAACTGTGATCATAAAATAACCTTTTTAAGGTTTTTAAAGATTATCTAGCATCCATATCTAGTTTGGTGTAGCCCCTTTCACAACTGGAGCTCTAACACTTTCTGATGCCTCTGCCTCTTTCTTTCTGAAAACATGGCAACAAATGAAGAAATTGCTCATAACGAGCAATTTTTCCTTTTGTCGCCATGTTTTAAAATCTATTCAATTTTTGTACTTTCATTTGACCCTTTCTCTCATACGACAATTCTGCAGGAGACGACTTTGAACATATGTCAAAACATAGAAAATCCCCATAATTGAATGGATAAACTCTTACAAAAAGTGGAAAACATTGTGGCAAAAGGAGAAATTGTTCGTTTTGAGCAATTTCTTCTTTTGTCCCAATGTTTTCAAAAAGATGTCTGCTGCACAGGCATCCGGAAGCGTCCATATGAGGGAAAGGTTTAAAGGGAGTTTTCAAAGTCGTCTGTTGCAGAATTTATGTATGATTGAAAGGGTTAAGAGAAAAGACTGTAGTTAATTACCATTATAATTATTCGAAACCTTTTAGCTTTCAGAACATCTGCTTTTCTAGCCATGAGATCGTAGCTTATGATATTCACCAGACCCGAAGTAAAACTGTCTTTCCCCGTGACAGCAACGTTTATTGTCTCGGGGTCTAAGCTTGGTACCCAGCGTTGCATTTGCTGAAACGAAAACAAAATATTCTTTATATATTTTCCAGATCATTTCTCATGGAAGGATAGGGCTTTTTTAGGAGCCCCTGCATATTTATTTTTGGCAAAGGCAGATTTTTTTAGAGGCAATCATAACAGTCGCTCTTAAGCATTCATGTATACTCAGTATTCACTCATGATGCACAAATAATCTGTCATAACAAAACAAGAGGCCCATGAGGGCCTATGCTCTACTGGTATGGTTCTTTGGTCATTTTCAATCCAGAGCATGTATGTATGGTGAAGATCGGATAGTAAATGGAGGCTCTTTTGTGTTCACAAGCTGTATTATAGCAATTTTTACAATTTCATGGGCCATAATCCAGTCTTGCATGGGCGGATCTGGCTGATTTTCAAAAGGAACCAAGCTCTCATCAATATTTAACTACTATCTAAGTTTGGTGAAGATCAGATAGTAAATGGAGCCTCTATTGTGTTCACATGCTCAATTATAGCAATTTGGACAATTTCAAGGGCCATAATCCAGTCTTGCATGGGCGGATCTGGCTGGTTTACGAAAGGAACTGAGCTCTCATGGATATCTAACTACTGTATAAGTTTGGTTGAGATACAATCAAAAGTGAAGACTGTATCGTGTTAACAAGCTCTTTTATAGCAATTTTGACCATTTCAAGGGCCATAATCCAGTCCTGCATGGGCGGATCTGGCTGGTTTTCGAAAGGAACCGAGCTCTCATGGATATCTAACTACTGTATACGTTTAGTTGAGATACAATTAAAAGTAAAGACTGTATCGTGTTAACAAGAAATTGTTTACGGACGGACGGACGACGGACAAATCGCCACGACATAAGCCCTTCTGGCCTTTGGCCAGTAGAGCTAAAAATCAATATACAGAGATTAATCAATCCTGCCCTATCATGTCAAATTATCCCTTTCCCTCATATAAACGCTTTCTTGCGCCTCTGCATTAGACAGTTTTTTGAAAACATAGTGACAAAAGATGTTTTTGCCACAAAAGCAATTTCTCCTTTTGCAAGAATGTTTTCCACTTTTAGTCAATAGATTATCCATTCAATTACAGATATTTTCTATTTTTTGACAAAATTATGTTCAAAGTCGTCTGCTGAAGAATTATTGTATGAGGGCAAGGGTTATCCAGAGACTATCTGTTTCTTAAACAATTGGATATTTTGACAACAACAAAGTTATCTATGTCACAGAAAAGGCTAATCCTTTCCAACATACACAAAATCTAAAGCAAACAGTTTTAACCCATTCCCTCGTATAGACGCTTTCTGACGCCTCTGCAGCAGACGGCTTTTTGAAAACATAGTGACAAAAGAAAAAATTGCACAAAACGTGCAATTTCTCCTTTTGCCACAATGTTTTCCACTTTTTGTCATAGGTTATCCATTCAATTATTGAGATTTTCTATGTTTTGACAAAATACATTCAAAGGCGTCTGCTGTAGAATTGTTGTATGAGGGAAAGGGTTAAAAACATTTACAACATGAAAACTTTCTTAAATTGAAAGAAAAACTATTGTTTAATATTAAAAATATTGTGGCAAAAAAAGAAATTGCTCAATTTCTCGTTTTGTCACAATGTTTTCATAAATTGTCTGCTGCAGAGCTCTGAGGCATGAAAGGCGTCTGTTTTTCGGAAAGGGGTTACTAAGGTCTTAGTAGCATTTCACAGAAATTCCTATTAAAGAAAACTTTAGAAACTAATATCGATGGAGAAACAGGTTTATAATAAACAAGCAGTTTTCTTTTGAAAAGATTTTAAAACATTGTGGTAAAAGAAGAACTTACTCATTATGAGCTATTCCTATTTTTGATACAATGTTTTCAAAATTTGTTTGCTTCAAAATGCATCTGCATAATGGCAAAGGGCTGATCACAAATACCTGTTTCCAATCAAATCTCACAGAAGATGGTACCACAACTAACATGGGCCATTCCAGCCTGTAATAGCACGCCAGACAAATTGCTTGTATGGTTTTACCCAATCCCATATCGTCAGCTATCAACACCCTACCATTCTTATAAACACCGAAACTGAAAAAAAATATAGTAAAATAAAGTTTGTTAAAAGTTTAGACAAAATGGGAAAAGCTGCAGTATTGCATCCTGCTAAACGCAACCCTTTCTCTTTCAAATAACTCATGTCTGTAGTGAAACTTTGGGCGCTCTTCTATGCTGTCTGTCTGTCTGTCCGTCACGCTTTGCAATAATTGGTCATAACGTTTTTTTCTACTTAGCAGATCACTTCACAGATGTAACACTTATAGCTTATGATCAGGAGAATGGAACAATATAAGGGACATAACTAGAATCTGCTCATTCTTTAAATCATCTCCCTTTTTTCCAAAACAATTTTTCCCACCATTATCTCATTATCATCTAACCTTAGCAGGTGACACATGTTTTGTACAATATATCATATGATTAATAAGCAAATACGCTAAAATTCCTTCATGAAATGATTCTATATATGGTACATGTATAATCAATTTTTGGTCAAATCCATTCTTTGGTTTAGATGGTGACCAGGAAAAGCACTGTCTGATCTGGAGCTTTTCTGGTGATGTCATTCAATATATAATTTTATGTTAACCCTTTTGCCTTTATATCTTCTAGATAACAAAGAGCTCTAAATAAGATGAAAATTTCATGTTCTTATCGTTTTCCCACATTCAGATGCTTTCTGTCACCTCTGTAGCAGAAAACTTTTGAAAACATTTCGACGAAAGGAGTATTTGTTCATATTTAGAAATATTCCTTTTGCCAGAGTGATTTAACTCTTTTCAATAATCATATTTTATTTATAGAGATTTTTCATAGTTTTGCTTAGATGTGTTCTAATTCCTCTGCTGCCAATGTTATATATGTGGGAAAGGGTTATACTAATATACTAATTTGACTCACAAATGCTATGTTGTTAATACTCATTAAAATCATTTATCTAAGTACCCACATTACAGGGTTTCTCATCTAGTACCAAAGGAGATATCATCCTATTGGACAATGTCATGAATTTTCTTCATTATCCCTTTCCTACCTATAGACGCATTTTGACATCTGCAGCAGACTGCTTTTTGAAAACATTGTAGCAACAAGATGTGTTTGTGAAACACTGATGCCCCCGAATGGCAACATCTAGGTCAAAGGTCAAGGTCGCCAGGTCAAAAATGTTGGTACTGACAGAAAGGTCATGTCACAAGGAATACACATGTGAAATATGGTAGCCGTACCTGTTATGGTTCAAAAGAAGTGGTCAAGGTTAAAGTTTTTTTTGAGAATGGCAACATCTAGGTCAAAGGTCAAGGTCGCAAGGTAAACAATTTTGGTACTGACAGAAAGGTCATGTCACAAGGTATACACATGTGAAATATGGTAGCCGTACCTGTTATGGTTCAAAAGTAGTGGTCAAGGTTAAAGTTTTTTTCGAGAATGGCAATATCTAGGTCAAAGTTCAAGGTTGCAAGGTGAAAAATGTTGGTACTGACAGAAAGGTCATGTCACAAGGTATACACATGTGAAATATGGTAGCCTTACCTGTTATGGTTCAAAAGTAGTGGTCAAGGTTAAAAAAATTTTTTTAGAATGGCAACATCTAGGTCAAAGGTCAAGGTTGCAAGGTCAAAAATGTTGGTACTGACAGAAAGGTCATGTCACAAGGAATACACATGTGAAATATATTAGCCGTACCTGTTATGGTTCAAAAGTAATGGCCAAGGTTAAAGTTTTTTTCGAGAACGGCAACATCTAGGTCAAAGGTCAAGGTCGCAAGGTCAAAAATGTTGGTACTGACAGAAAGGTCATGTCACAAGGAATACACATGTGAAATATGGTAGCCGTACCTGTTATGGTTCAAAAGTAATGGCCAAGGTTAAAGTTTTTTTCGAGAATGGCAACTTCTAGGTCAAAGGTCAAGGTCGCAAGGTCAAAAATTTTGGTACTGACAGAAAGGTCATGTCACAAGGAATACACATGTGAAATATGGTAGCCGTACCTGTTTTGGTTCAAAAGTAGTGGTCAAGGTTAAAGTTTTTTTTGTGCAGACAGACAGACAGACGTGCAGACAGGCCAAAAACTAGATGCCCACCGAATCGGTGATTCCGGGGGCATAAAAATAGAAATTGCTCAAAACGAGCAACTATTTTCAGTAATTATACCTTCATTTATAAAGATTTCCCAACTGTTTTACTAAATGTCTTCAAAGTTTTGTGCAGCAGATTTGTTGTATATAAGAAAGAATTATTCAGAGATCTAAATGTAGCACATACTTGACTCCCTCCCGTTGAAATGACATAAGGGAGTTAACCAGTGATGGCTCCACTTTTGAAAGGTCTGCAATTGGTATAGTTCGAACAGGATCAGCTCCCTTTAACTGAGAATCAAAGGCTTGAAGTATTGCTTTCGGAAGCGGCTCAACATCCACTGCAGGCTTCAGGCATCTGACAGAACTCACTGCAAAAATAAACAGAGGACTAGATAAGGTGTGTGGGGAGGGATAAACTGATCTTTTCCTAAAATATCAACCAAAGTTCAAACCTATGAAAATTGTTGTGAGTACTCAAAAGAAACATGTGTCTTATTTAGACGATTCTTTTGTGTGCCCACAACATAGGGTTTCGTTTTCAAATAAGAATGTTAGAATATAGAAAATGCCTCTTATTTAGATCTCTGCGTGAGTTATACATTATGTGCAGGCAATTTTGGTGCCAAGTCTTATGATTCAAAAGTATGTCATGCAAATCTACAATTCATGATTATCATGCAGCAGATCACTTTGAGAATGAGAGCTTTATTATCAAATAGAGTTGAAAACATTGTGGCAAAAGGAGAAATTGCTCATTATGACGTCTGCTGCATATGCCTCGAAATGTGTTTGCAAGAGGGTAAGGGTAAAGTGGAAAGGCTGCATGTTTCCTGGGAAGAGAGCTGTGAGGAGTACAGATAGCTAAAGCAAAGGAAACTCATTGGTAGTTGAACAGGCCAATGTGACTGTTATTAATGGCATTATCTTAAAGCAATCATTATTTTATGAAAAGCCTTTGTTTCACAACTTATGCTGGCTGATGATGCCTCTGTAACAAAAAGTATATTGAAAAAGCTATTGATTTTTTTTTTTTTTTAATCTAGTCCAAGAATGCCTCATAATTTGAGAAGTTCATTTCTTTTATTCCGATGTTTGCTCTAGAAATATAATGATCTTAAAAACTTATGCATAGGCTTGTCCTGCTAGGTATGAATTGGACCAGGAATCTAAAGAGGCTATATCTATTGAGAAGTTAACTCTATCATAACTTAAATTTATTCTTTCCTTCATACCACTTTAACTATGGACTTGTGAAAACATTGTGGTAGAAGGAAGTACATTTATATCTCCTTTTACTACAATGTTTTTGACTATGTAAAATCAATTTTATTCAAATTTGCCAGATAGTATTTACATTGGATGTTTTAATTGATTGATTGATTGCAGTTTAACGCTGTATTCAACAATTTTTCAGTAATATCACGGCGACCAGTTCACCTACTCATGCGTTTCCTGGTTTCCCACACCAGTACACCACACAACATACTTACCAAGCAACTGGCTACTTTTCCACATTGACTGTTAAACAGCCCATTGGTTAAAGACGAACGACGCAGGTCACAGTGACTTTTGTCAAACGCCGGAAAGAATGTTGGTCAAGCAGGGATTCAACTCACAACCCCTGGATTGACAGTCCGCGTCACTACTGACTGCGATACCGGGGCTCGGCTTGGATGTTTTAAAAGAAGACCAGTAAACAATATTTATCAGGTTAAACTGCCAACCCTTCCCACACAAATCAAATCTGCAGATGACTTTGAAAACATATAGAAAACCTCTCCAAATTTTCAAACGTATAAATATTAAAAGGAATACAAACAAAACCTTTTGGCAACAGGAGAAATTGCTCATTAAGATAAATTTACCCTTAAGCCACAAAGAATTTAAAAGATCCTACAGCAAATGCCTCAATTTGTGTTGGGATGTGGGAAAGAATTAAATGGACACTATAGCTCTCTTGAACTTACTTAACTTATTGTAATCTACAAGTCTAAATGACCACCTCTTTGTCATGATATCTGAAAATAAAGAACAAAGAACCCTATAAGCTGTTGTACCTTTGTTCTAAATTAGATTCATTGAATATTTTACAAAATTGAAAAACCAAACAAACAAAAACATAATAAATTTGTCAACGGTCATTATTTTGGCATGATTTATGATATTAACAGGTTAACCCTTTCCCTCATACGACAATTCTGCAGCAGATGACTTTGAACATATTTTGTCAAAAAATAGAAAATCTCTATAATTGAATGGATATCCTATTACTAAAAGTGGAAAACATCGTGTCAAAAGGAGAAATTGCTCGTTTTGAGCAATTTCTTCTTCTGTCACTATGTTTTCAAAAAGCTGTCTGTTGCAGAGGAGTCAGAAAGCGTCTATATGAGGGAAAGCGTTAACAAGTGTAAGCAATCCTATTTTTCATTTTCCCATATACAGACTCATTTTTTTCAGGTAAGATGATATCTGCTGTAGACAACTTTTCAAAACATTGTGTCAAAAGGAGGAGAAATTGCTCATAATTAGCTTTTTTTTCTTATACCACACTGTTTTCAACTACAATATATATACATGTTCTTTCATTTACAATTGATACAGATTCTCCATATTTTTGCCAAGTTTTTCAACCCTTACCTGTTACAAAGATTCTGCAACATATGACTTTGAAACATCTCTACAATAATAATGAAAACCTCTTTAGATGAGTGTATGATTATTGGATCAAGTTGAAAACATTGTAGCAATTGTCAATTTGCTTTCAAAATTCGTCAGCTGAAGAGGCTTCAGAAAGCATCCATATGACGGAAAGGATTACAACATATTACATTTTTCAAGTACTCACCATAGAGTTTTGTATCCATTGTCTTGAAACACTGGATTAACGGGGCACTGTAACCTATTTCTATACTAAACCGGTCTCTTGTAACGAGCACACATTTTCCTTTCACTGCTCCATTTCCCAACAATTCAAATACATTCCATTCACCTTGAGGTTTTTCTGTATCTAGCAACTGGGAACTATTTGAACTCAAGTTTGACGAGTCTCGTGATAGTGATGTTTGTTGCTTAGTATTTGAACAAAGGTTTGTTAAGCTGTTTGAATGATTTGACTGTAACCCGGAATTTGCACTAAATTTGAAGGAATCTTTTGAATGAAATGATGAAGTGCTTGCTGAATTTTTAGACGACACTGATGAGTTAGAAATTGCTGATTGATTATTTAGCACAGAAATACTGTCTTTATTCAAATTTGCAATAAGGGACTTTCCAGAATTATGAACACTATATGCTTGATTTGATGGGTTTATATAACCAGTGGTGTTACTTTTAATAGGACTTATAATTAACTTCTCTGCTCTCTTTGCGAGCGCCTTTAATCTGTTCTGTTCAATTCTGTCTTGATAACTTATAGTCTGTGTTGTATTTGGCAATGTTGAGGCTTGGTTCACACTGGATCTGATCTGTTCAATTTTGTCTTGATTTCCAATGTTTTTTGTTTTTATTGGCAATGTTGAGGCTGGATGCACACTGGAACTGTTTTGTTCAATTCTGTCTTGATTTCCATTATTTTGTGCTTTAATTGGCAATGTTGAGGCCGATTGCACACTGGATCTGTTCTGTTCAATTCTGTCTTGATTTCTAACATTTTGTGTTGTAATTGGCAATGTTGAGGCTGATTGCACACTGGATCTGTTCTGTTCAATTCTGTCTTGATTTCTAACATTTTGTGTTGTAATTGGCAATGTTGAGGCTGATTGCACACTGGATCTGTTCTGTTCAATTCTGTCAAGATTTCCAATATTTTGTGCTTTAATTGGCAATGTTGAGGTTGATTGCACACTGGATATATTCTGTTCAATTCTGTCATGATTACCTATATCCTGTGTTGTACTTTGCAATGTGGAGGCTGGGGTCACAAACTGAATTGGCACTTTATTTGTCTCTCTAATGTCCTTCCTTGTCCCTGCTTTAAAACAAAAATGAAAACATAGTCAAATTGGTTCTTGCCCCTAAATATCTTTCTTCAATCTCAATCCAACCCTATGTTGCGTTACTTAAACAAGACCATTCTTTCAAATACCATAAACATAGGGTTTGGAAGTTAGCCCTTTCAAACATATAGACACATTTTGACGTATCTGTAGCAGACGACATTTGAAAACATTGTGACAAAAGGAGAAATTGCTCAAGCTCATCGAAAATAGCTATGACCATAAATCATTAGATGGGAAAATTTAATCATTGAAAAGAATTGAAAACATTGTGGGAGAAGGAAAAATTGTTTGTTACGAGTTAATTATGAGTAAAATGCATTTACATGTTGGAAAGGGTTAATTTCAAACAGTTTGTTGGTATTTTGTGTGTGTTGTAAAGGTTCGTATAACAATTTGATGGTATTTTTGCTGTGTTTTCAGGTTCTTATATGACAGTTTGTTCCAGCATTGCTGGATTCATTGGTGTCAAATGAATGATAGGGATTTAATACCATTTCAACAGAATTTCAGTTATATCACGCCATACAGATCATAATTATGTCCATCATTTGCTCGGCTTAATTGCAACAGTGCTTCTGTGGCACCTGGCTACATTTGAGACAGACTTTTTAGGCCTTCGGTAGAAGGATGTGTGCTATTGCTTGCATATATGCTTCTTTAAATCGTCTGAAATATTTATTTGGATAGGCTGAAACTAACGACCCTCAGAATTTACACCAAAGTCATTACTAACTAAGCTACTAGGACTCAGCACTTATAGACCTTTATTAAAGTGTAATTATACTTCTACATTTTTGTCAAAAATAGAATATAAACTTGGTTTAAATCATAAAATATATAAAGTAGACAGTTAAGACACTAGTGAAAACAGAAAGTGAAATGAACTGAGCTCTATGAAAATCAACCATAAGACATGTGTGACATGTGAAGATTCTGCGTATGTATGCAGATTTATCTGGTTCTATAGTTTGTCATTTAGTCACAGTGGGCTACAATTTGGAAAAAATTTCATCAAAGCACAAGCAGATCCTATTCTGCGTCCACATGTGTATGTATGCAGATTTATCTGGTTCTATAGTTTGTCATTTGGTCACAGATCCTTATCTACACTTGTCAAAAACTCTGAAATAATCAGAGGTCCAGATAAGGAGGGGTATTCAGCTCTTTTTCACACAATTTCTCTCTTATTATGAGACGATTCTTTAGAGTACCCATTGATTGATTGATTAGGGTTTAATGCCGTTTTCAAAAAAAAAATCAGTAATATCATGGCAACCAGTTCACCTACTCATGAATACGTTTGCTGGTTTTCCCACACCAGTATTCCACACAACATACGTTCCAAGCAACTGGCTGCTTTTCCACATAGACTGTTAAACAGCCCATTGGTGAAAGACGAATGACGCACGTCACAGTGACTATATTGTCAAACATCTGAAAGAATGTTGGCCGAGCTTGGATTCAAACTCACAACCCCTGGATTAACAGCCCACGTCGCTACCCACTGAGCTACTGGGGCTTGGCGTTAGAGTACCCACAACATAGGGTTAAAGGGCATTCTTATGCTCTAACCCTATGTTGTGGGTTCTCAAAAAAATCGACTCAATGAGACAATTCTTTTGAGTATTCACATCATAGATTATGGTTTGAAAATAAAAAGAGATAGTGTGGGTGAAAGAGCTGAAAGCTCCTCCTTATCTTGAGATCTGTCCTATGGTTATTTTTTTCCTGGAGCCTAGAACAAATAGGTACCAGTTGTTGGTTGATTCAAAACAGGGTTTCTCGATTTTTCTGCTCTCTTTGCCATTGCTCTTTTCCTGTTTTCTTCCATTCTTCTTTGCTGTTCCGCTGTCAGTCCACTTGACATGATTGGCTTGGTCTTTGTAACTAATTACTATAATCAAACAGTAAACATGAATCAAATTTATTCTATTCAGATTGTTTGATTGGTTGGGGTTTAAGGCTGTTTCAACAATTTTTCAGTCATATCATGGCAGCCAGTTCACCTCATTATGTGTTTCCTGGCTTTCTAACACCAATTATCCACACAACAATCTTTCCAAGCAACCAGTTGCTTTTCTACATCTATAGACTGTAAATAGCCCATGATGGAAGACGAATGAGCCTTGTCACAATGACTTTTGTCAAACAACGGAAATAATGTTCGCCAAGCTGGGGTTTGAACTCACAACCCCTGGATTGACAGCCCACGTTGCTACCCACTGAGATATCAGGGCTCAGAACTTCAGAAGTTATAATAATTTAATACGGATCTGTAACCTTTGAAATTACCTAATTTCGTACAACTAGCATTAATTACCCTTTAACAATCTCATTAATATGGTCCCGTAACAGGTCAAAAAGGACAATCACTCAAAAGATCTGATAAAAAAAGGCCCACTTTTAATCCCCAATGTACACAAAATTTGCAGCAGATGTAATTATCTTTGATCTCCTTATATCTTGATGTTTTCAAATGTCGTCTGCTGCAGTTGTGTCTAAATGCATCTGTAAAAGGGAAAGTGTCAAACAAATTCGTTTTTTATCCTGAATACAGTACCATCTGAAGAAAAAAAGATTTGCTTGGATTTCAGCGACATATCAATATTTAAAAAAATGCAGAAACAACAAAATGAAAGATGCGAAATAACTAGCGCGACCACCATGTCTCAGAATTCAGACGAATCAATAGAACTTCGTAAATTCAGACCAATGGCTAAAACTTATTCAAGACAAGAACGAGGTTCCAAGTTATTTTTTAAAAAAGTTAGTGCAAGCACTTCTTCCGTGTACATGTACAGTATGACTGTTTTGTCAGCTACCTTGTCGATTCCGGATATCTTAATGAATAACGTTAACAAATGTAACTGCTCACAGCTGTTATTTGATTTTGTTGTTCTTTTTGTAATACGCGCTTCAAGGGGAACCAGATTCCAGATCTGAGGGGAACTCCCAACTCGTACTGGTTGTTGTTTTAATCAAAGCACTGGAAGGTGGAACTAACTGTGATATAGGTTTGGTTAATATTAGTTGTCCCAGTGGGCATTAATGATATTTTAACATATTTTCATTCAATACCATTAGAGACAATCGTTATTTATGGATATGCTGAAATTTAATGAAATAAAATCTTAATCACCTTATTTGTTCACGAAGATTTACAATTTAAATGAAATTGCGTTACAACAACAACAACAACCAATAACAACAACAATTCAGAATATAACAACAACAACAATGATGGCTGCTAATTCCGCAGTGGTTTGTAATTTATTATGCCGCTGGTATTCTTTCTTAAATAACTTCAATACTTGTATAATGGTAGTATTTTAAAGAAGTATCAATCAATTATTAAAAAAACGTGGAATAAATGTTGTTGTGCTTTGACGAATCCTCCAACACCACTGGAAGTTGGTCCAAATAACATACTAAGGCATTTTATGAAATAGAATCAGATCCTCAGCGAACATTCTTGGAAAAAAATCTTATTTTCTAGCATATACCCAGCTGCCCAGTTTCAGTGACCTTATCTGTCATCTACTGTTATCTATATATTGCACTTAATGAAGCAAACACACACAATTACAGCTATTTTTTGTTTTACAATAATTCAACTTATTTGTCTTCAATTCACACAATTGTTTTTACATTGCTGCTGGTTAACAGAGAAAGCAGCCATTTCTTTGACCTACTTGTTGTCAATATATTAAAATACGACCAGAATCAGTGCATCCGGGTTTTTAGTTATACCGACCGACCGACCGACATACCGACCGACCGACCGACACAGTGACTCCTATATACCCCCCCAAAACTTTGTTTTTTGGGGGTATAAAAACAAAGTTTTGGGGGGGTATATAGGAGTCACTGTGTCGGTCGGTCGGTCGGTCGGTCGGTCGGAAGCCATATTTTGTCCGGACCATATCTTAACAATGCAACATAGGATTTGAACGAAACTTCATAGGATGATACAACACATTGAGAGGAAGTGCGGTGTACAGGAACCATAACTCTATTTTATCTAAATACAAAGTTATTGCCCTTTGTTACTTTTTCTTATTCGTAGAGTCTTGTCCGGAGCATAACTTTAAAACTAATTGTTGGAATTTAATAAAACTTCATAGGATGATACAACACATTGAGAGGAAGTGCAGTGTATAGGAACCATAACTCTATTTAATCTAAATAAAGAGTTATTGCCCTTTGTTACTTTTTCTTGTCCGGAGAATTACTTAATAACTAACAGATGGAATCTAATAAAACTGCATACAATGGTAGAGCATAATCAGAGGAAGTGCAGTGTACAAGAACCATAACTCTAATTTACATAATTACAGAGTTATTGCCCTTTGTTACTTTTTCTTATTCGTAGAGTCTTGTCCAGAGCATAACTTTAAAACTGATTCTTGGAATTTATTAAAACTTCATAGGATGATACCACACATTGAGAGGAAGTGCAGTGTACAGGAACCATAACTCTATTTAATCTAAATACCGAGTTATTGCCCTTTGTTACTTTTTCTTGTCCGGAGAATTACTTAATAACTAACAGATGGAATCTAATAAAACTGCATACAATGGTAGAGCATAATCAGAGGAAGTGCAGTGTACAAGAACCATAACTCTAATTTACATAATTACAGAGTTATTGCCCTTTGTTACTTTTTCTTATTCGTAGAGTCTTGTCCAGAGCATAACTTTAAAACAAATTGTTGGAATTTAATTAAACTTCATAGGATGATACAACACATTGAGAGGAAGTGCGGTGTACAGGAACCATAACTCTATTTTATCTAAATACAGAGTTATTGCCCTTTGTTACTTTTTCTTGTCCGTAGAATTACTTAATAACTAATAGATGGAATCTAATTAAACTACATATAATGGTAGAGCATAATCAGAGGAAGTGCAGTGTACAAGAAACATAACTCTACTTTACATAATGACAGAGTTATTGCCGTTTGTTACTTTTTCATATTCGTAGAGTCTTGTCCGGAGCATAACTTTAAAACTAATTGTTGGAATTTAATAAAACTTCATAGGATGATACAACACATTGAGAGAAAGTGCAGTGTACAGAAACCATAACTCTATTTAATCTAAATACAGAGTTATTGCCCTTTGTTACTTTTTCTTGTTTACAGAGTTATGGCCCTTTTGTTGGTCGGTCGTAAACCATATTTTGAGTCAAGGTGCTGTTTTGGGGGTATTTATCATCTTCAGTGATATTTCTAGTTATAATTATTTTTTATTTTATTTATTTATTGGGGTTTTACGCCGCTTTCAACATTATATCAGTTATATCACGGTGATAGTTCACTGCTGCTGAGGCATCCTAAAGCATTTTGTTTGTAGGAGAGGGTTAACTGACACTGACATTCACATTTGTAGTCAACAGACCGAATCAAATAAATAAATATATTCTGACCAATTGAGTATTATTGAAAACTCAGATTCTTGTTATATTACTTCCTTTTCCTTTATTTTTTATTTTTAAACTAAGATGTATTTGAATTCTAATCTGTTCATTATTTCAACATTTCTAAAATATTATTGTGGGCCATGAAATTCATGAATTAGAACTCTCTTTTTATATAAAAAAGTTAATCTTATCAGGGCTCGCGCTGTAGGTCGCCAAATGGCGATTATAAAACATCGATAATTTTGTTAATTTAGCGACGGAAAATGGCGATTATTTTATTTTGCAACTGGATCAAAAGAATCGTCTTCTAATCACGTATGAGAGCTTGAAAACACAAGCCAATGAAGCATGAACGACCTTGTTTATCTCAAGTGTCACACCCCGGTGGTAATTACAAGCTTGATTGGCCGCGGGTCATCGCCTTATCAGTTAATCCTGGAGTGTGTGTAATACACTCTGATGACTGTGCAATTTTGTTATATAAGCTTAACTTATCACCTTTCATTGTAAATGTTAATCGCCCCAAGTTAGAATGATAACAGCTTAAATTAATTCAATGCCGATATATTTTTCGATGCATCCAAAAAAGACCGACATGTTTATTTAAAAATCTAACAGATTTGTTTACCTTGCAAATAAAATGGCGGACGATTGAAATTTTTGATGTGCATGTATTATTGAAGTGGTTTTAGATGTCGGTTGCAACACAAATACGAGCAAATACTGTCTAAATTATTTTTACTAGTTAAACACAGACTTTGTTTTTGTTTAGCTGGAAGGCTTTTCCGGAAATTAACTTTCACTTTAGTAATTATATGCAGACTGCGTCACCTGGGTCCAGATGTTTCGTACCCTTTCCGTTTCGTAACAGAAATAAATTGACTTGGCCAGTTATCATGATAGGGAGTGTTTAGATTTCCAAGATGAACTTATGAATTTTAAATAGCCTAATTATGTGTAGTTGAGATAAAAATTGAATGATACATGTATTTATAAAATAAATTTTGTTTCATATGTTTCGGTCTGACAGATCTTTATGTACTGTCAGAACCAAAGTCTGACACTTTTTTTTAACTTTCGGGAAATCTGAACAGGAATTACTAATGACTTAACATTTTGGAAGGTGTGTGCCAGTCAGATTAAACTAAGCAATTTAACAAATGTATGCACCGTATTGCTATTCTGACCAACTGATAATGTCATATAAAAAGTTTTTATACAGGGGTAATAAATGAATATGAAATAGAAATGTTGGCAATGCATTGTTTTGTGTTTATCTTATTGTTCCACATTCACGCACTTCACACATTAGCTTTGGCTATTATTTTTTTTCATGAACATTTTTTGGCTATTATTTTGTCTAGGCCAGAGCCTGCTCTGTCTTATTATGTACCATAATCTATATTGATTATTTTTTTTTAATTTTCTAGTACTGAAATTTATTCTGACAGCATAATGAAAATGTTTTAAATATCTTTTTGCATTATCGCTGAATAAAATTGAGATGGTATCTATAATAAAGTATTTAATTGATATATACTGTATATTACAGAGTACGGATGACTTGATAGTACATTTGATGTCGATGGGTTTTGACCTGTCTGACTGTCAGGATGCTGTAGGATTTGGGAAAATATCAGTAGAAGCAGCTGTTGAATGGTACACCGTATTTCTGATCTTAATTTTACCCTTTCCCTGATTAAGGCCAAGCCCCGGTAGCTCAGTCGGTTGGGATGCAGGCTGTCGATGCAGGCTGTCAATCCAGGGGTTGTGAGTTCGAACCACAGCTTGGCAAACATTCTTTCTGACGTTTGACAAAGGTCACTGACAAGCGTCATTAATTTTGTACTCCTGCAATGGGCTTAGAGTCTTATATGGGAAAGCAGCCAGCTGCTTGGAAAGAATGTTGTGTGGAATACTGGTGTGAGAAAGCCAGGAAAAAAGGGCTATCATGAAAATTTGAAAAAGCAGATATATAATGCTCAACTAAGTTGACATGTCTTGATGTTAAATTTACAACTCTTTATTTTGAAATCCCCTTGTTATAATTGTTGTTTCCATTTTCTATTATTTTCATAAATTGTATTTGATTTGAAAGTGTAAGAAAGTAGCCTCTTTATAGATGCTGCATAGATGCTGCATAGATGCTGCATCCCATGGTTTGTTATTTATTCCCATTTTAAGTCATGTTTTTATTGTACTTCCTAGATTATACAACAACTATAGTGCTCTAGATTCATGTAAGAGACAAAAAACTTGTTGGACCTTTATGGCCATTTGCTGCTGCAGAGGACTGGATAAGGAAGAGTAAACAGGTCTTGCTTCCACGATACATTTGTTAGCACTGATTAACCCTTTCCCTTTGACGCTTTCTGACACATTTGTAGCTAATGACTTTTGAAAACATTGTGGCAAAAGAAGAAATTGCTCAAAACAATCAATTTCTTCTTTTGCCACAATGTTTTCTACTTTTTTCAGCAATAATACATACATTTTTAGTAATTTTTCAAAGTTATCTGCTGCAAATTTGTTGTATATGGGAAAGGTTTAAAAACCTTAGGTTCGGGTACTCATTGAGAAGATTCTTTTGAGTAACCCCAACATAGGTTTTTGATGTCAAACAATGATTTTAGAACATGCAATATGCCCCTTATCTAGAGTTCTGTTGTGGTACTGAAAAGATTTGTCTCAATGAGAGATATAGATGGAAAAATACCACTTTTTAAAGTGTGTGTAAGGTAAATGTCTGCCATTGAAGTCTATATTTTAAACTCATGCTAAGGTGAAACAAGCATTACATATATCTTTTTCAGGCTTATAGCTGGTAAGCCCGGATTCAAGCAGCAATCAAATATTGAGCAAACAGGAACAAGTCTTAAATTGAGACAGGTAGGTATTTGATTTTCCAAACCTTCTGTCAAGTTATTTATTTAATTATACCCCCAAAAAACAAAGTTTTGGGGGGGTATATAGGAGTCACTGTGTTGGGCTGTCGGTCGGTCGGAAGCCATACTTTGTCCGGCCTATTTCATACAAACCACTGGGTGGAATTCAATAAAATTTTACATGAAGCTTCTATACCAAGAGGAGATGTGCATATCCTAAAGGGGTTACAATTGCATCTTATTTTACAGAGTTAAGGCCCTTTTACATATTAAGTAAGCCATATTTTGTCCGGCCTATTTCATACAAACCACTGGGTGGAATTCAATAAATTTTTACATGAAGCTTCTATACCAAGAGGAGATGTGCATATCCTAAAGGGGTTACAATTGCATCTTATTATACCCCCAAAAAACAAAGTTTTGGGGGGGTATATAGGAGTCACTGTGTCGGTCGGTCGGTCGGTCGGTCGGTCGGAAGCCATATTTTGTCCGGACCATATCTTAACAATGCAACATAGGATTTGAACGAAACTTCATAGGATGATACAACACATTGAGAGGAAGTGCAGTGTAGAGGAACCATAACTCTATTTAATCTAAATACAGAGTTATTGCCCTTTGTTACTTTTTCTTGTCCGGAGAATTACTTAATAACTAACAGATGGAATCTAATAAAACTGCATGCAATGGTAGAGCATAATCAGAGGAAGTACAGTGTACAAGAACCATAACTCTAATTTACATAATTACAGAGTTATTGCCCTTTGTTACTTTTTCTTATTCGTAGAGTCTTGTCCAGAGCATAACTTTAAAACAAATTCTTGGAATTTAATAAAACTTCATAGGATGATACAACACATTGAGAGGAAGTGCGGTGTACAGGAACCATAACTCTATTTTATCTAAATACAGTGTTATTGCCCTTTGTTACTTTTTCTTGTCCGGAGAATTACTTAATAACTAACAGATGGAATCTAATAAAACTGCATACAATAGTAGAGCATAATGAGAGGAAGTGCAGTATACAAGAACCATAACTCTAATTTACATAATTACAGAGTTATTGCCCTTTGTTACTTTTTCTTATTCGTAGAGTCTTGTCCGGAGCATAACTTTAAAACAAATTGTTGGAATTTAATAAAACTTCATAGGATGATACAACACATTGAGAGGAAGTGCAGTGTAAAGAAACCATAACTCTATTTAATCTAAATACAGAGTTATTGCCCTTTGTTACTTTTTCTTGTCCGGAGAATTACTTAATAACTAACAGATGGAATCTAATAAAACTGCATACAATGGTAGAGCATAATCAGAGGAAGTTCAGTGTACAAGAACCATAACTCTAATTTACATAATTACAGAGTTATTGCCCTTCGTTACTTTTTCTTGTTCGTAGAGTCTTGTCCAGGGCATAACTTTAAAACAAATTGTTGGAATTTAATAAAACTTCATAGGATGATACAACACATTGAGAGCAAGTGCGGTGTATTTTGTTGGTCGGTCGGAAGCCATATTTTGAGTCAAGGTGCTGTTTTGGGGGTATTTATCATCTTCAGTGATAGTTCTAGTTTTACAGAGTTATGGCCCTTTTAAAAAATTCAAAACTACTGGATGGAATTTAATAAAACTTCATACTATGATACAACACATTGAAAGGAACTCTATTTTAGCTAATTACAGATTTATTGCCCTTTGTTACATTTTCTTGTTCGTAGAATAATTTTCGTCGCCCTTTCTTACTTTTTTCTTGTCCGGAGGTTATCTTAAAACTACAAGTTTTAATTCAAGGAATTCTTAATATTCCACTACCTTTCCTATCAGGACTACGTGCGGGGGTATTAATCACATTCAGTGATAGTTCTAGTTTATTTAGATATATATGGTAAAAAAATCTTTTAGATGAAAGCATTTTTTTCCAGTAAATTTAGTATTGTTTTAAGTCTTAAACTTGCATAATATTTCAGCAAACCTCAACATTCAATTCGTCATCAAGCGCTTTTTCAAAGCCTGTGCCTTTAAGTGAACAAAAAGCATCAGATGTTGCTATGACAACCAGCACAGCCACGCCCGCATCTGATGCAGCTAGTCAATCAGAAAGTATGGAACAAAGTATGGATCAATCGGATATTGTTAGTCGCCATCATCTCTCTGAAAATCAGAGGAAACAGAAGGAAGGTTTTGAACAGAAGAAGAGAGATGAAGCTAAAAAGAAGGCTGTTGCGGAGAAGAAGAGACAAAAAGAGGTAAGATACTCATCTGTAAAATATAATCAATTACAGACAATTTAACTTTAGCCGTTCTCAAGCAGTATTTAATATTTAAAAAATAATTTTCCAGACAATGTGAATTTTTTTTCTTGTCTGAAACTTCATAAAAGACAAAAACAGCTGTTTAAAATCAGAATTGGAATGAACTCTCTGTTGAATTTGTGTTAGTTTGTTTTGTCATTACTTTGATTGAAAGTCAGTTGGTGCAATCTCATGAAAAGTTTGTCAAACCTTCAGTTCTTTTCATCTGTTGGACAAGTTTTGGTAGTTTACCCTCCATTTTTATATTGAACTATTTTTATGCAATTCATTTGTCAATGTCCCCAAAAGTTCCACATAATGAGCGTCTATTGGTATATTTTTTTTAAATAGAGGCTCTAGTTATAGCATATCTGTGAAAAGGTGTATTCTTTCCCACAAACAACAAATCTGCGCAGCAGACTACTTAAAACAATTTGGAGGAAAACTGTGAAAAAACTTTATAGGAATAACACGCTATGAGTACTTTCTTTTAGCTGATCTGTTTCTCAAAAATAGTCTGCTGCAGAAATGTCAAAATGCAATTCTATCATTCATGGAATGGATTATCCCATAAGGGCCATTAGTATATTATCCTATCTTTATTATGGTAAAGTAGCCAGCTGCCTGGAAAGAATGTTGTGTGGAGTATTGGTGCGAGCCATTGTGCAGTTCACCTTGTATGGGGAACTGCCCTCTGTGACTTAACCCTTTCCCTCATACAACAATTCTGCAGCAGACAACTTTGAACATATTTTGTCAAAAACTTGAAAATCTCAATAATTGAATGGATAACATAGGACTTAAAGTGGAAAACATTGTTGAAAAAGGAGAAATTGCACGTTTTATGCAATTTCTTCTTTTGTCACTATGTTTTCAAAAAGCCGTCTGCTGCAGAGGCGTCTGTATGAGGGAAAGGGTTAAGTCAAATATTGTTGAAAATGGCATTAAACACCAACCACTTCATCTGTCAATTTTAACAAGGACCACGCCAGAGTGTTGAAGGATATCGCAGCTGACAGAGAGAAGAAAAAAATGTTACAAGCCAGTCGAGATACTGTGGAGTTAGAAGCAGCACCACCTGTCAAGGAACCGAAAATAGAGACTGCCCCTTCACCATCGCAGTCACAAAATTTGTCATCTCTACTTCAGGTACCACCAATAACTGATAAGCCATTCTTACATGCACAGAGGTCAAGATAAGGATTCGTTTACATTTTTTGTCCCGCAATATATTCCTCATATGCCTCAATGTTGTGGTACTCTGAGGTATAGTTCCAGTGAGACAATCCTTTTGAGTACCGCCTAGCCCCGGTCGCTGAGTCAGTAGCGACGCATGTTGCCAACCCAGGGGTTGTGAGTTTGAACCACAGCTTGGCCACATTCTTTCCAAAGGTTGATAAAAGTCACAGTGATATGCATCATTCGCCTTCCACCAATGGGCTAACAGTCTATGTGGGAAAGCAGCCAGTTTCTTTGGAAGTCTGTTGTGTGGAGTTCTTGTATGAGAAAGCCAGGAAACACGTGGGTACGTGAACTGGCCTCCGTAATATGACTGGGACATTGAAAATATTGTTCTAAATGTTATTAATTTTTCAAAAGTTCTCTTTTTTCTACACTTTTTTTTTCAAAAGTCATCAACTTAAGTGACATCACAATAAGCAATACAATGCAAAGATGCTAAATACCCTTCACAGATTATTATTTGAATTTTTGAAATGCTATGATTTAGAATAGGAGAAATGGCAAGTTCTCTGAAATGATACCATTTGATCTTTATTATCAGAGCTCTAGATAAGAAGCGCTTTGCATGTTCTAAAATCCGTATTTGACCCTCTAACCCTATGCTGTGGGTACTGAGTGAGACAATTCTTTTAAGTACCCACAACATAGGGTTGGCTTTAATAATAAGAGAGAAATTGTGTGAAAAGAGCTGAATACACCTCCTTATCTGGACCTCTGAATATTATGACTTATTTTTTAAGATTCGATTGCCAGATGGAAGATGTTTAAGAGAATCTTTTAACTCAACAGCCAGATTGCAGGAAGTGTGGGAGTTTATACAGAGACAGGGCCAGCCCAACCTTACCGACTTCATATTAATGCAGGTAATAATAAACAGCGATATCAATTTCAATCTCTTACTTTGGTGATCAATCTTGGTACACATATTTATCATGAATTGTTGGAGTTTGTTGTTTTATTGAGGTTTTACACCGATTTCAACATTATTACAGTTATATCACTGGGACAGTTCACTTTTACATTCTCTCTTGGTAAACAAACCAGTATTAGGCTATTAAATGTACCTTGCTCAAGGCCATTCCACCATGACTGCTGCACATGGAGCACGAACCCAGAAAATGCTGCTCCAAATCACATCTGCTAGCCACTCGACCAAGGCAGATACGTCATGAATTGTTAATGTGCTAAACATAATTTTGGATCATGTCTGTTCAGTCATTCTCCAGTAATCTTCCCTTGAACTTTAACCCTTTCCCTCATACGACAATTCTGCAGCAGACGACTTTTTGACAAAAAATGGAAAATCTCTTTAATTGAATGGATAACCTATGACTAAAAGTGGAAAACATTGTGTCAAAAGGAGAAATTGCTCGTTTTGAGCAATTTCTTCTTTTGTCACTATGTTTTCAAAAAGCTGTCTGGTCAGAGGACGCCTCTATATGAGGGAAAGGTTTAACCTTTTTTTTCATACCGACAAAGCACTTTGAGGCAAGGTCATGGGTCACCTTGAGGTACAGTTCTAGTTTTCTCTTTTCCAATATACAACAAATCTGCAGCAGACGACTACTAAAATGATTAGGCAAAATTATGAAAAATCACCATAAGGGAAAAATTTATAATTGCTTTGAGTTGAAAATATTCTCCTTTTGTTGCTATGTTTTCAATTCGACTGCTGCAGTTGCATCAAAATGTGTCTATAAGTGGGAAAGGGTAATTGTACCCCCACAAAAAAGTTTTACAAGTATATAGGAGTCACTGCATTCAATGAACATTTTAAGAAACTTTTATACAAAGAAGCATATCCAAATTGCATACGTGTTTGAAAGCTTTTTCTTAATAAGTATATACTTTTTCTTAGCAACCGCTGGGTGGAATTCTATGAAATTATTTAGAATGTTTCTATACAAAGGAGAGATGTGCATTTCCTTATGGCATTTTAGTTGGAAGGTTTTTACAGAGTTAAAGCCCTTTGATTATTATACATAGTATTATACATGTATATACCAATATGTGTGTCCCTGCTGTTTCTTAGCAGGAATCCGCTGTGGTCGAGTGGTTAGTGTCGGGGATTTCGAAACCGGGTGTCCCGTGTTCGATCCTCAGTCGCGGCACTACGGTCATGGTGGAGTGCCCTTGGGCAAGGCACATTTTCTAGCCAAGTACTTGTTTGTTTACCCAGGGATCATGAATAACTGAAATAATGTTAAAAGCCGCGTAAAACCCCAATAAATAAATAAATGTTTCTTAGCAACCTCTCAACAAAATGTTATTGGAAGTTTCGATACCAAGAGGAGACATGCATATCCTAATGGCATTCCAGTTAAATGCTTATTAACCGTTCCCTCATATAGACGCTTTCTGACGCCTCTGCAGCAGACAGCTTTTTCAAAACATAGTGACAAAAGAAGAAATTGCATGCAATTTCTCCTTTTGACACAATGTTTTCCACTTTAAGTCATAGGTTATCCATTCAATTATGGAGATTTTCTAATTTTTGACAAAAAGGTTCAAAGTCGTCTGCTGCAGAATTGCTGTATGAGGGAAAGGGTTAACAGTTATTGCCACCTTGATTAACAATGTGACCTGTGTTGGTAATTTTAAGAAAGATAATTCAATCCTTGTTTTCAGCCTTTCCCACACCATGAATTTACAGATCAAGAAATGTTAGCCACTCTAGCAGATCTAAAACTTACACCATCAGGCTCTTTGGTTTTACAGAAAAAACAAGTTAAACAGAATCAACAAGAAACAGGTATATGTTTATTAGATCACCTAGAGCCGAAGGCTCAAGGTGAGCTATTCTGATCACTTTTTGTCCGTCGTCCGTCGTCCGTCCGTCCGTCCGGCGTTAACTTTTAGCTTTAAACATCATCTCCTCCCAAACTCCAAGGACAATTTCCGTGAAACATCACAGGACTGTTCCTCTGGTTGGCCTCTTTCAAAGTTGTTCAAAGATTTAAATTCCATTGAGAACTTTGGTTGCTGCGGCATCAAAAAGGGGGCAAAATGTCCAAACTTTAAAAATCTTCTCCTCCGAATCTGCCTGTCAGATTCAAATATAATTTGGTAGAAATGTTCCTTGGGTGACCCTCTATAAAAATTGTTCAAGCCATACTGATTGGTCAAAAAACATGGCAGTCAGGCGGCATCAGAAAAGGGGCAAAATGACAAAATGACAAAATTCCATTTTTAGCTCGACTATTCGAAGAATATGAGAGCTATACTACTCACCCTGGCGTCGGCGTCGGCGTCGGCGTCCACGTCACACTTTGGTTAAGGTTTTGCATGCAAGTTCTTAAATACTACATGTATTGCATTGAAACTTTCTACAACCCTACCAAACTATCACACCAATGTAGATTATCAAGTTAGATAACTCTATCCTGCATTTTATGCAAGTTATGGCCCTTTTTTACTTAGAAATTCTGGTTAAAGTTTTGCGTGCAACTAAAGTAAGAGTCCATATCTCAGTATTTAATTGATGCATTGCATTGAAACTTTATACAGCACTACCCAACTATCACACCTATGTAGATTATCAAGTTAGATAACTCTATCCTGCATTTTATGCAAGTTATGGCCCTTTTTTTACTTAGAAATTCTGGTTAAAGTTTTGCGTGCAACTAAATTAAGAGTCCATATCTCAGTATTTACTTGATGCATTGCATTGAAACTTTCTACAACCCTACCCAACTATCCCACCTGTGTAGATTATCATCTAAGATAACTCTATCCTGCATTTTATGCAAGTTATGGCCCTTTTTTTACTTAGAAATTCTGGTTAAAGTTTTGCATGCAACTAAATTAAGAGTCCATATCTCAGTATATACTTGATGCATTGCATTGAACCTTTATACAACCCTACCCAACTATTACACCTATGTAGATTAACAAGTTAGATAACTCTATCCTGCATTTTAGGCAAGTTATGGCACTTTTTTTTACTTAGAAATTCTGGTTAAAGTTTTGCGTGCTACTAAATTAAGAGTCCATATCTCAGTATTTACTTGCTGCATTGCATTGAAACTTTCTACAACCCTACCCAACTATTACACCTGTGTAGATTATCAAGTATGATAGCTCTATTCTGCATTTTATGCAAGTTATGGCCCTTTTTTTACTTAGAAATACTGGTTAAAGTTTTGCGTGCAACTAAATTAAGAGTCCACGTCTCAGTATATACTTGATGCATTGCATTGAACCTTTATACAACCCTACCCAACTATCACACCTATGTAGATTATCAAGTATGATAACTCTATCCTGCATTTTATGCAAGTTATGGCCTTTTTGGACTTATAAATTCTGGTTAAAGTTTTGCATGCAACTACATAAAGAGACCATCTCTTAGTAACTACTTGATGCATTGCATTGAAACGTTATACAGCCCTTACCAACCAGCATTTTATGCAAGTTATGGACCTTTTTGGACTTAGAAATTCTGGTTAAAGTTTTGCAACTACATTTAGAGTGTAATCTCAGTAACAACTTGAACAATTGTATTGAAACTTTATACAACCTTTCCCAATTGTACAACTATAAACACAACCAATTAAGATAACTCTATCCTGTATATGGTGCAAATTGTTGCCCTTTTTTTACTTAGAAATTATGGTTAAAGGTTTGCGTGCAACTACATTAAGAGTCCATATCTTAGTAACTACTTGATGCATTCCATTGAAAGGTTATACAACCCTATCTAACCATCAAACGTATGAAAATAATCATGTTAAATAACACTATCCTGCATATAATGCAAATTATCACCCACTAAGAAATTGTGGTTAATGTTTTGCATGCAACTACATTAGAGTCCATTATCGCGGTAACTTAAATAAGCGGTGGAATAGTCGAGCGCGCTGTCCTCCGACAGCTCTTGTTATGAAAGTGCTTGTCTGATTTTAAGAAAATATAATACGAATCTTACTTAAATGATCCTCTATTTAATTTGTTTAAGCCGTTTTGATGGGTAACACAATCATAGCAACCAGGCGTCATCACAAAAGGGGTAAATTGAACTTTTAGCTACAAATGACAACCAACTCCTACCATTCCAATAGACCAATTTCCACAAAACATCACAGGAATGTTCCTTCGGTGGTCCTCTTTCAAATTTGTTCAAAGAATAAAATTCCATTGAGAACTTTGGTTGCTGCGGCATCAGAAAGGGGACAAAATGTCCAAACTTTAAAAATCTTCTCCTCTGAATCTGCCTGTCAGATTCAAATATAATTTGGTAGAAATGTTCCTTGGGTGACCCTCTATGAAAATTGTTCAAGCCATACTGATTGGTCGAAAAACATGGCAGTCAGGCGGCATCAGAAAAGGGGCAAAATGACAAAATTTGAAAATTCCATTTTTATGAAAGTGTATGTCTGATTTTAAGAAAATATAAAACGAATTTTACTTTAATGATCCTCTATTTAATTTGTTAAAGCCGTTTTGATTGGTTACACAATCATAGCAACCAGGCGTCATCACAAAAGGGGTAAATTGAACTTTTAGCTACAAATGACAACCAACACCTGCCATTCCAATAGACCAATTACTACAAAACATCACAGGAATGATCCTTTTGTGGTCCTCTTTCAAAATTGTTCAAAGATTAAAATTCAAATGAGAACTTTGGTTGCTGCGGCATCAGAAAGGTGACAAAATGTCCAAACTTTAAAAATCTTCTCCTCCGAATCTGCCTGTCAGATTCAAATATAATTTGGTAGAAATGTTCCTTGGGTGACCCTCTATAAAAATTGTTCAAGCCATACTGATTGGTCGAAAAACATGGCAGTCAGGCGGCATCAGAAAAGGGGCAAAATGACAAAATTTGAAAATTCCATTTTTAGCTCGACTATTCGAAGAATATGAGAGCTATACTACTCACCCTGGCGTCGGCGTCGGCGTCGGCGTCGGCGTCCACGTCACACTTTGGTTAAGGTTTTGCATGCAAGTTCTAAAATACTACATGTATTGCATTGAAACTTTCTACAACCCTACCAAACTATCACACCAATGTAGATTATCAAGTTAGATAACTCTGTCCTGCATTTTATGCAAGTTATGGCCCTTTTTTACTTAGAAATTCTGGTTAAAGTTTTGCGTGCAACTAAAGTAAGAGTCCATATCTCAGTATTTACTTGATGCATTGCATTGAAACTGTCTACAACCCTACCCAACTATCCCACCTATGTAGATTATCAAGTAAGATAACTCTATCCTGCACTTTATGCAAGTTATGGCCCTTTTTTTACTTAGAAATTCTGGTTAAAGTTTTGCGTGCAACTAAATTAAGAGTCCATATCTCAGTATTTACTTGATGCATTGCATTGAAACTTTTTACAACTCTACCCAACTATCACACCTATGTAGATTATCATGTAAGATAACTCTATCCTGCACTTTATGCAAGTTATGGCCCTTTATTTACTTAGAAATTCTGGTTAAAGTTTTGCGTGCAACTAAATTAAGAGTCCATATCTCAGTATATACTTGATGCATTGCATTGAACCTTTATACAACCCTACCCAACTATCACACCTATGTAGATTATCAAGTTAGATAACTCTATCCTGCATTTTATGCAAGTTATAGCCCTTTTTTTACTTAGAAATTCTGGTTAAAGTTTTGCGTGCAACTAAATTAAGAGTCCATATATCTCAGTATTTACTTGATGCATTGCATTGAAACTTTCTACAACCCTACCCAACTATTACACCTGTGTATATTATCAAGTATGATAACTCTATTCTGCATTTTATGCAAGTTATGGTCCTTTTTTTTCTTAGAAATTCTGGTTAAAGTTTTGCGTGCAACTAAATTAAGAGTCCATGTCTCAGTAAATACTTGATGCATTGCATTGAAACTTTCTACAACCCTACCCAACTATCACACTTGTGTAGATTATCAAGTATGATAACTCTATCCTGCATTTTATGCAAGTTATGGCCTTTTTGGACTTAGAAATTCTGGTTAAAGTTTTGCATGCAACTACATAAAGAGACCATCTCTTAGTAAACTACTTGATGCATTGCATTGAAACTTTATACAGCCCTTACCAACCATCACATCTATGTAAGCAATCAAGTATGATTACTCTATCCAGCATTTTATGCAAGTTATGGACCTTTTTAGCTCGCCTATTCGAAGAAATAGGGGAGCTTATGTTATCACCCCGGCGTTGGCGTTGGCGTTGGCGTTGGCGTTGGCGTTGGCGTTGGTGTTGGCGTTGGCGTCCGCGTTGCCAGCTTGGTCAAACCTTTGCGTGCAAGGCCTTTTCTCAGACACTGTGTATGCTGTTGCTTTAAAACTTCACACACTTATTCAGGATCATTAGGGGACCTTGTATGTCAAGTCCCATAACTCTGGAATGGATTTTGACTAAATTGTGCCCCTTTTTGGACTTAGAAATTTGGTCAAACCTTTGCGTGCAAGGCCTTTTCTCAGACACTGTGTATGCTGTTGCTTTCAAACTTCACACACTTATTCAGGGTCATTAGGGGACCTTGTATGTCAAGTCCCATAACTCTGGAATGAATTTTGACTGAATTGTGCCCCTTTTTCGACTTAGAATTTTGGTCAAACCTTTGCGTGCAAGGCCTTTTCTCAGACACTGTGTATGCTGTTGCTTTGAAACTTCACACACTTATTCAGGATCATTAGGGGACCTTGTATGTCAAGTCCCATAACTCTGGAATGGATTTTGACTGAATTGTGCCCCTTTTTGGACTTAGAAATTTGGTCAAACCTTTGCGTGCAAGGCCTTTTCTCAGACACTGTGTATGCTGTTGCTTTCAAACTTCACACACTTATTCAGGGTCATTAGGGGACCTTGTATGTCAAGTCCCATAACTCTGGAATGAATTTTGACTGAATTGTGCCCCTTTTTCGACTTAGAATTTTGGTCAAACCTTTGCGTGCAAGGCCTTTTCTCAGATACTGTGTATGCTGTTGCTTTGAAACTTCACACACTTATTCAGGATCATTAGGGGACCTTGTATGTCAAGTCCCATAACTCTGGAATGGATTTTGACTGAATTGTGCCCCTTTTTGGACTTAGAAATTTGGTCAAACCTTTGCGTGCAAGGCCTTTTCTCAGACACTGTGTATGCTGTTGCTTTCAAACTTCACACACTTATTCAGGGTCATTAGGGGACCTTGTATGTCAAGTCCCATAACTCTGGAATGGATTTTGACTGAATTGTGCCCCTTTTTCGACTTAGAATTTTGGTCAAACCTTTGCGTGCAAGGCCTTTCCTCAGACACTGTGTATGCTGTTGCTTTGAAACTTCACACACTTATTCAGGATCATTAGGGGACCTTGTATGTCAAGTCCCATAACTCTGGAATGGATTTTGACTGAATTGTGCCCCTTTTTGGACTTAGAAATTTGGTCAAACCTTTGCGTGCAAGGCCTTTTCTCAGACACTGTGTATGCTGTTGCTTTCAAACTTCACACACTTATTAAGGGTCATTAGGGGACCTTGTATGTCAAGTCCCATAACTCTGGAATGGATTTTTTTCAAATATTTGGATTTTTTTCTTTTTCTTTTCTTGTATTTTTCAATTTTGCGTTTAGCTCAACGTTAAAGTTTCGATTTTTTTTTTTTCTCAATAAGTACTGGTTCTAGGGCTTTCATATTTTTTGGGGTAAAACATTTGTTTTTTGCTGGATTTTGAAAATTGGGCATAGCTTCTTCATATTTTGTTGGATTAATTTCATTTTTTTTTTAATTTTCTTGTATTTTTGAACTTTGAGCATTATTTTTTTATTTTTTATTTTTTTTCTTGAATTTTAGAACTTTGTGTTCAGCTCAATTTTTTTTTTTAAATTTCTTGTATTTTCTTTTTTTTTTTTTTTATTATTTCTTGTTTAAAAATAATTATGTTTAGCTCAATGTTAGAGTTTTGTTTACTTTTTGTCTTTTACACTTGCCTTGATAGTCAAAGCAGGGGACACAGTGAGACATTTAATTACGCGTAATTCTTGTCTTTCTTTTGTAAATTCAATTTCAACTGAATTATTCCACTTTTGGATTTTGGACTTTATACCCATGCTATAACTGTTCTGAAGTAGGCCCTGATAGACGATATCCCTGATAGGCGAGCTATATTGTCCTCCGACAACTCTTGTTATGAAAGTGTTTGTCTTATTTTAAGAAAATATAATACGAATCTTACTGTAATGATCCTCTATTTAATTTGTTTAAGCCGTTTTGATTGGTTACGCAATCATATCAACCAGGTGTCATCACAAAAAGGGTAAATTGAACTTTTAGCTACAAGTGACATCCAACTCCTACCATTCCAATAGACCAATTTCCACAAAACATCACAAGAATGTTCCTTTGGTGGTCCTCTTTCAAAATTGTTCAAAGATTTAAATTCCATTGAGAACTTTGGATGCTGCGGCATCAGAGAGTGAGAAAAAATATCCAAATTTTAAAATCCTTTTCCTCCATAATCTACTTGTGCGATTGCAAGATAATTTGGTAGAAATGTTTCTTAAGTGACCCTCTAAATAAACTGTTGAAGCCATATTGATTTGGTTGAAAAACAGCGCAGCAAGGCGGCATCAGGAAAGGTGCAAAATGACAAAAACTTTATAATTCCATTCTTATTAAAGTTCTTGTTAGATTTCAAGATATAAATGGCCTTTACTGATAAGCTGTTTCTTGAGAAGTGTCCACTCCTTTCAGTGGAAGACAGTGGTGCAGAGGTAGAGCGTCGGCCTCTCGTATCAAAGGTCCCTGGTTCGAGTCCTGTGATGAGCGTGTCCTGACTTTGGGATTTTTCCACACAAACGGCGCGAGTACTGGTGAAGTCTCCAGGAAGCAGACATCGAGCGTGATTAATCTAAGCCCAAGGCTTGTTTCACAATCGATGTAAAATAAATAAGTTAAAACTAAACTCCTTTCAGTTTCATTTGCACTCCCTGATAAAATTTTCCAGATATTTGCAGTTAAATATCTGCTACTAATTTACTATCAATTAGGTGATCGATTTAGGGCCATCTTGGCCCTCTTGTTTAAATTGGGACTATGTTATAGTTTTTGTCCGGCGTCTGTCTGTCTGTCCGTCACACTTTCAATGAGCAGGTGCAGGTGACACCCGTGCTCCGCAGAGCACTCCATTCTAGTTTTTTAGCTCTTCTGGCCAAAGGTCAGAAGAGCTTATGCCGTGGTGTGGTGTCTGTGCGTCCGTCCGTAAACAATTGCTTGTGAACGCGATACAGTCTTCAGTTTTGATTGAATCTCAATCAAACTTATACAATAGTTAGATATTCATGAGAGCTCGGTTCATTTCGCAAACCAGCCAGATCCGCCCATGCAAGACTGGATTATGGCCCTTGGAATTGTCAAAATTGCTATAATAGAGCTTGTGAACACAATAGAGGCTACATTTACTATCTGATCTTCACCAAACTTACACAGTAGTTAGGTATCCATGAGAGCTTGGTTCCTTTTGCAAACCAGCCAGATCTGGCTATGCAAGACTGGATTATGGCCCTTGAAATTGTCAGAATTGCTATAATAGAGCTTGTGAACGTGATAAAGTTTTCAGTTTTGATTATATCTCATCAAACTTATACAGTAGTTAGATATCTATGAGAGCTCTGTTCCTTTCGCAAACCAGCCAGATCCGCCCATGCAAAACTGGATTATGGCCCTCGAAATTGTCAAAATTGCTATAATTGAGCTTGTGAACACAATAGAGGCTCCCTTTACTAACTAATCTTCACCAAACTCAGATAGTAGTTAAATATTGATGAGAGCTTGGTTCCTTTCGAAAACCAGCCAGATGTGCCCTTGCATGACTGGATTATGGCCCTTGAAATTGTCAAAATTGCTATAATAAGCTTGTGAACACAATAGAGCCTCGATTTACTATCCGATCTTCACCAAACTTAGATAGTAGTTGAATATTGATGAGAGCTCGGTTCCTTTCGCAAACCAGCTATCCGATCTACACCATACATACATGCTCTGGATTGAAAATGACCAAAGAACCATACCAGTAGAGCATAGGCCCTCATGGGCCTCTTGTTTACTAACTGAAGTGCTATGTTTCTAAGAGACCATCAACACTGTACTCCATTCTAGTTGTACATATGCATAATGTTTTCAGGGAGAGCTGTAATCTTTTCCTTGATGTAGTTGACATTTGATGTCTCATTTAACCCTTTCCGACATAAAGGCGCTTTCTGACGCCTCTGCTGCAGATGACATTTAAAAAACACTGTGACAAAAGTAGAAATTGCTCAAAACAAACAATTTCTTTTTTTGCCACAATGTTTTCAACTCTATTTATTAGTTGAACTCTCCTTTATTGAGATTTTCAGATTTTTGTCAATATTATGTCTGCTGTAAAATTGTTATATGTGGGTAAAGGTTAACCAGATACAGCAAACATGTAGCAGATGCCTAAAAATACCTAGGCAAAAATGTGGAAAACCTCTAAATATGAATGTATAACCACTGAAAATAGTTGAAAACATTGTGGCAAAAGGAGAAATCGTCATAATGAGCTATTTTTTCTTTTGCAACAAGGTTTTCGAATGTCCTCTGCTTCAGAGGCATAAGAAAGCACTTTATGTGGGAAAATGTTAAAAACGACTTGTGAAAACAATATTTGGAAAAGAAAAATAATTAAAACGAAAAAAAGTCCTTTTGAATTTATCTGTTGTGCCCTAATATAAATAGTTTCAAAATTGTACTTTAAATAGTCCATATGTTATAGATTTTTTCCTCAGATGATTTCAAAACAGACTTCACTGACAATATCATTTAACCCTTTCTCTCATAAAGACGCTTTCTGACACCTTTGCAGCAGATGACTTTTTGAAAACACTTTTCAGTAATTAAACTTCATTTATTGGGATTTTCTATGTTTGTGGCTAGATGTTTTCAAAGTCTTCAGCTGCAGATTTGTTGTATGTGGGAAAGTGTTAAGTAAATAAATATTGGTCATATCTTAACAGTTCTATATTATTAGGGTTTGATATTCTCTGTGGAGTTTTATCTTAACTTTGAAGGGGTCGGCATACCATATGGCTGATCAGTCTACAATCTTTGATTGAATATTCTGGAAACTTCAAAGTTCCTCTTGACATTTCGACTCTCTGTTGTATTTTAGAGATGGATTTAGCGGATGTCATACCAATCCCACCAGGACGACCTCTTTCTGGCACGACAACATATGTCCCACCATCCCCTCCAGTTCAGGGTCAGCCTCACAGCAGTTATAATTGGGGTCAAGGTCATGGCATGAGTGATGACAACCTCTCGGCCAATGGTAGGTATATTGTTTGACGAGAATTGTTTACATGACTTAATACGAAAACACAACATAAATGGTTTTTTTGGTTCATTGGTAACACGCAGGGGAGAGAACTTATGAAACTTTCTGAAATGACCCCAATGCAATGGCAGCCATTTTTTTTAGTAAACAGGTATTACCTATAGACTTATTATTTTCCAGAGTTGTTTGCTTTAAAAACATCCAAGGAAAACAAAATAACATCTGAAAATTCAAAAATGCAATTCTGTTTGCAAGTTTTAAAATAAATTCTGATTGTTTGGTGTAAGAAATACGGGAACTAGGCCAAATTTAAGAAAAACCTTGTGGACTGTATGGAAGCTGCATTTTTAACTTGAGCATAATAAAATGTTATGAGAGTGCTTGTCATGTTTATATGTGTTCTTAAACATTCATATGCTTAAGTTTAAGTATTATTTAAAGAGTCATATTCATTTTGCAATTGTGACAATAAATGCAAAAGAATTATGTGATTATATGTAAAAGTAACACATTTTTTAGTTTGACTTGTTTTTAGCTCACCTGTGCACGAAGTGCTCAAGGTCAGTTATTGTGATCGCCCTATGTCCGGCGTCCGTCGTCCGTCAACATTTTCTCCTCTGTAACCGGTGGGTCAACTGGGATGAAACTTCACAGAAAGCATCCTCTCAATGTCCTCACCAGAATTCCTTAAAATTTTCGGGATCCATGCAGAATTCTGGTTTCCATGGCAACGAAATGAAAAAACTTCAAAATTCTTAAAAAATCTTCTCCTCCGAAAGTGTCAGGCCGATTTTCAAATAATTTTGTAGAAATGTTCCTCGGGTGACCCGCTATCAGATTCCTTTAAGCCATGTTGATTGGTCGAAAATCATGGCCGCCAGGGGGGGCGGGGCTTTTTTGCCTTATATAGCTATAGTGCAAACTTAAAAAATCTTCTCCTCCAAAAGTGTCGGGCCGATTTTCAAATAATTTTGTAGAAATGTTCCTTGGATGACCCTCTATCAGATTCCTTCAAGCCATGTTGATTGGTCAAAAAACATGGCCGCCAGGGGGCGGGGCTATTTTACCTTTTATTGCTATAGTGAAAACTTAAAAAATCTTCTCCTTCAAAAGTGTCAGGCCGATTTTCAAATAATTTTGTAGAAATGTTCCTAGGGTGACCCTCTATCAGATTCCTTAAAGCCAAGTTGATTGGTTGGAAACTATGCCCGCCAGATGGCGGGGCTTATATAGCTAAAGTGAAAAAAAAATCAGGTGAGCGATTCCAGGGCCATCATGGCCCTCTTGTTTGAAGTAGGGCTATTGCGATACCCTTGGCTTCATCGACGCCACAAAACTTTAACCTTACATCATTACTCAAAACGGTTCATCATTTTCAAGTGAAACTTGGTACACATATTCAAAGGAATAATATGCATGTCTATACCAAGTGGAATAACTCTGGCTTAAATAATTATTCATTAATGCCCCTTTTTCGACTTTTTACACATTTTGGTATTCGCTCTGTGGCGCTTTTATTGTGTCACCTGCGTAGCATGGTAGGCACTTAGGGATTACTTTTTTTTTATCCGGCGTCTGGCCGTCCGTCCGTCTGTCCCTCGTCACGTTTTCAAATAACTTTTTTTCTACTCAAAAGATTGCATTGAAATTTCTGACAAATGTTTATATCAATGCGTGTGATGGGTTCACAAAAGGGAGATAATCCAAATATTTTTTATATCAGTTATTGCCCCTTTTCTGTCAATAATTAAAATTTTCTGACAAGGCCCCGGCAGGTGACACACGTGCTCCAGCGAGCACTCCATTCTAGTTATATACAAGGTAATACTCTTTCTTTATGCATTTTAAAAAAAATACATTTTCTCATTTTGCCACAAAGTATATAAAGCTCTGCATATAAAATAAATAAATTCAAATCTTCAGATGATTTCATTCATTTCACACATACAACAAATTTATGGAATGTCTCAATAATTTAAGATTTATTATTGAACACATTTGAAAACATTGTGGCAAAAGGTAAAATTGCTCTTATTGAGCTGTTAACCTTTTGCCACAATATTTTCAAAGTCATATGCTGTGGGTGTGTCAAAATGAGACTGCATGTAAGAAAGGATTAACCCATGATATCAATTTGCAGAGGACTCACAGGAAATGGAAGACGAAGAAAATGAAGGTGAACCAAATATGGTAATACCAGGGAACCAAGTTGATGGAGGAATGGGCTTTGCGAACCAGCAGGCAGGTGGTATTGGATTTGGGAACCAGGCAGGTGGTGGGATGAATTTCCCACCAGGATTTGGGGGTGGTGGTATCAATCTTCCACCCCAAGGAAATATCATGGGTATTTTATTGTTTATTTATTTAAATGGGGTGTTGGGCTGTTTTCAATAGTATCTCATACGCCATGGCAACAATACAATAACCCTCTGTGGTTGACTGAACAGTTCAAATGGTATAATTGTTATCTTATCATATAATGTGTAATTTTTGCAAGCATCCAATTAAATCATTTCCACTTAATAAAACAAAAACAAAACATGGGAAAATGCAATTTTAATTTGGCTTGAAAACATTGTGGAAATAGTACTATATTGCTCACTTAAAGCACGAAGTTTTCTAAGGTCATGTGCGTTAACCATTTCCAACATACAGCAAATCTGCAGCAGGGACTTTGAAAACATATTTGCCAAAATATAACAAATTTCCATAAATGAGAGTTTTAAGTAATAAAAAGAGTTGAAAAACATTGAGACAAAAGGAGACACTGCTCATTTTGAGCAATTTCTCCTTTGACCAAAATGTTTTCAAAAGATGTCTGCGGCAGAGCCATCATAAAACAGGAGTCAACTGGGGTCTGTATAAGGCAAAGGGTTTATAGATTTGACTCTGCATGTTTCAGGACAGCCCAATGATATATTTGGCATGCAGGTTGGTGCCGGGCAACAGATGTTTGGGGGCGTCGGTCAGAGATTGGTATCACATGATGACAATCAACCCGCTCCAGAAGAGGCAAATGATTTGCGAATGGCGAGAGAAAGAGCCTGTAAGATATTATAACGCTTAAGCTGTAAACCGTTTGGAAAATCGCTATCAATTAAAATATAATCATTGAATAGAGTTGAAACATTATGACATAATGAGCAATGTCTCCTTTTGTCACAATATTTACAAAAGCCATCTGATGCAGAGGAGTAAAAAGCTTTAATTATCCCCTCGGTTACGAAGTAAGCGAGAAAGGGATATAGTAACGGGACCGTCCGTATGTATGTATGTGTGTCCTTCCGTCCGTAACAAACCTTGTCATCACCCTACACTAACCATTTCTTGACAGATCTTAACCAAACTTGGTATAAAGTAAGTATATGGTAACATCTTGAAGCCTATTGATTTTCAAGGTCATAGGTCAAAGGTCAAGCCCAAAATAGCCCAAAATTGGACTTGCAATATTTCCATCCGTAACAAACCTTGTCATCACTCTACACTAACCATTTCTTGACAGATCTTAACCAAACTTGGTATAAAGTAAGTATATGGTAACATCTTGAAGCCTATTGATTTTCAAGGTCATAGGTCAAAGGTCAAGCCCAAAATTGGACTTGCAATATTTTCAGCTGTGGCAACCTTGTCACCACTCTACACTGACCATTACTTGACGGATTTTAACAAAACTTGGTATAAAGTTACTTTATGATAATATCTTGAAGCCTATTGATTTTCAAGGTCATAGGTCAAAGGTCAAGCTCAAAATTGGACTTACAATATTTTCAGCTGTGACAGCCTTGTCACCACTCTACACTGACCATTCCTTGACCGATCTTTATAAAACTTATTATACAGTTAGTTTATGATAATATTTGAAGCCTATTGATTTTCAAGGTCATAGGTCAAAGGTCAAGCCCAAAATTGCACTTACACTATTTTCAGCTGTGGCAACCTTGTCACCACTCTACACTGACCATTACTTGACAGATTTTAACCAAACTTGGTATACAGTTACTTTATGATAATATCTTGAAGCCTATTCATTTTCAAGGTCATAGGTCAAAGGTCAAACTCAAAATTGGACTTACAATATTTTCAGCTGTGGCAGCCTTGTCACAACTCTACACTGACCATTCATTGACCGATCTTAATAAAACTTATTATACAGTTAGTTTATGATATGTCTTGAAGCCTATTGGTTTTCAAGGTCATAGGTCAAAGGTCATACCCAAAATTGAACTTGATTGAACTTACAATATATCTCAGCTGTGGCAACCTTGTCACCACTCTACACTGACCATTCCTTGACAGATCTTATCCAAACTTGGCATACAGTTAGTTTGTGACAATATTTTGAAGCCTATTGATTCAAGGTCATAGGTCAAAGATCGAAGTCAAAAATTGGACTTAAATATTTAGATCACAAGAGAACTCAATGTGATGATTGAAAGCCGAGGGGATGCATCCGCTTTGCGGTGCCCTTGTTCAAAGGGATTTGAGATGATCTCTAATATGCCCAGATTCTCCGGTAAAACTTGTATTTTTTCTCTACTGTCTGTCAACCATGCTTTAACTTATTAGAAGGCAACACACATGTTCTTTCAAGCACTCTTGTGTTAATTCTTACCATACAATGTGTTAATGTTGATAGTATATCATTATAGTTGACATGATATAGTTTGGAATGGAGAAGTTCCATATCATTTACCTTTTTCTTTCCACAATGTTTTTGAAAGTCATCTGCTGCAATAATTGTTAATGTCATCTGTTTTAGGAATTGGGTTAAGATAAGGGTAAAGATGTCACAGTAAATATATCAACAATTTTGAAAAAAAAAATCTGTTTCAAAATGATGGTTAATATATATCGAACAAAAAACTTATAGAGTTTGTACACTTTATTCATTCAAGAATTAACCATAGAAATCATGCATATATGAACATACCCTTCTACAAGAGAATTTAAAAAAAAATATTCAGTAGATGGGATAGGTATTGGAAAAAACAATTTAGCACTGTAAGGGTTAAAACATATTGGCAAAAGTATGAAAATCTCTGTAAATGAAAATATAATGATTGAATAAAGTTGGAAACATTGTGGCTTCTGCAGAGGTGTCAAAAAGTGTATGTTTTTGGGAAATGGTTAAATCCATAATCAACCTCAAAATCCTATGTTGTAGATACTCAGAATATTTGTCTGAACTCATTAATTCACATGGCTTTTCATAGGTAGTCTGCTTTACACTCATCAGAAGCAATTTCACCAATCTAGAAAACTAAGAATTATATTGATAAAGAGTTGAAAATATTGTCAGAAACTAGGTCAATAAAGGAAAATATTGTTCAAACTCCGAAGGCAGCATTTCTACTTTGAGCAAGTTGAAACTTCAGAATGTTTGTCTTTTGAATATGGGTCGTATCAGGTAAAAATATATAGATCACTAGACCAAATGAATGAAAATCTTTTTAACACCTGGAGGGTGCGTTTTTAATCTTTGTCAGAATAATTGTCTTGATGTGTTTTGCATTGCATTTCATTGCCTAATTCAGGTGAGCGAACTATTGCCATCATGGCCTTCTTGTTTGTTAATTTGAGTTTAAGAGTGATGATGTGGGTCTAGGACTGTTTAATCCCTTTACCACATATAGACGTTTTCTGATGTTTTGGCAACATATATGACTTTTGAAAACATTGTGGCAAAAGCAGAAATTGCTCATCATGAGCAATTTCTCCTTTTCCCACAATGTTTTCAAACCTTGTAAATAATTATTCTTTCATATATAGATTTTTTCAAAACATTTTTACCGCATCTGTTTAACCCTTTTGCCTCATATAGACGCTTTCTGACGCCTCTGCAGCAGACGACTTTTTAAAAACATAGTCACAAAAGAAGAAATTACTCAAAACGAGTAATTTCTCCTTTTGCCACAATGTTTTCCACTTTTAGTCAGTGTTATCCATTCAATTATAGGGATTTACTATTTTTTGACAAAATATGTTCAAAGTTGTCTGCTGCAGAATTGTCGTATGAGGGAAAGGGTTAAAGTCGTCTGCTTCAGATTTGTTATATGTAGGAAAGGGGGGGTTACTCCTCCTTATCTATTCCCGCTGCTATATTTGTTGACAGTTCGGAGAGCAGAAGCAAGACAGCCACGAGTCCCACAGCAGAATGAACCAGGCCCCTCCCACCAGCCTCATCATTCAAGCTTCGTACAGAAACTAACAACCAGTTGCTTAAAACACATCACCCATCGATTGAATGATCCCCGACAGACCATCTTATCATTGGCTGGGGTCCCGGAGGATATGGCTCAGTTCATATTGAATTATCTCATCAAGGAAAAACAGCTCAAACCCAAAACACTCAATCCTTTTGTTCCATGGTAAGTACATGTATGAATGATATCATTTATTTTAGTAAGTGCATGTATACATATGGTTGATAAAATAGCTCTGACTTAATAATCCCATGAAGAAAAAACGGTTAAAATCCAAAAATATCAATACTTTTGTTCAATGATTGGTATCTTTTTTAGATCACCAGAGCCAAAGGCTCAGGTGAGCTATTCCTATCACTTTTTGTCCGTCGTCCGTCGTCTGTCGTCCGTCCGGCGTTAACTTTTAGCTTTAAACATCATCTCCTCCCAAACTCCAAGGACAATTTCCGTGAAACATCACAGGACTGTTCCTCTGGTTGGCCTCTTTCAAAGTTGTTCAAAGATTTAAATTCCATTGAGAACTTTGGTTGCTGCGGCATCAGAAAGGGGACAAAATGTCCAAACTTTAAAAATCTTCTCCTCCGAATCTGCCTGTCAGATTCAAATATAATTTGGTAGAAATGTTCCTTTGGTGACCCTCTATAAAAATTGTTCAAGCCATACTGATTGGGCGAAAAACATGGCAGTCAGGCGGCATCAAAAAAGGGGCAAAATGACAGAATTTGAAAATTCCATTTTTATGAAAGTGTTTGTCTGATTTTAAGAAAATATAATATGAATCTTACTGTAATGATCCTCTATTTAATTTGATTAAGGCGTTTTGATTGGTTACACAATCATAGCAACCAGGCGTCATCTCAAAAGGGGTAAATTGAACTTTTAGCTACAAATGACAACCAACTCCTACCATTCCAATAGACCAATTTCCACAAAACATCACAGGAATGTTCCTTTGGTGGTCCTCTTTCAAAATTGTTCAAAGATTAAAATTCCAATGAGAACTTTGGTTGCTGCGGCATCAGAAAGGGGACAAAATGTCCAAACTTTAAAAATCTTCTCCTCCGAATCTGCCTGTCAGATTCAAATATAATTTGGTAGAAATATTCCTTGGGTGACCCTCTATAAAAATTGTTCAAGCCATACTGATTGGTCGAAAAACATGGCAGTCAGGCGGCATCAGAAAAGGGGCAAAATTACAAAAATTGAAAATTCCATTTTTATGAAAGTGTTTGTCTGATTTTAAGAAAAATAATACGAATCAAGAATGTTCCTTTGGTGGTCCTCTTTCAAAATTGTTCAAAGATTTAAATTCCATTGATAACTTTGGTTGCTGCGGCATCAGAAAGTGAGACAAATACCCAAATTTTAAAATCCTTTTCCTCCATAATCTACTTGTGCGATTGCAAGATAATTTGGTAGAAATGTTCCTTAAGTGACCCTCTAAATAAACTGTTGAAGCCATATTGATTTAGTTGAAAAACAGGGCAGCAAGGCGGCATCAGGAAAGGTGCAAAATGACAAAAACTTTATAATTCTATTCTTATTAAAGTTCTTGTTAGATTTCAAGATATAAATGGCCTTTACTGATAAGCTGTTTCTTGAGAAGTGTCCACTCCTTTGCAGTTTCATTTACACTCCCTGATAAAATTTTCCCAGATATTTGCAGTTAAATATTTGCTACTAATTTACTATCAATTAGGTGATCGATTTAGGGCCATCTTGGCCCTCTTGTTTTTAGATCACCTGAGCCGAAGGCTCAAGGTGAGCTATTCTTATCACTTTTTGTCCGTCGTCCGTCCGGCGTTAACTTTTAGCTTTAAACATCATCTCCTCCCAAACTCCAAGGACAATTTCCGTGAAACATCACAGGACTGTTCCTCTGGTTGGCCTCTTTCAAAGTTGTTCAAAGATTTAAATTCCATTGAGAACTTTGGTTGCTGCGGCATCAGAAAGGGGGCAAAAGGTCCAAACTTTAAAAATCTTCTCCTCCGAATCTGCCTGTCAGATTCAAATATAATTTGGTAGAAATGTTCATTGGGTGACCCTCTATAAAAATTGTTCAAGCCATACTGATTGGTGGAAAAACATGGCAGTCAGGCGGCATCAAAAAAGGGGCAAAATGACAAAATTTGAAAATTCCATTTTTATGCAAATGCTTGTCTGATTTTAAGAAAATATACTACGAATCTTACTGTTATGATCCTCTATTTAATTTGTTTAAGCCGTTTTGATTGGTTACACAATCATAGCAACCAGGCGTCATCACAAAAGGGGTAAATTGAACTTTTAGCTACAAATGACAACCATCTCCTACCATGCCAATAGACCAATTACCACAAAACATCACAGGAATGTTCCTTTGGTGGTTCTCTTTCAAAATTGTTCAAAGATTAAAATTCCAATGAGAACTTTGGTTGCTGCGGCATCAGAAAGGGGACAAAATGTCCAAACTTTAAAAATCTTCTCCTCCGAATCTGCCTGTCAGATTCAAATATAATTTGGTAGAAATGTTCCTTGGGTGACCCTCTATAAAAATTGTTCAAGCCATACTGATTGGTCGAAAAACATGGCAGTCAGGCGGCATCAGAAAAGGGGCAAAATTACAAAAATTGAAAATTCCATTTTTATGAAAGTGTTTGTCTGATTTTAAGAAAATATAATACGAATCTTACTGTAATGATCCTCTATTTAATTTGTTTAAGCCGTTTTGATTGGTTACACAATCATATCAACCAGGCGTCTTCACAAAAAGGGTAAATTGAACTTTTAGCTACAAATGACAACCAACTCCTACCATTCCAATAGACCAATTTCCACAAAACATCACAAGAATGTTCCTTTGGTGGTCCTCTTTCAAAATTATTCAAAGATTTAAATTCCATTGAGAACTTTGGTTGCTGCGGCATCAGAAAGTGAGAAAAATACCCAAATTTTAAAATCCTTTTCCTCCATAATCTACTTGTGCAATTGCAAGATAATTTGGTAGAAATGTTTCTTAAGTGACCCTCTAAATAAACTGTTGAAGCCATATTGATTTTGTTGAAAAACAGGGCAGCAAGGCGGCATCAGGAAAGGTGCAAAATGACAAAAACTTTATAATTCCATTCTTATTAAAGTTCTTGTTAGATTTCAAGATATAAATGGCCTTTACTGATAAGCTGTTTCTTGAGAAGTGTCCACTCCTTTCAGTTTCATTTGCACTCCCTGATAAAATTTTCCAGATATTTGCAGTTAAATATTTGCTACTAATTTACTATCAATTAGGTGATCGATTAATGGCCATCTTGGCCCTCTTGTTTATTATACCCCCGCAAACGTAGTTTGAAGGGGGTATACTGGAATCAGCCTGTCATGCGGTCGGTCCGTCGGTTGGTCTGTCCGCAAAATCTGTTACGTTGTACTCCTCCTTCAGTTTCTACCTGATTGACTTGATACTTGGCATAAATGTTAATAAGGAGTAGTAGATGTGCAAGACACAAATTTCATGTCCCTGTGAACTTGACCTTGACCTCTGACCTTGAAATAGTTTTTAGCTCTACTGGCCAAAGGCCAGAAGGGCTTATGTCGTGGCGATTTGTCCGTCGTCCGTGCGTGCGTGCGTCCGTCCGTAAACAATTTCTTGTTAACACGATACAGTCTTCACTTTTGATTGTATCTCAACCAAACTTATACAGTAGTTAGATATCCATGAGAGCTCGGTTCCTCTCGAATACCAGCCAGATCCGCCCATGCATGACTGGATTATGGCCCTTGAAATGGTCAAAATTGCTATAAAAAAGCTTGTTAACACGATACAGTCTTCACTTTTGATTGTATCTCAACCAAACTTATACAGTAGTTAGATATTCATGAGAGCCCGGTTCCTTTCGAAAACCAGCCAGATTCGCCCATGTATGACTGGATTATGGCCCTTGAAATGGTCAAAATTGCTATAAAAGAGCTTGTTAACACGATACAGTCTTCACTTTTGATTGTATCTCAACCAAACTTATACAGTAGTTAGATATCCATGAGAGCTTGGTTCCTTTCGAAAACCAGCCAGATCCGCCCATGCAAGACTGGATTATGGCCCTTGAAATTGTCCAAATTGCTATAATTGAGCATGTGAACACAATAGAGGCTCCATTTACTATCTGATCTTCACCAAACTTAGATAGTAGTTAAATACTGATTAGAGCTTGGTTCCTTTTGAAAACCAGCCAGATCCGCCAATGCAAGACTGGATTATGGCCCATGAAATTGTAAAAATTACTATAATACAGCTTGTGAAAACAAAAGAGCCCCCATTTACTATCCGATCTTCACGATACATACATGCTCTGGATTGAAAATGACCAAAGAACCATACCAGTAGAGCATAGGCCCTCATGGGCCTCTTGTTTAGCTCTACTGGCCAAAGGCCAGAAGGGCTTATGTCGTGGCGATTTGTCCGTCGTCCGTCCGTAAACAATTTCTTGTTAACACAATACAGTCTTCACTTTTGATTGTATCTTAACTAAACGTATACAGTAGTTATATATCCATGAGAGCTCGGTTCCTTTCGAAAACCAGCAAGATCCGCCCATGCATGACTGGATTATGGCCCTTGAAATGGTCAAAATTGCTATAAAAGAGCTTGTTAACACGATACAGTCTTCACTTTTGATTGTATCTCAACCAAACTTATACAGTAGTTAGATATCCATGAGAGCTTGGTTCCTTTCGAAAACCAGCCAGATCCGCCCATGCAAGACTGGATTATGGCCCTTGAAATTGTCCAAATTGCTATAATTGAGCATGTGAACACAATAGAGGCTCCATTTACTATCTAATCTTCACCAAACTTAGATAGTAGTTAAATACTGATTAGAGCTTGGTTCCTTTTGAAAACCAGCCAGATCCGCCAATGCAAGACTGGATTATGGCCCATGAAATTGTAAAAATTACTATAATACAGCTTGTGAAAACAAAAGAGCCCCCATTTACTATCCGATCTTCACCATACATACATGCTCTGGATTGAAAATGACCAAAGAACCATACCAGTAGAGCATAGGCCCTCATGGGCCTCTTGTTTAGCTCTACTGGCCAAAGGCCAGAAGGGCTTATGTCGTGGCGATTTGTCCGTCGTCCGTCCGTAAACAATTTCTTGTTAACACAATACAGTCTTCACTTTTGATTGTATCTTAACTAAACGTATACAGTAGTTATATATCCATGAGAGCTCGGTTCCTTTCGAAAACCAGCAAGATCCGCCCATGCATGACTGGATTATGGCCCTTGAAATGGTCAAAATTGCTATAAAAGAGCTTGTTAACACGATACAGTCTTCACTTGTGATTGTATCTCAACCAAACTTATACAGTAGTTAGATATCCATGAGAGCTCGGTTCCTTTCGAAAACCAGCAAGATCCGCCCATGCATGACTGGATTATGGCCCTTGAAATGGTCAAAATTGCTATAAAAGAGCTTGTTAACACGATACAGTCTTCACTTGTGATTGTATCTCAACCAAACTTATTCAGTAGTTAGATATCCATGAGAGCTCGGTTCCTTTAGTAAACCACCCAGATCCGCCCATGCAAGACTGGATTATGGCCCTTGAAATTGTCCAAATTGCTATAATTGAGCATGTGAACACAATAGAGGCTCCATTTACTATCTGATCTTCACCAAACTTAGATAGTAGTTAAATATTGATGAGAGCTTGGTTCCTTTTGAAAATCAGCCAGATCCGCCCATGCAAGACTGGATTGTGGCCCATGAAATTGTAAAAATTGCTATAATACAGCTTGTGAACACAAAAGAGCCTCCATTTACTATCCGATCTTCACCATACATACATGCTCTGGATTGAAAATGACCAAAGAACCATAACAGTAGAGCATAGGCCCTCATGGGCCTCTTGTATTGATTTTAAAATGATGTTTAACTGTTTTTTAGCTCTACTGGCCAAAGGCCAGAAGGGCTTATGTCGTGGCGATTTGTCCGTTGTCCGTCCGTAAACAATTTCTTGTTAACACAATACAGTCTTCACGTTTGATTGTATCTCAACTAAACGTATACAGTAGTTATACATGTATATCCATGAGAGCTCGGTTCCTTTCGAAAACCAGCAAGATCCGCCCATGCATGACTGGATTATGGCCCTTGAAATGGTCAAAATTGCTATAAAAGAGCTTGTTAACACGATACAGTCTTCATTTTTGGTTGTATCTCAACCAAACTTATACAGTAGTTATATATCCATGAGAGCTCGGTTCCTTTCGAAAACCAGCAAGATCCGCCCATGCATGACTGGATTATGGCCCTTGAAATGGTCAAAATTGCTATAAAAGAGCTTGTTAACACGATACAGTCTTCACTTGTGATTGTATCTCAACCAAACTTATACAGTAGTTAGATATCCATGAGAGCTCGGTTCCTTTCGAAAACCAGATCCGCCCATGCATGACTGGATTATGGCCCTTGAAATGGTCAAAATTGCTATAAAAGAGCTTGTTAACACGATACAGTCTTCACTTGTAATTGTATCTCAACCAAACGTATACAGTAGTTAGATATCCATGAGAACTCGGTTCCTTTCATAAACCAGCCAGATCCGCCCATGCAAGACTGGATTATGGCCCTTGAAATTGTCCAAATTGCTATAATTGAGCATGTGAACACAATAGAGGCTCCATTTACTATCTGATCTTCACCAAACTTAGATAGTAGTTAAGTATTGATGAGAGCTTGGTTCCTTTTGAAAATCATTAATTAATTATGGCCCATGAAATTGTAAAAATTGCTATAATACAGCTTGTGAACACAAAAGGGCCTCCATTTACTATCCGATCTTCACCATGCTCTGGATTGAAAATGACCAAAGAATCATACCAGTAGAGCATAGGCCCTCATGGGCCTCTTGTTTTGTTTTTGTTAAAATCTAATCTGTTGTACTCCTCCTTCAGTTTCAACCTGATTTACTTCATACTGAGCATAAATGTTAATCAGGAGTAGTAGATGTGCAAGACGCAAATTTCATGTCCCTGTGACCTTGACCTCTGACCTTGAAATAGGATTTTTTTTTGTTAAAATCTAATCTGTTGTACTCCTCCTTCAGTTTCAACCTGATTTACTTGATACTTGGCATAAATGTTAATCAGGAGTAGTAGATGTGCAACACACAAATTTCATGCCCCTGTGACCTTGACCTCTGACCTTGAAATAGGATTTGTTTTTGTTAATATCTAATCTGTTGTACTCCTCCTTCAGTTTCAACCTGATTTACTTGATACTTGGCATAAATGTTAATCAGGAGTAGTAGATGTGCAAGATGCAAATTCTTGTCCCTGTGACCTTCACCTCTGACCTTGAAATAGGATTTTTCTTTGTTAAATTCTAATCTGTTGTACTCCTCCTTCAGTTTCAACCTGATTTACTTGATACTTGGCATAAATGTTAATCAGGAGTAGTAGATGTGCAAGACACAAATTTCATGTCCCTGTGACCTTCACCTCTGACCTTGAAATAGGATTTTTTTTTGTTAAATTCTAATCTGTTGTACTCCTCCTTCAGTTTCAACCTGATTTACTTGATACTTGGCATAAATGTTAATCAGGAGTAGTAGATGTGCAAGACGCAAATTTCATGTCCCTGTGACCTTCAAAACTTTCTTAAAATCTAATCTGGTGTGTCATGTCATTCCAACATACTACAGTGACCACTTGATTGTGTCTGGTGCTGTTCCCTTCAAGAAGCTGTGCTAGTGTCAAGAGGTAGAACATGATATTATATTACATTATAGCTACTGTAAACTACCTAAATTACGTAAGGATTTTATATTCCCTTATATTCGCAAGCTAATCTCCTCGCGAAATTAATACCTTGCGAAAATATATCGATCAGAAGTGAAATTTAAACTTCTGCTACTTATTCTCAAAATTGAAATATCAAAATATCAAAATCATGATAAATATCGAAAAATAGGTCCTCGCGAATATTCAGTAGTTTACAGTAAAAACCTTGTTACTCTTTGAATAAAGAATGTGGTTCATTTTCTTCTTGTTTGTTTGTTTTCTGAAACTAGAAAACTAAATCAAAACTTATTTCATGAGGAAATAGTACTTTATGCGGATTGTATTTTATGCATTAGAAAATGTTCCTGACAAAATTTCTTTAAAATTAGATTTGTATATTGCTTTTTGATATCATCTTAGTATTTCTTTTTGATACTGATATTCAAATTGTCTGAGTCAAAGATAATACTGTGAGATATAATATGTGTCAGGGGTTGGGGCGGGGGTATTAATCACCTTTAGTGATAGTTCTAGTTAAATTTGGTCAGTACATAGGTGGGTAAACTTGCAGCCATGAGATGGCCGAAATTTGTTGTTAATAACATTTCATCAATTAAATCAATGTTATATTTGTCATTTTTAGCTCCACTGGCTGAAAGCCAGTCGAGCTTATGTCATGGCGAATTGTCCGTTGTGCGTGCGTGCGTAAACTTTTTCCTTTAAACGACTTCTTCTCCTTAACCACTTGGCCAATTTGGTTGAAACTTCATGGGAAGCATCCTCTCAATGTCCTCTACTAAATTCCTTCAATTTTTTTTGATCCATTCGATATTCTGGTTTCCATGGCAACCGAAAGAAAAAAATAGTGAGAACTTAAAAAATCTTCTTCTCCAAAAGTGTCAGGCCGATTTTCAAATAATTTTGTAGAAATGTTCCTTGGGTGACTCTTTATTAGATTCCTTCAAGAAATATTGATTGGTTGAAAAACATGGCCGCCAAGGGGGCGGGGCTATTTTGCCTTATATTGCAATAGTGAAAACTTAAAAAATCTTCTTCTCCAAAAGTGTTCAGCAGATTTTCAAAAATTTTTGTAGAAATGTTCCATGGGTGACCCTCAATCAGATTCCTTCAAGCCATGTTGATTGGTAAAAAAACATGGCCGTCACAGGGCGGGGCTATTTTGCCTATATGGCTAAAGAGAAAACTCAAAAAATCTTCTCCTCCAAAAGTGTCAGGCCGATTTTCAAATAATTTTGTAGAAATGTTCCTTGGGTGACCCTTTATTAGATTCCTTCAAGAAATGTTGATTGGTTGAAAAACATGGCCGCCAGGGGGCGGGGCTATTTTGCCTTATATAGCTATAGTGAAAACTTAAAAAATCTTCTTCTCCGAAAGTGTTCAGCCGATTTTCAAATAATTTTGTAGAAATGTTCATTGGGTGACCCTCTATCAGATTCCTTCAAGCCATGTTGATTGATCGAAAAACATGGCAGCCAGAGGGTGGGGCTATTTTGCCTTATATGACCAAAGTGAAAACTTAAAAAATCTTCTCCTCCGAAAGTGTTTGGCTGATATTCAAATAATTTTGTAGAAATATTTCTAGGCTTACCCTCTATCAGATTCCTTCAAGCCATGTTGATTGGTTGAAAAGTATGGCTGCCAGGGGGTGGGGCTATTTTGCCTTATATGGCTATAGTAAAAACTTAAAATATCCTCTCCTCCGAAAGTGTCAGGCCGATTTTCAAATAATTTTGCTCTACAAGATTCCTTTAAGCCATGGTGGTTGGTAAAAAATATGGCCACTAGAGGGCAGGGCTGTTTGGAGATTTGATTTTTGCCTTATGGCCGTGGAGCGATACCGGCCCTCTTGGGCCTCTTGTTGCAAATACCATCACCAGATAAAGTAGATAATGTGGAATTATTGCATTAAGGAAAAACAGTTGAAATACAAAGTAAAACATTTGACATCCCTTTATTTCAGAATTGACTTTAATTTAACCCAGATTGTTCTGCTTGACTCACAATTTAAAGTCATGAGTATAGTCTAGTATTTATTTGTAAGAACCAGATCTTTTGAAGAAAAGAACTAATTGCTTGGCACGAATAATATGTTGAGTAGTTATGTGAATCCAGGAACCATGGTCAAATTGATTTAACTGAAATATTGACAACAATTTAACACTTTCCCACATGCATGAATGATGCATGTTGATGCATCTGCAGCAGACGACTTTTGAATGATAGTGGCAAGGGAAAAATTGCTGTAAAGATAATAGAATAGAGATTTTCATTGTCTAGATGTTTTTAAAGTTGTCTGCTTCAGATTTGTTGTATGTGGAAATGAGTTAAACGCCACATAAATGAATCTATTTTCAGCTACTTGAGGCAGCTTGTACTGGACACCTACCCATACGCAACGAATGAACTGATCCGTTCTATTAGGTGTGGAGTCAATCTTTATTTATTTCCAATATATCAGGTTTTAAAATCACCTGAGCTAGAGATTCATTGTGAATCACATATGAACGTGATGCCATCAGTTCATCCCTTTCTATTGTAGATAATTCTTGCTAAGATATATAAATATAAAACCAACAAAAAGAAGTGCATTTGCGATTCAACATGCATATCCACACAGTGTGAGTTAGCTCTGCACAGTAAAGCTGTAAGTCACAGAATGTTTCAAGATACTTCTTGCCAACTTTGTCCATTTGGATCAAATAGCATGGATGCTGAATAAGATCTTTATCTACACTTGTCACAAATATGCTACATTTGATTTTCCGAGCACAACTTATATCTGTTTATCGCCAATCCTTGGTAGGTCGGTTGGTAGCGACACAGGCTGTCAATCAAGGTGTTGTGAGTTGGAAGCCCAGTTTGGCCAACATTCTTTCTGATGTTTGACAAAAGTCACTCTGACAAGTGTCATTCGTCTTTCACAAAAAGGGTTAATAGTCTTTGTGGAAAAGCAGCCAGTTGCTTGGAAAGTCTGTTTGTGGAGTACTGTTGTGAACTTGCCGTCATAATATGACTGATAAATTGTTTTAAACGTTGTTAAACCTGAATCAATCAACATCTGTTTATCCCTTTGTATTTGTTATTTTATTATTACTTGTATTGTAGATTACATAAGAACCTATCCCATCTAAGTCTGAGCTCATGTCCACTTATTACAGATGATGGGTTCCAATGCTTGTCAGGTAAAACATTATCTATATCTAACAATAACCAGTTCCACTTATTTCCGGGTTCGATCCCCACTAGAGGGGGTCATTGTGAAGTGCCCTTAGGCAAGGCACATTTCCTATACTAGTACTGATTTGTTTACCAGGGATCATGAAAAAGGGTTCTGTCCCTATGATATAACTGAAATAATGTTAGAAATTGAGTAAAACCCCCAATAAAACATTTAAAATATTAACTGATACAGGTAAATGTTGATGCCTTTTTTAGTGAGCATATTAAGAAAGCATTGTTGGAAAGAAGGAACTGTTAAAGACAATCAAGGCAAGACAAGTTTTGTTTTATTTATTCCTAATACAGATGACATTGTTTTCATCTAATGTTAATCATGCTCGATGACTACTTACTGGAAACTTAACCAGTACAGGCGCCACTTGTGTTAAAAAATCCCAGATGCAGAATCCGCTCTTGACAGGGTTTGAATCCAGGACCTTTGGTATAAGAAGCTGATGCTCTGCCACTGCACCTCCGTCTCCCGCAGATGACTTTTGACACTATTGTAGCAGACATTTTTAAAAAAAAAAAACCATTGCAAAACAAGGAAGAATAATTGTCTCTTTTTTCATATTCTCTGATATTGCAAATCTTTCTTAAGATGTCTTAAATCAGAATACTCTAATAATAACATATCAGATAATGAGTTAAAATGAAATCTATTTACAGTGTTAAAGAAACTGAAGCAGTTGAATTTAAGTGGTTGTAAACAGATCACCAATAAGTGCTCACCTGTTTTATGTAGTAAGTATCTTTGTGTTGTTCTACATGAAAATCACCCGTAACCCTCTCCCACATACAACACATCTGCAGCAGATGACTTTGAAAACATGTGGACAAAAATATAGAAAATCTCTATAAATGAGGGTAAATTTACTGTAAAAAGTGGAAAACATTGCTGGTTTTGAGCAATTTCTTCTTTTGCCACAGTGTTTTCAAAAATTGTCTGCTGCATATGCATCAAAATGCGTCTACAAGTGGGAAAGGGTTAAACAATTGTTATAATTGTACGTTCACATCAGCTTGAACATGTATGCAATCTTTTCAGTCATCAGTTCAAAGCAATCAGTCAAGGGAACTTTCCATTAGTTTTGACAAATTATATTGATTCTGATCGGACTGGCCACATATGCAGGTTGGTCTTGGTCTGCATTGGTTTTAATTGGTTACAGTTGGGCTTTTATATCACCTAAATGGTGAGCGATTTTTGACCACCATGTTCCCTCCATGGGTCATAAATTGTGCGAAGTTTTTAACAATATCTTAACCCTTTCCCTCATACGACAATTCTGCAGCAGACGACTTTGAACATATTTTGTAAAAAAGTAGAAAATCTCTATAATTGACTGGATAACCTATGACTAAAAGTGGAAAACATTGTGGCAAAAGGGAAAATTGCACGTTTTGTGCAATTTCTTCTTTTGTCACTATGTTCTCAAATAGCCGTCTGCTGCAGAGGCATCAGAAAGTGTCTATATGAGGGAAAGGGTTAAAGCAAGCTTTTTGCCCCATTTCAAAGAAACAGGAATGTTCCTTCGGTGGTTCTTTTTATAAAGTGTGCAAAGAAATGATCTCCATTTGTAACTCTGGTTGTTGCTGCACAAAAATGGGAAATAATGACAACACTCTGAAATTCTTCTATTTATAACTGACCCTCTTGAAATGTCAAATTTTAAAAATTCTTCTGCTCTGAAAGTCCTGTTCTTATTTCAAGGATTATTTGCAGAAATGTTCTACTTATTATACCCCCGGTTCCGAAGGAAAGGGGGGGTATACTGTTTTACCCATGTCCGTCCTTCCTTCCGTCCTTCCGTCCATCCGTCCGTAACACTTTCGTTTCCGGGCTATTTCTCTGTAACCGCTTTTTGGAATTTGATGAAACTTCATAGGAAGGATCACCACCAAGTGTAGATGCGCATATCGTGTTTGCGTTCCGGTTGGATTATTTTTCACGGAGTTATGGCCCTTTACCCCTATGTATGACTAAATTCATTTCCCGGCTATTTCTCTGCAACCGCTTTTTGGAATTTGATGAAACTTCATAGGAAGGATCACCACCAAGTGTAGATGCGCATATCGTGTTTGCGTTCCGGTTGGATTATTTTTCACGGAGTTATGGCCCTTTACCCCTATGTATGACTAAATTCATTTCCGGGCTATTTCTCTGAAACTGCTTTTTGGAATTTGATGAAACTTCATAGGAAGGATCACCACCAAGTGTAGATGCACATATCGTGTTTGCGTTCCGGTTGGATTATTTTTCACGGAGTTATGGCCCTTTACCCCTATGTATGACTAAATTCATTTCCGGGCTATTTCTCTGCAACCGCTTTTTGGAATTTGATGAAACTTCATAGGAAGGATCACCACCAAGTGTAGATGCGCATATCGTGTTTGCGTTCCGGTTGGATTATTTTTCACGGAGTTATGGCCCTTTACCCCACCATCAGGCTATGTATGACTAAATTCATTTCCGGGCTATTTCTCTGCAACCGTTTTTTGGAATTTTATGAAACTTCATAGGAAGGATCACCACCAAGTGTAGATGCGCATATCGTGTTTGCGTTCCGGTTGGATTATTTTTCACGGAGTTATGGCCCTTTACTCCACCATCAGGCTATGTATGACTAAATTCATTTCCGGGCTATTTCTCTGCAACCGCTTTTTTGGAATTTTATGAAACTTCATAGGAAGGATCACCACCAAGTGTAGATGCGCATATCGTGTTTGCGTTCCGGTTGGATGATTTTTCACGGAGTTATGGCCCTTTACCCCACCATCACATATGTCTTTCAAAACATGAGCGGGGGTATCACTAGTGAGCAGTAGCTCACATATTTCTTGTTCTACCCTGTACTTAAATTGTTGAAGCCAATTTTGTTAGGTTTAAAAAAATGGCCACAAGTATGTACATGTATCAGAAAGGGGATAAAATGACAAACTTTGAAAATCTTCTACTCTGAAATTGCTTGTCTGAGTTCAACATAAGTTGGCAGAAATATTCCGCAAATAACTATCTTAAAAAGAAAAAATTAAGCCATTTTTTTAGTTGATTAACATAGTCAATAAGTGGCATCAGAAAAGGAGTAAAATGACAAAACTTCAAAAATGCTTGTTCAATATCATGATAATTTGGCATAAATGTTCCTAAGGTGCCCCCTTCAAAGTGTATTTAAATTGTTTTGGTTTTCAGTAGCATTCATCTAAATAATGTCCAGTATATATTGATCATGTCTAAAAGAGCACTTTCACAAGTGAGCGGTCAAGGACGTCATTGTCCTCTGGTTTATGAGATTTAAACTTTGAGCCGTAACTGCCCAGTACTATCAAATAATTTCTAATAGTGCCCTTGCGCAAGTCTGATCAGTGTCATACGTTTATCCCAATCAGTCAAAAACTACTGGAGATTGCTAAACTTTTCCAACATACAACAAATCTGCATCAGATGACTTTTAAAAAATCTTTATAAATGAAAATTTGATAATGCAATAGAGTTGAAAACTTTGTGACAAAAGGACAAATTGCGTCTGTAAGAGGGAATGGCATAAAAGGTCCTTTACATTTGACATGACTAAATATAATTTTTTAATTAAAACAGGTTTATCAAATTTAGTCTCTCTCAACCTGGAGGACACAGGATTTAGTGACCCTGGAGTGATCAATTACTTATCATCAAACCCAGCCCATCTTACACATCTTAATCTGAATAGAACTGGAGTCTCACATGCTGTTATATCCCATCTACAATCAGGTGCTAAACAAATTAAACAACTCTCATTGGAGGACACTCAGGTGATATTTTATTGCCCAAGACTCTTTCTTAACCCTTTCCCACATACAACAAATCTGCAGCAGACGACTTTAAAAATATCTACTCAAAAATATGGAGAATCTCTATAATTGTTGGTATAATTTCTGAATAAAGTTGAAAACTTTGTGGCAAAAGGAGAAATTGTAGTTTTGAGCAATTTCATCTTTTGTCACAATGTTTTTAAAAGTTGTCTGCTGCAGATACATCCCAAAGCATCTCTATACTTAAAATATGCTGCAGACGACTTTGAAAACTTAAGTCATGGAACCTCTATATATGAAAGAACAATAGGTTATTGAATAAAGTTGAAACATAGTTACAAATGGAGAAATTGGTCATTATGAGCTATTTCTCATTTTGTCACACTGTTGTTAGTAGTCTACTGCAGAGGCATAGGAAAGCATCTGTATGTGGGCAAGATTTAATGGTTTGAAAGTACATTATTTTATGGAATAATGTTAAAACATTTTTGCAAATGGAAAAATTGGTCATTATGAGTTATTTCTTATTTTGTCACAATGTTTTCTAAAGTTGTCTGCTGCAGAGGCGTAGGAAAGCATCTGTATGTGGAGAAGAGTTGACTGTTTGCCTACTGTTTTATGTGTTTTAACTTGCCTATAACTCTTTCCCTCATACAGATATTGTTTGACGCCTCTACAGCAGAAGGCTTTTGAAAACATTGCGACACAAGGTTACATTGCTCAAACGCGCAATTTCTCCTTTTGCTACAATGTTTTCAACTCTTATTCAATGATCATACCTTCATTTAGAGATAATTTTCCTATTTTTGTCTAGATGTTTTCAATGTCGTCTGCTGCAGATTTGTTGTATGTGGGAAAGGGATAAGGCAAGGGAATACTAACAGATCATTTCTACATAACCTTAATGGCTACACCTTCCTTCACATGCTCCTGTTAATATTATTAAATGCCTACATCATTTTATTACATGCCTCATTTTTCACATATGACAAATCTGCAGCAGACAACTTTGAAAATGTCTAAGAAAAGCGATGAAAACTAGCTTTAATGAAAGTATATTTAAAGAATGGAGTTGAAAACAATTCGGCAAAAGGGGGAAACTATGATCAATTTCTCTTTTTGACACAATGTTTTCAAAAGTTGTCTGATGCTGAGGTGTCAGAAAGCCTCTGTATGTTAATATAAAGGTTAATAAATATATGTAATATTTCTTTGGCCAATTAATATTAATGAGGGTTTTGATCTCTGCCATCATTTAGTAACTTTTTCTTTCATTTCTCACATGCATCTATGCCTATGAATATCCCATGTCAATGACAATTATATTTAGAGTTAGAGCTTCTTTTCGTGTTTAATCTCAAATCACCTTGAGATTTGTTTAACCTTCCTCACATACAGCAAATCTGTAGTAGACTACATTGAAAATATCAAGACAAATATAGGAAAAATCTCTATGAAAATAAGTTTAATTATTAAACAGAGTTGAAACATTGTGGCAAATGGAGAAAGTTTATGAGCCATTTTCCATGTGCAACTAAAAGCTTCTGTATTAGGGAAGGGCTTAATCTCAAATCATCCTGAGCTTTGTTTAGTAAATATATTATGAAGCAATACTGTTGGCAAAAGGATTTGCTATTGTTTCTAGCTTCGCTTGCTCAAATTAATATAAATGAAGAAGTATGATAATTTCATCTTACAGGTTGAAAGTTTATTAGGCATTGACCAACTTAGTTGTTTGGAATCCTTGAACATAGGAAGAACGAATGTTTTACCAGAGTCCTTGCTGTGTTTAGTGCATTGTCCCGCATTAACAACATTAAATATTGCCAACACAGAAAAAATTAATGGGGACACAGCTCTTCAACATTTAAAAGGTAGTACTATTATTTTCCCTTTATCTCTCATTTGATTTTTTTTAATCACTGGGTCCGAAGGTTAAAGATGATCAATTTGGATCACTCTCTGTTTGTAATTTTGTCTGTCTTTATTTTAAAGTTTCAATGCATAGAACGTTGCCTGTATCAGGAAATGGGTTAACCCTTTTCCTCATATGACAATTCTGCAGCAGACGACTTTGACCATATTTTGTCAAACAATAGAAAATCACTATAATTGAATGGATAACCTATGATTAAAAGTGGAAAACATTGTGGCATAAGAAGAAATGGCTCGTTTTGAGCAATTTCTTCTTTTGTCACTATCTTTTCAAAACGCCGTCTGCTGCAGAGGCGTCAGAAAGCGTCTAGATGAGGGAAAGGGTTAAAACATTCAGTGACACAAAAAAATGATAATACCCCCCATGCATTAGACAAATGTATTCAAATGTTAACCCTTTCCCTCATACGACAATTCTGCAGCAGATGACTGAACATATTTTGTCAAAAAATAGAAAATCTCTATAATTGACAGGATAACCTATGACTAAAAGTGGGAAACATTGTGTCAAAAGGAGAAATTGCTCATTTTGAGCAATTTCTTCTTTTGTCACTATGCTTTCAAAAAGCTTTCTGCTGCAGAGTCGTCAGAAAGCATCTATAAGAGGGAAAGGGTTAATGGCTTAGCAGCAGACAACTTTCTAAAACGAATATTAATGCCACAGCATCAGCCTATTTGTGTTATCAAGTTGTAATACCTTTAATTTAAACATCCTCTGCATCAAAAAACTGTTGAATACAAATTTAAATGCCATTTGCATCAGATTTTGTTTTGAAAACAAGTACATTGACGATTGTACATGTATCAATGCTTTTGCATAAAACGAATTTCAAAAACACCTTTTGCTGTGTCTACATCAACAACTTTGTAAAACAAAATTTAACTTTGAAAACTGTTAGAATAAGGCATTTTCAGATAATGAATGCCTTTCATTACTTTTCTGACAATGTTTTATATTTTATCTATATTCAGAGATCTAAGGTCTTTTCTTAGCATGTGTTAACCCTTTACCTCATAGACGCTTTCTGACGCCTCTGCAGCAGAAGGCTTTTTGAAAACATAGTGACAAAAGAAGAAATTGCTCAGAACGAGCAATTTCTCCTTTTGCCACAATGTTTTCCACTTTTAGTCATAGGTTATCCATTTAATTATAGAGATTTTCCATTTTTTGACAAAACATGATCAAAGTCATCTGCTGCATAATTGTCATATGAGGGAAAGGGTTAAAGCAGTCAGTTACATACATGTAATTTGTAAAGAAATTAAAAAATCTCTGTAAATGAATTGTGTTGAAAACATTATGACAAAAGGAGAACAATTAAATTGTGTTGAAAACATTGTGGCAAAAGGATAAGTTCCTCATTATGAGCAATTCTCCTTGTTTCACAATGTATGAAGGAAAGGACTCGGACTCCATTCTCTATCCATTCTGTCATTTATATTACAGGTCTAAAGTTACATACACTGGGTTTACCATCCAGACTTACAACAACTGACACAGGCGTACATAATCTGATTGGTAAACATGCTTTATCTGCTATTTCCACTGAATTATTAAAATGGACTTTTTCAGCGTACCATTTGGAAGAGTACATGGCCAATTTAAGGATTATCAAGATAGAACTGGTGGCACAGGCTTTACAAAAGCTGTTTAACCTGTTTAACACACAACAAATATTTAGCAGACAATTTTGAAGAAAAATAAAAACCATATAGGAAAAGTAAGAAAATATCTTGTATGTAACCATTTCCCCAAAACAACAAATCTGCAGTAGATGACTTTAAAAACATTAAGGCAAAAATAATATACAAGTTTATAAATGAAAGTATAATCTTAACCCTTTCCCTCATAAGATGCTTTCAGATGCCTGAGAGTGTAAGAACAGTTGAAAACATGCAATATATACATAAACAATAGCTTATACTTTTAAAAACTGAAAAACGAATAATCAAATATATTCAAATAAGTAAAACCAATATTTGAATATCATTTTCAGTATTCGTTCCCATTCCTACATATCAGATAATTGTTTATGCCTCTTTTAGTAAGTCCTGTAGTTGAAGTATGTATAGTTAAGTTTATATCAGTGAAAATGATCTATTTATTCTCTGGTATTTCAGCCTTCCAGTTATATAGCCTAGATTTAACCAATTACATATATGTCACAGATGAAGGCATCCAACATGTTGGACAGATACGCAGGTCAGTCACAGGAAATAACTACACCCTATGTCATACCCATTGAGAGACGTATATAAAAGTTAATCTGGATAAGGCTCAGCCTGGCTGGTCTGGTTTTGTGTCAGAATTTACAGGAAATAACTGGAACGAACAGCCAAATAAGTTTGACAACTCTATACCAATGTGTTATTTTTTCCCACAATAATTTTCACTTCTTGAAATAATCCCCATTGTTTCCCAACATCTAATAAAGAATGCCAACAAACAGAATGGCTGTCAAGTTACTTGGAAACCAAATTTAGTGATATTATAATTAAGGATAATTAACCCTTTCCAACATACCAACAAATCGGCAGCATACAACTTTGAAAAAGATTGAGGCAAATACATGGAAAAACTCTATAGATTAAAGTATGATCATTGAATAGAGTTGAAAACATTGCGGCTAATGAAAAATTATGAGCAATTTCCCCTTCAATTCATTTTGGTCATAACCGGTAACCAGAGGCTGCCAGAATGCATGTTCCACTAGACTTGTAAACAGGGAAACTGTATTGGTGTTGTAGTGGTAGAGCATCCGCCTTGAGTGTGGAAGGTTGCGGATTCGATCTCTGGCAGGGTCATACCAAACACTTTATAAATGATTGTAATGGCTGCCCTCCTTGGAGATCAGGGGTGCAGGGTTAGCATTATGCCTGACTGGCTGGTTTCAGAATAAATGGACCAGATGTACTGGTAACTTACCCAGGAAATGTGATGATAAAACTGAACAATTGTTGAAAGTGCCGTTAAAGCACCAATAAATGTAAACAGAGAAGATGTTGATCTGACTGCACAGAGATGCACATTTGATAGTCCCCAATGTCAATTGAGGTGAATGTGCATTGTTTCAGCCTAAGAAAACTGTTGTTGGGGAACACAAAGTTAACAGATACTGGGATGATGTTTTTAGGAGGTCTCACCAACCTAGAGATATTGGATCTAGACAGAACTCAAATTACAGACACAGGGGCTGCCATTGTCAAAGGTACAAATCAGTTCTGACCATTATCCTTCTGAACTCCTTCATCTGATGTTTCGCAGATTCTTTTGGTTATCTTTGCAATAAATTGATAAATGAAAAGCAAACACAATGAACTGAGTTGAGTTTGCACAAATGTGCAGGCTGGTCTAGGTCTACATTGTTCACAAATGTTGTATAAAGATAATTGACTATTGTTTAAGTCTTGTTTTGCAAGACAAAGAGTGAAAATAAAATGATTTTGTTTAAATTATTATCAGTTTAGCTGATATAATATTTTTGTCTTAGGAAAAATTTGAAGTATGATTTTGTTCCAGTATTGAAAACAGTGTTAGAAAAGAAGAAATTGCTCAATGAGAAGCTGGGAAATTAGCTTCGGCTTCCATTTTTTCCAGAAAAGTCTAAAAGTAAATGTCTTGCATCACGAACACCTTTAAACTTTCCCACACAACAGATCTGCACCAGACGACTTTGAGAACATCTAGGCATAAATTTGGAAATATCGAAATATGGAAGTATAAATGTTCGGAAAAAACATGGAAATAAAACTGATAAAAGGAGAATACGCATGTTTTTAAGATTGTCAGCTACAGTGGTGTCAGAAAGCGTCTATATCTTCTAAAGAGTTAAAGACTTTTAAGTGTTCTACTGATAAGACATAAAAATTTCTGAATTTTTGTTTTCCAATTTGAAAAGATTTTGAGGAAAAAAAAATATAGACTACATTCTAAGACAGAGATAAACATATTGAGAAAAATGGAAAAAATTCTACTGCTTTTCCTGCTTTAAAAGTTATCTCCTGCAGATGCTAAGAAAAATGGCTAACAAGGAAAAGGTTAAGATTACATGTATATAGAATTATTTCTCAGTGAAATTTGTTTGCATTTCAGGCTTAACCAAACTTACTGAACTAAGTATGGCATCTACCAAGTAAGTTCCTTAATTTTTTCTCAAAATAAATCCTTCTTTCTCAAGCAGTCTTTACCGATGTGGACGGATAATTTGTTGACTATCAGTCAGTGTTAAACTTGAAAGATTTTTTGAACATCAACACTTGCATGCAGAATGAAATGTTGAATACATTTCTTATACAAGAAATGCCGAGATATAAATGAAAAAGTGTTAAAAGCTGTTTAACCCTTTCGCTCATACGACAATTCTGCAGCAGACGACTTTGAATGTATTTTGTCAAAACGTAGAAGATCTCAATAATTGAATGGATAACCTATGACGAAAAGTGGAAAACATTGTGGCAAAAGGAGAAATTGCACGTTTTGTGCAATTTCTTCTTTTGTCACTATGTTTTCAAAACGCCGTCTGCTGTAGAGGCGACCGAAAGTGTTAATATGAGGGAAAGGGTTAAAACACCACTGTAACAATCAAACATGGATTGGGGATTAACTTCTTACAATTTTTATTAATCAAAAGAGAAATCTGTGTAAATTACCAAACTAGTTATTATTTATCCTGATGTACTTATGAATCGATCCTATTGCTATCCCTGCAACACTGAGAACCAAGGAGGAAATGCATTACTTACAGTTTGATAGTCTTTAGTATGACCCTATCTGGGATCAAACCTTGGTCTCAAACTCCTAAACCAGACACTCTTACCACTACACCAGAGTCAGTTTCATCGGTGTTGTGGTAGAGCGTTAAGTCTTGTGAGGGAGAAGTCGCAGGTCTTTACATTGGCATAGTCATACCAAAGATTTTTTCGAAAAAAGGTATTAATGGCTTTCCCTACTTGGTGTCGGGATAAATGGAATGAATGAATGAATGTATATTGTTTTATGGCCGTCGACAGCTAAGATCATTTAACGCGCAATTAAATTTATTTATTCATGATCCCTGGGTAAACAAACCAGTACTAGGCTAGAAAATGTGCCTTGCCCAAGGGCACTCCACCATGACCGTAGTGCCGCGACTGGGCGGGATAAATGGACCAGTACTACTGGTAACTTACCCAGGAAATTATGTAATATACAGTCAAACCTGTGCTTAAGACCACCTTTGATAAGAAATTCCCTGTCTATAACAACCATACTTTTTGTTGCCCATATACAAATTCTGTATAAATGACACTGTAATTAAAGACCACCTGTGTACAAAGACCAGATCGTTAACTTTCAGTGGGTGGTCTTTAAACACAGGTTTGACTGACTTTTTTTAAAAAATTAGCATAAAACATCATGCAAACAAAACAGAACCAGTTACACATGCTGAAAATCAATAGATACTCCTTGTGTTTGATTAACTGTGCAGAGTACTAGATAAGGACGAGGAAACAAGTCTTTCCCACCAATATCTCTCTTATTACTCAACTTAACCTATATTGTGGGTACTCAAAATAATCGTCTCACTAAGACGAATCTTTTCAGTACCCATAACATATGGTTTGAGTGTCTGGTTACTCACTGTGTTTTATTTACTGTTTCAGCATTACCTCTGGGTTATTGAAGTCGCGAGCCTTGAACGCATGCACCAGTTTGACTAAAGTGAATTTAAGCAAGACAGTTGTCACTAGCAGAGGTAATGAACCCTTTCCCACATACAACAATTCCGAAGCAGACGACTTTGAAAACAACTATACAAAAAATGGAAAATTTCTATAAATAAATGTATTAACTATTAAACAGAGTTGAAAACATTCTGGCAAAAGGAGAGAGCAATTTATCCTTTTGCCACAATGTTTTCAAGTCATCTGTTGCAGAGATGTCAGAAAGAGTCTGTATTTGGAAAAGGGCGTAATGCTTTTCATTATGCCTTTTCATAATTTTCTGTGACCTCAAACAGACTGAGACAATTTGACACCCCTTTTACGGAGGACATCTGAAAACATTGTAGCAAAAGATGTTGCTCAAAATGAGAGATTTCAACCCTTGCAACAATACTTTCAATTCTGTATTTGAATTTATAATTCCAACTTCCCATTGCGAACAATGTTATCTACAATCATTTAACAAAAGATAAATAGAAATATTATAACAGGATTGGATTCTTTTTATTATAATCTAGATTTGAATACAGCCAAGTTATTCGATTGATCCCTACTTCATTAGACTTATGGCCAATATTTTGTTGTCTTTAATGACATTTATAGTTTTATTTGATCACATTGTTAAATATTTTTCTGGAAAAAAATAATATTTGTCTGTATTGAAAATGTATTGATGATAATAATGTAAATCACTGGAATATTGGCAGGGATTGGTCGAGTACTGGGGGTTAGTACTCAAGTAAGTACTGGGGGTTAGTACTCGAGTAAGTACTGAGTATTCAAGCTTAAGGAGTACTCACTTTTGTGTGTGTGCGCGAGTAAGTACTGAGAACTTAAAGTTCTCACAAACCGAGCCCCTGTAGCTGTGTCAGTAGCGATGCGGGTTGTGAGTTTGAACCCCAGCTCGGCCAACATTCTTTCCGACGTTTGACAAAAGTCACTGTGACATGCGTCATTCGTTTTTCACCAATGGGCTAACAGTCTTATGTGGAAAAACAGCCAGTTGCTTGGAGAGTATATTATGTGTAGTGCTGGTATGAGAAAACAAGGAAACATGCATAGGTGAACTGGCCACTGTGATATGACTGAAATATTGTTGAAAACGGCATTAAACCCCAATCAATCAATAGAATACTCACAAGTACTTGCTGAGTATAGATATTTAGCTCACCTGTGCACATTTCGAAGGCTTGGCGTGAAACGGTTGTAACTAAAATTGGTATTTTTTTACCAAGGTTAATCACCTCGCCATAAAGTCTTTATAAGCGTTAAATCATTTTTCTTCGTAAACAATGTAAATTTAGGTGCCATTGCTCGTTCTGAGCAATGGCACCTAAATTTGCATTGTTTACAAAGGGTTCAAAATTGCCCATAAACCAGCGTTTTCAAAATAGGTCTTTAGTTACAACCGTTTCACGCCAAGCCCTCGATTCAATCTTTCAATTTTCTGATCTTATTTAGGTATTCTTGCCCTCAGTCTTCCCTGCCTTGAAATGCTTAACCTTGATGGAACCAAAGCTGGACCAGACCTCACTGTTGCTATGGTTACCAGATGTCCAGTGCTGTCACAGATGACCTTGAGAAATCTTGTACCATTTACAAGGGATGATGAAATAGAGGAGGCGGAAATGGAAGTGGACAACTAAAACTCAATCAACATATTATATTTGTAACCCATTATCACATACAACAAATCTGCAGCAGACGACCGATAACATCTATTAAAGCAAACATTTGGAAAATCTAATATAAATGAAATAATTATTTAATCGTGAGAAATTGCTCTGTATAAGTATTTTCTCTTTTTGCCACAATGTTTTCAATGGTTAACTGCTACAGATGCATCAAATGAGTACATGTGAGAAAGAGTTAACCCTTTCCCTCATACGGCAATTCTGCAGCAGATGACTTTGAACATATTTTGTCAAACAATAGAAAATCTCTATAATTGAATGGATAACCTATGACTATAAGTGGAAAACATTGTGGCAAATGGAGAAATTGGTCATTTTGAGCAATTTCTTCTTTTGTCACTATGTTTTCAAAAAGCTGTCTGCTGCAGAGGCTTCAGAAAGGGTCTATATGAGTGAAAACATTAACTATTTTAGTTGATTTCAGTTAAATGCAAACCTGATAGTTGAAATTTTTTTCTTATTTTGGTTGAAAATGAAACTGTTAAATTATGTTATAAAAGGTTTTCTCTTATCTCTTTCCTTGATACAGACAACTTTAAGCTTTTATGATGACTTATGAAAGCATTATGGGAAAAGGTGAATTGCTCAACTTGAGAAATTTATCCTTTTTCTAAAATGTCTCTTGATATTTCATTGTTTTTCTATGGACATTGTATTAGGCTTAGGGTTTAAAAATGTTCTCAATATAATAGGCTCTGCAGGAGACATTTTTAAAAAAAAATCTCGATAAAAGTATGGGAAAATATCTATAAATAGTATCATTAATGTATAGAATTGAAAACATTGTGGCAGACGGAGAAATTACTTATTATGAGCAATTTCGCTCTTTGCCGTACAGATTTCAAAAGTCGTCTGCAATTGGGAAAGGGTAAAGAGGAATTTACTGATCCAGATTTAAGTGTGATAGACCCTTCCCATTGAGAATTTCAATATAAAAGATGGGACATCCTGACAAATGAATCTAGTCGTTGAATACTGAGTAGACAACGAAATGAGATATTGATTGCTCCTAAGCATCTTCACCTTTTCACTACAATGTTTTCAATATCCGCCTTCTTTTAAACTTATGAAGAGTATTTTATCAGGAAAAGTGTTTAAAATAACTTTTACAACATGAAATCTATTGGAAGATGTAATCTTGATTTTAATACAATCTGGGAAAAGAAAGGCTGTACTTTCAACTTTTTGCCACATATTTTTTTTCAAAGTAGACAACTTATTGTTTCTATAAAGAAATTGAATTGAATGTCCATATAATTACAATGAAACATATTCAAGCAGAACTTCAATATCTATGTCTTCTACCGGATGTGTTTCCGATGCTTGTCTGTAACGATCACTTTTTCTTTTTCTTAGTCTTTTACTTTTCATTCCAACCAATAGATAAAATTTATGTTATTGCTTGTATAATCCAAACATGAAAAAAACCAGTGGGAGTCAATTCGGTCATGAGGTGTAAAACTAGTCTGTAAAACTAATCATAACAGAAGAATTCAAAAATATAATTTCAAGAAACTTGACATAAATTGTCCTTGTTTTTATAATGCCTTTTATAATGTAACCATTATTGAATTATATTTATATATCTGTTAACTTGACATGAGATGTGTCTATTATATAAACAGCTGCAATGAACATGTTGATGCAGAGTTAAAAACATTATGGTATAAGGTGAAATTGATTATTTTATAACCAATTTCTTCTTTTACGGTAATGTTATTAAAAAGCCATTTTCTGCAGTGGCAGTCTAAATGTGTCTGTAACATGAATAGAATAAAATAGGTTATGCCACTCTGCAACAGTTATTGTTACCAGGAACCTTGAAATTTAATTTTGTTTGTTATTTGTTTATGTACAATCTTTAAAATTGTCAACATTAAAATATCTCATTATTCTTTCAAAGAAACTCTTACCTTGTTTCAATATGTGTGTAGTTTATTTTTAGCTAAACTGCTTTCTCTTAAAGAAAAAGAATAAATTCAATATTGTTTATCACATAAGCGTTGTTTGACTGCAATCTTGGTTAACTTTTGTGTTATGGTCCACTTTTCTCCTAGGCTTAATAGCTATGACTGTAACTTAGAACACATTATAAAATTAAGGTATCATGAAGGACTGCAACTCTGGTATGCTGTTTACATATATTAGAATCCTTTATGGACTATAGACTTTAAATGTTTATCAATACATTTAGGGCAATTTTTCTCCAAAAGGTATAACTTCAATCTTTGAAAAAGTCTTAACCCTTTCCCTCAAATAGACGCTTTCTAACGCCTCTGCAGCAGACAGCTTTTTGAAAACATTGACAAAAGAAGAAATTGCTCAAAACAAGTAATTTCTTCTTTTAAAACAATGTTTTTCCACTTTTAGACATTAGTTATCCATTCAATTATAGATATATAGAGCATATAGTTGTTGCTTTGTCCGTCTGGATGAATTAGGCATGGCAACGATTAATCGGTTACCCATTTAACCGTACGTTTTCCAATTAATCAGTTAGTAATTTCGGTAACCGATTACTCAGAAGAAAAGATAAAATCTATTATATTCAGTTGCGTTTCACCGTTTGTTCTTTTCAATTTGTCAGACGTATCTGACATGAGAGGTTAATTATTCACACCTCGATCGGCCAATGTGTACATTACTGCGATAACAGCCGCACTCGATTTTATTGATGATCGTTTGTTTGTGTAGTGTTAATCGAATAATTGTCAATTAAAGGACGCTTTGTTTCTTTTAAAAAAAGTTTGATGTCTAATAAAGGCAGAAATTATAAGATAATGACTATATTCATGTTTGTTTTGGTAATACATCTAATTGGAGTGAGTGTGATACATTTGAATTGTTGTTTTTGTAAATTATTATTTACCAACACGATTAGAAGATTTAAAGAGTAATTTGAAGTTTGTAACACATTTCCCCCTGAGTTGGTATTTAAAGATATGCAGCTATGTACCTTTTTCATTCCACATATTATAAATCGTATAACAGTCACTTCATTAACAAAGATCTACAGAATATCTACATCCTTTGTCTGGAAGTATTTCAAACGCTGTGCTGATGATAACAAAATCAAGTGCAGTTTGTGCGGTAATGAACTGTCTTGGACTGGTGGAACCATTAACATGCGCAACCATATTCGACTAAAACAGTGGATATGTATTGTCTATGAATCTATACGGTTAACCGGGTAACCGATTACAAAATTGTACGATTAACCGGTTAGTAATATCGGTAACCGTTGCCATCCCTAGTAAAAATGTGTCCGTCACACTTTATTTGCATTGAGCATAAATCTAAAAGTACTGAATATATTTCAATGGAACTTGAAATATACATACATATCAATAAGACAGAGTGCATAATACAAGAACCATAACTTTATAGTGAATAATTTTCAAATTATCTCCCTTGTTAGACTATATTTCCATGTCAGGACCATAACTCGAAAAGTACTAAAGATATTTCGATGAAACTTGAAATGTATACAGATATTAAAGAAAGGAAGTGCTTTACACAAGAACCATAACTTGTACTGAATAATTTTCAAGTTATCTCCCTTGTTAGACTTTATATTTCAATTTAAGGACCATAACTCCAAAAGTATAAAAGATATTTCGATGAAACTTGAAATAAAGATAGATATTAAAGACAGGAAGTGCATTACACAAGAACCATAGAGTTATTGCCCTTTCTTACTTTTTCTTGTCCAGAGAATAACTTCAAAACTGCAAGATGGAATTTGATAAAACTTCATACAATGATAGGAGGTGCAGTGTACAAGAATCGTAACTCTTTTTTAGCTAAATACAGAGTCATTTTCCTTTGTTACTTTTTTTTTTTTTCCATAAAATAACTTGAAAACTACTGGATGGAATTTAACAAAATATTATTCAATACATTATTCTTTTTCATAAAAAAGGCCATTAGTGATGGAAGAACCAAGTTGATGAATACATGGAGTTCAAGCATAGGAGGTGTGATTGTATTTCTCTGTTGCTCTTTTGTTTATTTCTCTTCATTGGGTCCCTCAGTATAACTCAAATACTCTGTTGCTCTTTTGTTTATTTCTCTTCATTGGGTCCCTCAGCATAACTCAAATACTTAAATTTTGTATTGATTGACATGAAAGCTTTTGCACTGCACAACAATTAAAAAAGCTTTTATTTGTAATTTTAACAAAGACAATCCAAAAATGAACAAAACAAGAATAACCTGATCCATAACATTGTAATTTTAAGGTGGGGTTTCTAAATATTTCACTACCTTCCCTAGCAGGGCGGCGTTCGGGGTATTAATCGCATTTAGTGATAGTTAAAGTTCGTTTTGCAAGTGTAACACAGCTGTAAAAGTCAAACCCAACCAGGGCTGGAACTCCGGACCTCTTGCCCTGGAGCAAACACTCGACCAATTTGGTACAAATTCATTGATTGTGTCTTCAACAATTTTCAAGTTATATCACAGCGTTTCCAGGATAAGTTACCAGTGTTTATCTATGGGACAGACAACCTGACTACACAAGAAGAAACCGCTCATTTCTCCCAATGTTTTCAACTTTACATTTATTTGTAGACATTTTCCATATATTTACCAAGATCATTTCAGTCGTCTGCTGCAGATTTGTTATATGCGGAAATGTGGGAAAGGGTTAACCTTATCAATTACCATTTTGGCAGATGGTATACTTCCAAGGCAGCCAGTTGCCTTGTAAGAGGGTGAATATGGTAAGTATCGGTGTCCGGAGATATAGCCAGGTAATACAAAATGATGCCTGTCCTGAGCTCACGGAAATAATGTCAGGTGTTGGAACTCCAGATGGATATCAAATGTTAAAACTTCTGCAAATATTGCTAATTGTGACAACAAAGTACTAAATAGTTCAAAACTATTTTGGAAATAAATGCTGAAAAAACAGTCAATTGAAAGTCATGAAAATGTACAAAATAGTTCAAAACTATTTTGGAAATAAATGCTGAAAAAACAGTCAATTGAAAGTCATGAAAATGTACAAAATCTGACTCGCTGGGTATATGTCTACCCAGTAAAAATGAAGCATTACATTTCAATATTTAGACGTGTATTGTACTGGAAAAGGAAATTATTACTGTAATTTTATCCCAGAATTATGCTTCTAATATTTCGAGACAACTTTTGAACAGTTTTAAAAATCTTGACTCTATAATCTGGAGTTCAGCACCTTTAAACCCAATTCTTTATAACATTTGTCAGCTTCTTGCTCCTTTGCAGATGTCAACCTTTGTTAACTTGCCTGGAATAGAAATTGCTCAAAGTTAGCTAATTATGTCTCCCCCTGTATACAGGGGAGATATATTGTTTTTGTCCTGGGCGTCTGTCTGTCTGTCTGTCTGTCTGTCTGTCTGTCCGTCTGTCCGAAATCGTGTCCGCTCCATATCTCCAAGACGGCTTGAAGGATTTTCATGAAACTTGTGTCAGATGTTCACCTCATGAAGGCGATGTGCAGAACCCATGTCCCGACCATACAGATTCAATGTCAAGGTCAGACTTGAAGGTCAAAGGTTTGAGCCTTAATTTCGTGTCCGCTCCATATCTCCAAAACGGCTTGAAGAATTTTCATGAAACTTGTGTCAGATGTTCACCTCACGAAGGCGATGTGCAGAACCCATGTTCCGACCATACCGGTTCAAGGTCAAGGTCAGGCTTGAAGGTCAAAGGTTTGAGCCTGTTTTTCATGTCCGCTCCATATCTCCAAAACGGCTTGAAGGATTTTCATGAAACTTGTGTCAGATGTTCACCTCACGAAGGCGATGTGCAGAACCCATGTTCCGACCATAACGGAGTTATCTCCCCCTTGTTCAATATTTTAATTGTGAAAACTTTGTCCAGAGCAGAACTCAGAAACTACTTGAAGGAATTTATTGAAACTTGGAATATAGATAGATGGCAATGTGAAGTTGTGCACCTTGCAATAATTATGAGTTATCTCCCCCTTGTTCAATATTTTAATAGTGTAAACTTTGTCCAGAGCAGAACTCAGAAACTACTTGAAGGAATTTATTGAAACTTGAAACATAGATAGATGGCAATGTGAAGTTGTGCACCTTGCAATAATTATGAGTTATCTCCCCCTTGTTCAATATTTTAATAGTGTAAACTTTGTCCAGAGTAGAACTCAGAAACTACTTGAAGGAATTTATTGAAACTTGGAATTTAGATAGATGGCAATGTGAAGTTGTGCACCTTGCAATAATTATGATTTATCTCCCCTTGTTCAATATTTTAATAGTGTAAACTTTCTCCAGAGCAGAACTAAGAAAGTACTTAAAGGAATTTATTGAAACTTGGAATATAGATAGATGGCAATGTGAAGTTGTGCACCTTGCAAGAATTATAACTCTGGGCTACTTCGTTGCAAAGTTATCTCCCCTTGTTCAATATTTTAATAATCATTGACAAACTGCAATGGGGAGACATATGTTTTTTCATAAAAACAACCTTTCTAGTTCTGTAGTTGAGCCTATATAACTTGCTGTGTAGAATTAACAGTTTGGCGAGCACAGCAAGATCTCCCTTTATCACATTGTTAAGTTAACAATTCTAAACATTTTTTGACATTGGTTATTCATGAATCAGACGACTAAAAGTTTCACATCAAATATTTGGTTATTTAACTCTTTCCCCCATACGACAATTATGCAGCAGACGACTTTGAACATATTTTGTCAAAACATAGAAAATCTCTATAATTTAATTGATAACCTATGACTAAGAGTGGCAAAAGGAGAAATTGCTCGTTTTCAAAAAGCCGTCTGCGGCAGAGGCGTCAGAAAGCGTCTATATGAGGGAAAGGATTCTTATTGAGAATTCACATAGTTTTGCCTAAATGTTTTTATGCTCGTCTGCTGCAACTTTTCAAGAAGAAACAAGACGAATGATTTTATCTACGTCCCAGATCAAACAAAAAGCGTAGCCTGGGAAGTTTGGGAAAAGTTATTAAATACAAATTAAATGTGTCCAAAGATTTGTAATAACGGTAGAAGACATATGTATTTTGCATCTTGTTGTTTATTAAATCAGTTAATACAATTTATTGATTCATAAAGGTTGTTTATTTCAAACATATTTCGATTACAGAGTTTTTCTTTACAATAATAATGTTGTTTGCTCCCATTTTGTTTACGTAACCCCATGGTACACAATTGAATGGTATTCAATGCTGACACAGCGCGTCAACCCACTGGTCAAACCGGCCAACCAACTGTTCTGTCCTAATCCACTGGTCTAGAAACGAGTTAAGGCAGGCCACAATGAAAATGTACAATAAAGTACCAGTCTAAACAGTGTTCAACTAACGTAAGGGAAATAACTAAACAGATATTGATTAAATGTAAAGGGTTTACTTCTATGGAACGCCAAATCTACATATACTCAAATATTTAGAGAGCTCTCCAATTCAATTGACACCACACACACACACACACACATAGACATACAGACAGGCAGGAAGACAGACAGACACAGAGATACATAAACATAAAGACATAAATACAGGTAGACATACACTCAGATAGGTATAAATTCTGAGACACATGAATAAATGCAGATAGACATATATAGTGATAGACATACACAATGACAGAGACACGATGATAGACATACATTTACAGATAGACATACAAATACAAAGACAGACAAAGGCATATATACATGCAAAGAGCAGAAACAACTCGAATTAGGAGATGAAGTGTTAATGCGTCGTGATAATTCTACGAAATGGGAACCAGCTACTGTCATGCAAAAACATTCAAGTCCACGATCATATATTCTGGAGAAAAAAAAAACGGTCGGTCATACAGGCGAAACAGGAAACACATTCGTCCGACAAAAGTCATCATTCCAGAGAGTCGGGATAGTGATCTGTGTTTAAGTGATCCTCAAGAAAAAGTGTTACAAGAGCAATGTAAGCCATTCTAGTAATGAAAAGTCATGTATGACAAGACCAGGAAGAGTCATTAAAATGCCAGCAAAATACAATGATTATGAAGTCTAATCAGGAAAAGGTGTAGAATCAGATCAGATTGCATACTTTAGATGCTGGTTAAGATCATAGTTTGGTATTAGAATTATGTTGGTATTCACTGTGTTAAGGCGTGATAATCCTTGTGAAATCACTAAGTCAATTAATTATAAAGTTTTATGTTTCTTTATTAGTTATTGGTTAGATTTTGAGATATTCGAAGTCTCAACATGGACTTGTGAGGTATATCAGCTAATACATATTAGTTGTCCATGTTAAAAGATGTACTAAAAGTCTTTTTGAAAATCTTAATTGTAAACTCAAAAGTCAAATAATAATAAAGACAAAATTTTAGTTGTTTATCAATTTTTGTTTTATTATTGTAGAATGCAAAATAGCATTGTATTAGTTGTTAAAAGTTTTAAAACACGAGTAACTACATTAAACAGAAGAAAGAAAAAAATTAACGGACAAATGGAAGTAACTGTGGATGAAAACTTTCTGAACTTTTAGTACTATCAGTGGTTGTCTCCCTTGGTACATTGAAAAAATAAACTCGTTAGAATTTTGGAACTGTTCAAGTGTTTCTTAGAATTGTCTTTGCTTAAGAGGGGAGATGATATATATATGGCGTACCCAGTATCACCCGGGTCATTATTAAATCGATGTTACTCTATGATGGCTTTGTTATTTGGTCCCAAACATAACAGTATATAAATGCATACAGACATACACACAGGCAGATTGACAGTTACACAAACAGATAGACTGACATACATTCAGATAGGCACAATTTCAGAGACACATGCATAACTACAGATATAATTACATAGTGATAGACATACATAATGCAGATAGACGTGCATTCATGATGATATACATACATAGACAGATAAACATACAGATACATATACAGATATACATACACACCCATAGATACAGACGGATACACATACACATGCATACAGGCAGATTGACAGTTAGTTACACAGAGAGAGAGAGAGAGAGAGAGAGAGAGAGAGAGAGAGAGAGAGAGAGAGAGAGAGAGAGAGAGAGAGAGAGAGAGAGAGAGACAGACAGACAGACAGACAGACAGACAGACAGACACACAGACACACACACACACACACAGACAGTAAGACAGATAGACAGACAGACACACACACACAGACAGACAGATGCACATGTATATTGTCAATATGTTGAAGATCAATCCTATATGAATAAAAAGGTTCCGTTCTATTATGTTCTGTGCTTTTCTATGTCACACAAACACTGACAGCTATTACACCTAACATTTAAATATAAACATCGTATGGTATATAGCTTGTGAAAAAAAGATTACGTATTGAAGCAATATGCCTCTGAATTGACTGCGACTACTCCGCCTCTCACTAACCTACCCGCACATAAGTCACACCGACTTATCTCACATTAACCCCCTCTCCCCGCCCCTCTGTCAGATCAGAGACATCACAGTTGTATCACACACTTCATAGCACATCACACACATCATATCACAGCAGAGACATAACTGTCACATCAGAGACATCCCAGTCATCTAATTTCTCTAAGAGAGAGAGACAGAGAGATATACAGAGACATGGGAGAGGCAGAGAGATAGAGAGAGAGAGGGGGGGGGGGGGTACAGGCAGACAGACAGACAGACATACATTGTAGACCACATTCTTCTGTTTAAGCGTTAACACATTAATCGAGAAAGAGAGAGAGAGAGAGAGAGAGAGAGAGAGAGAGAGACATAGAGAGAGAGAGACAGACAGACAGACAGACAGTGAGAGAGACACACACACAGAGGGTCAGACAGACAGACAGACATGATACATACAGAGAGCGATAGAGAGAAAGAAAAGGTGATGGAGAGCAAGAGAGAGTATGGTACCTGGTTTTTATCAATCATCAAGGACACAGACAAATTGCAGAGAACCAGCCAAAATGAAAGTAGACTTTGTGTGCGATTTTTTTTACTAATTTAACCGTTTGACGAGAAACGATGTCAGATAAAAACGAAATTCCATGGTAAGATTGAGAGTTTAATTTTGAATTAGAATGATTCTATATTTATACGCTACATTGACGCTTTATGGGATATATACACGAATGTCATTGGATTTCGCGATCAGTTAATATTTTTCGTTAAAGCATAAAACGTTTGATAAATGAACAAAACACACGATATTCTTTGGCGTTAACAAAGTGCATACATCCTTTTTTAACCGGAACTATGAGTAGTAACAGTTGAATTATAGTAACTTCAGACTACCACAACACATATTCAGCAGAAGACTAGGAAAACGTCTGAGCAAAAGTTTAAAAATATCCATAAATGAGAGTTTAATATTTTAATAGAGTTGAAAACATTGTGGCAAGAGGAGGATGTCTGATTCTGAGAATTGTCTCTTTTTATCACAATGATATTTATTATCGTATACATGTCTTATGAAAAACTGAAGTAAGAAAAATTGTCAAATTTTCCATTTAAATAAAGTTGAGATCAGTTTATTATTCCATCCTAAAATAATTTCAGTAGTTACTCAAGGCTTAGAAAATAAGCTAAACTTTGGTATACCACCTTGAAATATGGTAGTTGATATGAGCAATATCTGGCTATTTGGCATTTCAATTTCCCTTTGGTTATTAAAGTAGTCTCAATATATCGATGTTACATATATATATTCCAGGCCTTTTTCTAGGCATTTTGTGAACAAGACTTTCGCCCTTTTGGAAAAATACTCGCTATAATTTTTTATTTGGGAATAAGAAAACCAGGGTGATCTATAGAAAAAGGCCTGTATTCAAAATATAATACCACATTCCGAGTACAGAAACCTGAACTAGTTATGAATTTAAAGCTACTTTGGCATAAAACTATAGAGGCTACAATTCTATTTGTTGTCAAAAAAGGCAATTTAGTCTGTATAATACACATGCAGACATGCCAGTGAATACTGGTCTGACTGTATCTCTCATTGCTTGGAATATATAGAGATTAAAAAATAAATATCCAGAAATAGAACATAGCACAAGGTATTGGGAACAACCACCAAACTTGGATTTTAACATGAATACATTTACTTACTTAAACCTTTCCCACATGTATACAACAAATCTGCAGCAGACGGCTTAGAAAACATAGTTACACAAACCTGAAAAATCTCCATAAAAAATAGCTTAATTGTAAAATAAAGTTGAAAACATTGTGGTCAAAGGAGAAATTGCACAATTTTTTCAAGAATCGTCTGCTGCTATTGCATCAAAATGCGTCTGCAGGTGGGAAAGGGTTAACATGTGATTGAATAAATGGTTTAACCTTTGTGTTTCAGGGACCGAAAACCAAAGAATGGCAATTCATCATTTTATACTGAAGCCTCATTTTCGAAATGGCTGCAAGTGGAAAGCCATGAGAGTCGACTTGCAGCTAATCTGGAAAAACTTTGTAAGGGAGTCATACTTCCAAAACCAACATGTACAGACACAAAAATCATAGTAAACCAGGCTAGCAGCTGTTCTGGTGTGGCGCAGCCTTCAACAAATATTAAACAGGAAGTCAATGTAATTGGTCCTAGTATTAAACCAGCGAGAAAAATACGAGAATGTCCTCCTCATAAAAAGGGAAATAATCAGGCACATGATGACATACTTGAAACTGGAGAGGACCATTCATTTGAAGTTTCAGAAATTGCCACTGAAATAGTGAAACAATCGAATTCTCTGCAAGTACAAGAAGAAACATCAGACAGATGGACAGGGAACCAGCTAGAACATTATGATGCCAACAGTGGAGGATATGATGATAACATGGGACCAGCAATAGACAACCAGGAGGCTTCAAACAGTACAGCGAGACTTCCTGAATGTCCTAGACTTAGTCCTAATAAAGAGGCTGATCTGAATGATGCTGAAAAGAGGAAAAAGGCAATAGAATGTAACATGCTGTTTTTCAATGACAAAGAAAGGTAAGCACAGAAGTTGTATATAGTTCTTATTCCTTTTCCACAAATGACAAATCTGTAGAGGACGCCTTTGAAAACATCTTGACAGAAATCGGAAAAATCTCTAAAAATTGCACATTATGAGCATTTTTTCCTTTTGTCACAATGATCTCAAAAGTGGAAATGGGTTACGGATTTAAGAACTTGTCTTGTATTTTTTTAATAGGAAAGATAAATATGTACCAGTATTGGCTAGAAAGAGGCCCAGATCAAATAAGCAGTCTTTAAACCTGGAAGAACAGAAAACATACCTGGAAATGAAGCGACGATTCGGAAAGTTGATCATCTCTCAGTTAACTCCTCAACAAGAAGCAGATTATAAGGTGTTTAAGGTAAATATTTCCTGGAATTGTTTTTATCTTAACCACCAATGTCATGAGCATTGTGATGAGTTGGGAGGCCTGTGTTCAATCCAGGGTCAGGTCTTGCCATAAATGGTAGTCTACTAGTGCAGAGGACTAGATAAGAGGGAGTGAACAGGTCTTTTCTAAACAAACTTTCTCTTATTATTCAATCAATTCCTATGATGTAGGTACTCAAAAGAACTGTCTCACTGAAACGATTCTTTCAAGTATCCACAACATGGGGTTTAAATGTCCAATAAGGATTTTAGAACATGAAAAATTCCCCTTTATATCTAGAGCTCTGGTAGTGGTAGTTGTGGTGGTAACCTTAGTGTACTTTTTCCATGAAGCAGGCAGTTTAACCCTTTCCCTCATACGACAATTCTGCAGCAGACGACTGAACGTATTTTGTCAAAAAATAGAAAATCTCCATAAATGAATGGATAACCTATGACTAAAAGTGGAAAACATTGTGGCAAAAGGAGAAATTGCACGTTTTGTGCAATTTCTTCTTTTGTCACTATGTTTTCAAAAAGCCGTCTGCTGCAGAGGCGTCAGAAAGCGTCTATATGAGGGAAATGGTTAAGTGAATTACTTACTGTAAAAAGTGCCATAATATCATTAAAAAAGCCATACATGGATGTTAATTGAGGACTTAATCTCTTTCTTCCAGACACTTTTAAAGTTTGTCATGCTTGTATATGTGTTCTATCACAGGCGTCCGAATTTCTATTACAGCAAAAAATGCTGAAAATCACAAAATAACTCGCCAAAATACTCAAATAGTCTCTCTATATTGTCTATACGCTATGAAAAATGATCGTAATGGTTATTTGGGGAATCCCGCACGTGTTACTATAAATAGCCCCTCTTTACGTCCATATAGTGTAATAATAATGACAAGGTGTGCAACGGCGTTTCCCCCCCTTGCTCGATTCGGGCAATAATTTCCGCCGAAATACGCCTAAACCGACCTAGTCTCAGGTAGAGACAGGTTCACAAATGATTTTTCTCCTGATCCATAACATCAAAATTTGCCAACCGACCAACACGCCGGCGTTCTTAAGCTAACTGTTCATTATTTTTGGAAATTCGCCGAGTTCCCGACCGCCATGCGCTGACGTCACAATAATCACGTTCTGCAGCGTATATTTAACGCGTATAGACGCGCTTTTTTAGAATATTGTACCTGAGCAATGTTCGTTGGACTTGGTATTTAATCATTTTTCTTCCAAAAATAAAATTATTCATAAAAAATACGCTATATATTTGTACGTTTTAGAAAGAAGTATAAACATTATTTGTTAGACCATATATTAAATCGTAGTTTGATTAATCCGTCGCCGCAGAATTGTTATTAGTGTGACGTCAGCGCATGGCGGTCGGGAACTCGGCGAATTTCCAAAAATAATGAACAGTTAGCTTAAGAACGCCGGCGTGTTGGTCGGTTGGCAAATTTTGATGTTGTGGATCAGGAGAAAAATCATTTGTGAACCTGTCTCTACCTGAGACTAGGTCGGTTTAGGCGTATTTCGGCGGAAATTATTGCCCGAATCGAGCAAGGGGAGAAAACGCCGTTGCACACCTTGTCATTATTATTACACTATATGGACGTAAAGAGGTGCTATTTATAGTAACACGTGCGGGATTCCCCAAATAACCATTACGATCATTTTTCATAGCGTATAGACAATATAGAGAGACTATTTGAGTATTTTGGCGAGTTATTTTGTGATTTTCAGCATTTTTTGCTGTAATAGAAATTCGGACGCCTGTGGTTCTATGAACATATTCATTGACATATATATTTTTGCTCAGCTGATTTTTTTCGTGGCAAGCGTGGGTATTTTTTATATGGGGCTTTTTGTTGGCACTTGATTGCTTTCTGTGTCACAATCTCAGTTAAGTTTTGCATTCAGGTCTGCCTTTTTTCTAAGCAATGGCTATGGAACCTGGATAAATTATTCAACATGTATCATAAATCCGCACTATTTACTGCAAGAGAGAATTATGGCCGTTTTTTCAACTTAAATTTTTGGTTAAGTTTTGCATTTAGGTCCAGTTCTTTCTCTAAAGCTTTGCAAGCAATGACTTTCAAACTTGGAGCGTTTTCATAAAAAGGCAACTGTATATAACAAGGGCCATAACTCTTCCATATATCACTACAGTGGTACTTTGTTATAACACGGGCCACATGTTTGTCACACATTATAGATGACTGCTTGCCATTTTTGATTTCCATAAATCAGATGAGCAATGGCATCTACGTCCGTATGGTGCTCTTGTTATGCCTTGCTTTGGACAATCTTCTCCTACAATGTGAATGATTTCTGTTTAATTTTGTCTAATTTATACCATCCTTGCTTGAACTGTTGTGAATTCAGTTTAAAACGTTGTTCTTGATTTGATTCTCTCCATTACTCTAAGATGGTAAAAATTGAATATATATGTCTTTAAACTCAAACCATTTCCTGGAACAGATCTGTCTTTTTAAAACAAAGAAGCAGCAGTTCTGATTGCTCATTTGAGCAGACAGAACAGTTGCTTCACTGTTTTCCTGCCATGATTTCATCTCTGGCTTGCTTTTCATTACAAACATTTAAGTATAAATGAATAACGTATCTGACAATACATAAATGCAATGATCACTCAATTGAACAGAACATATTATAGTTTTACCTGCGGCGTGCAGGCGGGCGGGCGGGCGGCGTCCAGTATGTTGTCAGCTAAATAACTTTAGAAGCCTTTGTCCAATCATCACCAAATTTGGTCAGAATGTGTATTGACATAATATCTCGAACGAGTTCGATAACTAGCCATATCGCTTTAGTCAATCAAGAGTAAACTCCCTTTAATTATAGAATTTACCTTAAATTGGTCTTGTCAGCTCAATAACTTAAGAAGCCTTTGTACAATCATCACCAAATTTGGTCAGAATGCGTATTGGCATAACTAGCGATATCGCTTGAGTCAATCGAGAGTTATCGCCCTTTAATTATAGATATTACCTAAAATTGGTCTTGTCAGCTCAATAACTTTAGAATCCTTTGTCCAATCATCACCAAATTTGGTCAGAATGTGTATTGGCATAATATATCAGACAAGTTTGATAACTAGCCATATCGCTTTAGTCAATCGAGAGTTATTGCCCTTTAATTATAGAAATTACCTAAAATTGGTCTTGTCAGCTCAATAACTTAAGAAGCCTTTGTCAAATCATCACTAAATTTGGTCAGAATGTGTATTGGCGTAATATCTTGGACAAGTTTGATAACTAGCCATATCGCTGTAGTCAAATGAGAGATATCACCCTTTAATTATAAAAATTACCTAAAGTCAATAAACTTTTATCATCACAAAATTTGGTCAGAATATGACATATACATTGTATTGGCATAATATCTCGGACAAGTTTGATAACTAGCCATATCGCTTAAGTCAATCAAGAGTAATCGCCCTTTAATTATAGAAATTACCCAAAATTGGTCTTGTCAGTTCAATAACTTCAGAAGCCTTTGTTCAATCATCACCAAATTTGGTCAGAATGCGTATTGGCATAATATTTCGGACAAGTTCGATAACTAGCCATATCGCTTTAGTCAATCGAGAGTTATCGTCCTTTAATTATAGAAAGTACCTCAAATTGGTCTTGTCAGCTCAATAACTAAATAGAAGCCTTTGTCCAATCATCACCAAATTTAGTCATAATTTGTATGGGCATAATATCTCGGACAAGTGCTATAATCAGCCATATCGCTCAAGTCATTTTATTTGATCATCACCAAATTTAGACAATATGTTGATGGGCAGAATATCTTGGTCAGTTTCGATAACTAACCACGTTATCTTAGTCACTCCACACTTATGTCCCTTGAAATGACCAAAACTGTATAAACAGTGTCCGCTCTCTAAATTTGCCTGACGTACAACCAATTATCACTATACTTGGTCTCAAAAAAACAGGATGGGTGTGTGAGGTGTATTTTGTGACAGTTGGCGCTCTTGTTCAACAATGTTTCAGTCATTATAAGAGAGGCCAGTTCACCTAAACATGTGTTTCCTGGCTCTCTTATCCCTTTCCCTGATACGACAATTCTGCAGCAGACGACTTTGAACATATTTTGTCAAAAAATAGGAAATCTCTATAATTGAATGGAAAACCTGACTAAAAGTGGAAAACATTGGCAAAAGGAGAAATTGCTTGTTTTGAGCAATTTCTTCTTTTGTCAATATTTTTTCAAAAAGCCATTCGGCTGCAAATGCGTCAGAAAGCGTCGGAAAGAAGAGGCAAAGGGATAATTATACAAGTACTCCACACAACAGTCTCCTGGCAACTTGCTGCTTCTCAACATAGACTGTCACTCAGCCCATTGGTTGAAGGTGAATGACGCTTGTTAAGATAACTGAACGATATGCAGGTTCCTTTCTAGCTCAACCCTTTTCCCCCCTGTAGACACATTATGATGCATCTGCAGCAGACTGACAACTTTTGAAAACATTGTGACAAAAGCAGTAATTGCTCAAAACAAGAAATTTCTCCTTTTGAGACAATTTTTTCAACTGTTTTTCAGTTTCTATACCTTCATTTCTAGAGATTTTCCATGTCTTGAGTGGATGTTTTCAAAGTCGTCTGCTGCAGATGTGTTGTATGTGGGAAAGGGTTAAGTTATCACAAGTCCACTATATTTGCAGGTATTGTCGGAGAAGGTTGAGCAGGAGCAGGACAGGTTTTTGAAGCATCTACGTTACGTGTTCTTTCAATGTGATGAAGATTACAGATACATACACAAGGAAGCTGCTCAGTATATCCATGTAAGTCAGAGTACTAGATAAGGATGAGTAAACTGATCTTTTCACACCAATCATTCTCTTATTTCTCAACCAAACACTATGTTGTGGGTACTGAAAAGAATTGTCTCACTGAGACGATTCTTTTGAGTACTCGCAACATAAGGTTTGAGTTTCAAATAAGGATTTCGGAATGTGTAATGCACACCTTATCTAGATCTCTGTAAGTTCTTTGACCTTCAACTGTGGAACCCCAGTAGCTCAGTCGGCAGTGACGCGGATGTCAATCTGGGGTTTGTGAGTTAAAACCCCAGATTGGCTAACTTTCTTTCCCACATTTGATAAAGTCAATCTTAATTTGTCTTTCATGGTTAGACAGTCCCATGTGGAAAAGCAGCCAGTTGCTTGGAAAGATTATTATTTGGAGATCTAGTGTAAGAAAGCCAGGAAACACAAGGCTAGGTGAACTGTTCCCTGTGATATGATTGAAGGGGAATGTCATAATCAAAGTTATAAGAATTTGTGGCCAGACCCTTTTGCCTGGCCAGACCCTTTTGCCTTTGTCTATAACATGTATTATTTGTACATTATAAATCTTTATTTATTATGTATGTATATTTTGTGAGCAATAAAGTATGTTTTAAGTGTTAATTTAAAGCTCAATCAAACACAATAATTGATCTTTAAAAACTTTATAAATTGGCCATAACTTTTTGACCCGCCTTAAATGGGGCGTTTCATTTTGTGAAAAATACCTTTCATGATTATGCTATCAAAAGTTTGAATGTTGTGACCTTGACTTTGGACTTATCACCTACTTCTATAAACCCTTTGTTGCCACCCTGGGGCATTGGGACAAACCCATCTTGTTTGAGTCAGTGCATGAGAGAACAGTTCAACATTATGAGCAATATCTCTTTTTGCATCAATGTTTTCAACTCTAATTAATTATTATACTATTATTTACAGAGATTTTGTTCTTATTTTTGCCATGATGATTTCAGGTCGTCTGTTGAAGATCTGTTTTATGTGGGAAAGGGTTAAATACAAAGCTCTCAATAAGGGGCGTATTTCACATTCCAAAATTCTTATTTAGCACTAAACCCTATGTTGTGGGTACTCAAAAGAACTGTCTCGTTAAGAATCGTCTCAATGAGACGATTATTTTGATACCCACCACATAGGGTTTGGTCGAGTCATAAGGGTGATATGGGTGGGGAAAGACCTTATCTAGTCCTCTGTAAATAGGCCTCTAATGCTTTTTATCACATGACAATGCTTGTATCCGATGTAATATAACCATTACGTATTTCTTTATATACAACTTGTGTAATATAACATGACCTAATACTAGGAAAATGACGTCATGTCAGCGTTAGTCACTTTGGCGCCAAAACCCGTAAATTGCATTTAGAAATATTGTAAATGTTAAGTACAGTACATTTTTTATCGAAATACAACTCATAAGTCACTATATATGATAGATATAATATCTCATGAGTGTTATTTATTATCACTTTTAATGAAATAAGCTGATTATGACCTTTGCATAATTATTTGTTGCATTGTTATACGGTTTACTGACTAAATTAAAATAGCTTTGGAAAACCCGATTTTCTTTGCGTGTTTCTTCATGTGATAAAAAGAATCTGACATTCGTTGTCATTTCATAAACAGTTTTATTAAACTCGTCCAAGATATTTGTTATTAAGCTCGCCAAAGGCTTGTTTAATAACAAAAAATCTTGGAACTCGTTTAATAAAACTTTATATGAAATGACAACTAATGTCAGATCCTATATATATAATACAGGAGAAGTTCATCATGAAAAGGCAAAGAGTCACTCAGTATCCACGCTTCTATCATCCGGTTAAGAGAATCAATTTGTCAGAGGTAGGGGATAACAGAGTGGAGCTACAGTTTATTCAACCACTCTTACAGCTGGTAAGTAACACATAGAAGCAGCATCTCTGTCCTTTCTTTGTATGGGTCTGGTTAACCCTTTCCCTCATATAGACGCTTTCTGACGCCTCTGCAGCAGACGACTTTTTGAAAACATAGTGACAAAAGAAGAAATTGCTCAAAACGAGCAATTTCTCCTTTCGCCACAATGTTTTCCACTTTTAGTCATAGGTTATCCATTCAATTATAGAGATTTTCTATATTTTGCTCGGCCAACATTCTTTTCGATGTTTGACAAAAGTCATTGTGACAAGCGTCATTCGTCTTCCACCAATGGGCTAACAGTCTATGTGGAAAAGCAGCCAGTTGCTTGGAAAGATTGCTGTATGAATTACTGGTGAGAGAAAGCCAGGAAACACATGAATAGGTGAACTGGCCGCCGAGATATGACTGAAAAATTGTTGAAAACAGCGTTAAACCCCCAATCAATCAATCAAAGTCCTCTGCTGGAAATTTGTTGTATATGTGGAAGGGTTTCTGAAGATTCATCCATTAGCATGAAAGGATAAGTGATGCAGGAATTTCCCCCTTGAATGACAGCCTGCAATGCTACCAACTGAATCACCATTCAAACGATCCTTTTATTATACCCCTTCTTTAAGAAGGGTATATCGAAGTAACTGACAGGCTGTCGGTCGGTCGGAAGCCATATTTTGTCTGGCCTATTTCTTACAAACCACTGGGTGGAATTCAATAACATTTTACATGAAGCTTCTATACCAAGAGGAAATGTGCATATCCTAAAGGTTTTACAATTGCATGTTATTTTACAGAGTTATGGCCCTTTTACTTATTAATTTATGGTGTAGGTCAAGGTGCTGTTTTAGGGGGTATTTATCATCTTCAGTGATAGTTCTAGTTTCTCCTGTTCTAGGGCACGGTTCCGCGAATGGTATTACCACAGATAGTACCAGGGCTGCCTCAGCCCTGTACACCCACAGACTGTGAGAGGGTTGCGGGTATGTTCCCCACCGCCAGGGATGTGGTTAAAGGTGTCTGTGTTTGGAATCACGAGGTAAGATTACTCCTTTCCCTGTAACAGATATTTGTAAACAATGTGGAAAAAGAAGAAACAAAATGCTTAACCCTTTCCTACATATAACATATCTGCAGCGGACGACTTTGAAAACATTAAGTCAAAAACATGGAAACTCTCTATAAATGAAAGAACAACAATTGAATAGAATTGAAAATATTTTGGCATAAGGAGAAATAGCTCATCATGAGCACTGTCTTCTTTTGCCACAGAGTTTTAAAAGGTTGTCTGCTGTAGAGGTACCAGAAAGGGTTAAAACGTCAATTCAGGATAAAAAAACAAAAACATATACTTAGCATTGAATTTATCCTATTTATGAAATGGTGCAATATATGTATTTTTGAGGGGCACAGGAAAAGATAAAATACAAAGTTTTGTCTCATACATTATCTTTGATGTCATAATGTCATTTGATGATTACAAGCTGAGGCAATGATAACTGATAATATTTTTAAAATCTGTATGTATTTCCATGATATCAATTGCTTATGTGTAAATGCGTAGACTATGACATTGTGTGGCTTATTTATCTTTTCATAAAATGATTATGTTAGTTCAAATCCATTGTTGCCGAGTGGTTAGCGTCGGGGATTTGGAACCGGGCGTCACAGGTTTCGATCCCCAGTAGTGGGCAACGGTCATTGTGGAGCGTCCTTGACCAAAGCAAGTTTCCTAGCTTAGTACTGGTTTGTTAACCCAGGGATCATGAATAAGTGAACTGTCGCTGTGATATAACTTGCACCACCAACTATCAAATCAAAGCTTTTTCTTGCACCATACAAATGTACCACTTTGTCACACAAATACCTTGCTATTGTATATAATTGTTTGAAGGAAGGTCCAGATCAACCGGCACTTCTGTGCAGTCTGATGATGATCCACCGTGTTTGCCACCATGTCTGACATATAACCTGGAAGCCCAGATTAACCCTTTCCCAAATATAACAAATATATAGTCAACAAATTTGAAGACATTCAGTCAAAAATATTGAAACTCTTTATTAATGAAATAAAACATGGATAAAGTTAAAAACAGTGTGGCAAAAGAAGTAATTGCTCTTGATGAGAAATTGTTCCTTTTGTCACTATGTTTCAGAAGTTGTCTGCAGCACAAATTAACAGTTATGACCAAACTTGACAGATTATAAGAATGCAAATTGATCCTAATTATAATGATATAACAATGTCTCTCTAATCAATTAGTTAGAACTGTGTTGTAGGTGATCTACAAGAAGGATTTAACCCTTTCCCAGATACAGCAAATCTGCAGCAGCCAACTTTGAAACCTCCTGCATCCAACGTTCAAACCTCCTGAGAATAATGGAGAATCTTATAAACGAATGTATAACAATTGAATAGAGTTTAAAATATTTTGGCAAAAGGAGATTTTTCCACAATGTTTTCAAAAGTTGTCTGCTTATTGGAAAGGTTAACCCTTTCCCGCATATAAACGCTTTCTGACGCCTCTGCATCAGACGGCTTTTTGAAAACATGGTGACAAAAGAAGAAATTGCACAAAACGTGCAATTTCTCCTTTTGTCACAATGTTTTCCACTTTTAGTCATAGGTTATCCATTCAATTATGGAGATTTTCTATGTTTTGACAAAGTACGTTCAAAGTCGTCTGCTGCAGAATTGTCGTATGAGGTAAAGGGTTAAGAGCATTAAGTACACCCCTATCAATGCCGTTGTTTTTTGTCGATTTATCACAGGAATGCAGCCAAGACATGAACGCAGAACAGCTTGCGGTGCCCAAAAAATGTGATTTTGTGTTATCATCATCAGCAATCAATCATCTGGTAGATCATCAAAGCTTCCAACGTAAACTCTGGAATATTCCAATAACTATCAGAGAATATAATCTACAAGGTAATACAGGTAGTTTTATATATATTTGGGCTCTTGGAAAACCAGCCATGTTGTCCTGATTATATGACATATCGAGGTTTATTGGAAAGTTAGCATAGGACAGGTATGACCTATGAGATTTTGAGTGAGAAAATTTGGAGAAAAATACATAAGAACACATTACTATGAATATCCTCTCTATATGGTATTAATCCTTCCCCTCATACAGCAATTCTGCAGCAGACGACTTTGAACATATTTTGCCAAAAAATGGAAAATCTTTATAATTGAATGGATAACATATGACTAAAAGTGGAAAACATTGTGGCAAAAAGGAGAAATTGCTCGTTTTGAACAATTTCTTTTTTTGTCACTATGTTTTCAAAAAGCCGTCTGCTGCAGAGGCGTCGGAAAGTGTCTATATGAGGGAAAGGGTTAATATGCTCCTTGAAAAAAGTCTGGGGGAGCAGATTGCTTTGTCTGTCTGTCCTGTCCATCTTGTCAGCAGCCACCAGTTGGAATTCAATGATACTTAACTCTTTTCCCACCAACAACAAATCTGCAGCAGACGACTTTGAAAACTATCTAGGCAAAAGCACAGAAAATCTCTTTAACCCTTTCCCTCATACGACAATTCTGCAGCAGACGACTTTGAACGTATTTTGTCAAAACATAGAAAATCTCCATAGTTGAATGGATAACCTATGACAAAAAGTGGAAAACATTGTGGCAAAAGGAGAAATTGCACGTTTTGTGCAATTTCTTCTTTTGTCACTATGTTTTCAAAAAGACGTCTGCTGCAGAGGCGTCAGAACGCGTCTATATGAGTGAAAGGGTTAAATGTCTTTAATTTCAATAATTGAATCGTGTTAAAAACATGGTGACAAAAGGAGAAATTACTCGTTTTGAGCAATTTCTTCCTTTGTCGCCATGTTTCCAGAAAGCCGTCTGCTGCTGAGGCATCAGAAAATGTCTATATGAGGGAAAAGGTTAACCCTTTTCAGACAACATACAACAAATCTGCAGCAGATGACTTTGAAAGCGTTTAGGCAAAAGTACAGAAAATCCCTTTAAATGAAAGAACAATAATTGAATAAGAGTTGAAAACATGGTGACAAAAGGAGAAATTGCTCATTTTGAGCAATTTCTTCTTTTGTTGCCATGTTTATCAAAAAGCCGTCTGCTGCTGAGGTGTCAGAAAGCGTCTATATAATGGAAAGGGTTGGAGGGGGGCTTCATTACCAATACTTTCAGCACCTTCCAGGAACTTTAGAAGCAATTGGTTTGTACCACCATTCTTGTCCTCTCTCGCTATACATGGGGGAGCATCCATCCGTTCCTACTATATCTTGTTAGAATAATAATAAGACATAATGCTTTAACCCTTCCTCACATACAACAAAATTGCAGCAGATGACTTTAAAAACATCTGGAAAAAAATACAAGAATCTGTTTTAATGGATGAGTGATGACAGGAAAGAGTTGTTAACACTGTCAAAAGGATAAATTGCTCATTATATTCCTTCTTTTGCCACAAGGTTTTCAAGTTGTCTGCTGCAGACGCGTCAGAAAGTGTCTATATGAGGGCAGGGTTAATTCAAACGTTTTTTTGCATATAATAAAAACTTGTTTTTTAAAAATAAAAACAAGCCTTCTGAGACAAGTGCCTTGCCATGTTTACCCTTTCCCACATACAACAAATATACAGCAGGCGACTTTGAAAACGTTCAGACAGAATTATGGAAAATCGCCAGAACAGAAATTTTATATACTTGAAAAAGAGTTCAAAACCTTGTAACAGAAGGAGAAATTGCTCATCATGAGCATTTTCTCCTTTTGCCACAATGTTTACAAATGTCGTCTGCTGCAGAGGTGTTTGAAAGCGTCTGTATGTGGGGGCCAGTTAAATAATCCAGTGTGTATGACAAGTGTAGAAAAAGATGAGGTAAAGGTTGGACACATGTTATCTAATTCAAATGTGTTTTGTTTGCCAGATGTGTGCTGAAAGCATCTGTAGTTCAATGCTGAACAATTTATATTTAGATCAGGCATTATGCAGGTTTGTCACAATGTACACAGGTTTCTCTGTTATTTCTTTGCATATTCACTTCAAAATTACCATTTATAAGCTTTCAATAACATGAAGGTAGATCGTCTGCTTGAGTTTCTTAGCCCTTACATGTTTTTGCAGCAGACTTTGAAAATATCTAGGAAAAAATATGGAAAATCTCAAAATGGGAGAGTACTTTAACATACCGTCAAACATTTCAGAGGTGTGGATTGTCCTCTAATGGCAAATATTATTGAAAGTGGAATAATACAGATTTGTTTAATACAGACTTTTAAGCACTATTGGAAAGGAAGATCTTGCTCATTGTGGGCAGTTTTTCCTTTACCAAAATGTTGTTTAAATGACCAGCAATTTTAAGGGTACCCCCTATCAAATTTTAATTTTTTTCTTGGGACCAATTTTAATTCTTATTAAATAATACACCCCACCCACCAAATAGAAATAGCTTGTCGTTCCTCCCTCCCCCCCCCCCCCTAGACATTTTTTCCAGGAACAGCCCTCAGAAAATAACAGAAAAATAGGGATCATACTATTTCAATTCCAGATGGAGACAAACTGGTGACGCACAAAGTAATCTACATTGACAAGCCCATGACCAAGGTCACTCAGTATACTTTTCAAGACAAAAACAAACTTTACCAGAAATACGCCCTGAAATCTGTAGCAGTCAGGTTGAAACAAAAGCCACATGTTTTTGCCAACATAAAACCAAGTTGTGAAGTAGAGAAGTACGTGAAAATAGAGCAGGTACAGAAGGAACTTGAGGATTATAATCAGAGAGTTAAAGAAGATAAAGCTAGTAGAGATGTTTTTCAGGATGATGCGACTGTTGATCACGGGTCACAGAATAAAAAAGCTTCAAAAAAAAGAAAAAAGACGCCTTTAGATATTGAAGAGTCAAGGTCTAAAAGTGTGGGTTTGTTTGACCTTGACAATGACATTGATGACCTTGAAACCTTTGGAATGGAGAAGTCATGGAAGATGGCTGCCAAATCTGATAAAAATTCTGATATGTTATCTCCAAGTAAAGAACTTGAAAATGTGTTTAGTGCAGTAGCAAAAAGTGGGACTAAAGAAAGAACAAGTATGGAATCGGATCTTGAAATGTTTAAACATGAGCTTGAAAGTTTAAAAGCTAAGCAGCTGAAAACCAATGTTAAAACTACAGAAGCTGGTACAATAGATATTTCAGAAGGAAATTTGACAACCTCATCTCAGACCAATGAAACATCTGGTTTAAAACAGAATGCAAGCAAGAAAAACACCTTGTCACTGTCAGAAAGATTGAAGCAGATGTCAACTATTCGCTCCAAACTGAATATGAAACCCGTTCAATGCGAGTTGTCAACATCAACCATGAACATGCTGCAAGGTCCTTCAGGAAAACAGACAGATAGTATGGAAACAGGCGAAAGTCGAGATGAAGCGCAACATACTAGTTGTAGAAGATCTGTAGAAGCCGAGTCAGACACTGATCAAAGTGATGATGGTCTAGTGATAGACATGCCTGATGCACCATCTACAGCATCTAACAGCCTTACAGATAGCCCAAAACTTGCTGCTAACGATCCTATTAGATTGAAAGCAAGGCTTCACCCACCAGACCCACTAGAAATATGTAACATAGACGAAGGACCCACAAGCCCTGTGTTAGATTCTCCTGACAGCCCGAAAAAGTCATTTAATGGTCATTTTGAAGGTCAAGGTCAACCCTCAACATGTCTGGAGATCCCACTTGATGAAGACAGCAATGATGGTGTGCTTAGAGATTATAGTAATATGAAGTATGAAAAGTTTGCACATGATAACACAGATGCAGTAGTTCAAGATGGTTCTAGTGTCATACAAGAACACATTACAGAAGACAATAAAGATGGAATTGTTAAACAAGATGCTAATGATAGAAGACTAGAAATTGGTACTGAGGACACTATGGATGTATCAGATGTGGACATCAATAAACAGGAAACACATGTAGGTGAAGATACGAACACTCTCGGTGTTACCACAAGAGGATCGAAAAGGAGAAGTATTGAATCCTCGCTTACAGAGGAGACTCCGCCGAAGAGGAGGAGTTTACGTTCGAGTAGATCCAATGATCCCGAATCAGGGATGCACGTTCATACCATGAGACAGACCTGTAGACGTAATACAGTTTCATCTGAAACCTCACCTGATACGGTGTCCAGCAAAACTAGAGAGCCATCAAGAAAAACAGCATCATCATCTGACAGGTTTGTCCCTGAACCTTTTCCACCTGCAGACCCATTATGATGCATCTAAAGCAGATGACTTTTGAAAACAGAAATTGCCCAATAACCCTTTTCCTCATACGGCAATTCTGCAGCAGACGACTTTGAACATATTTTGTCAAAAAACAGAAAATCTCTAATTGACTGGATAACCTATGACAAAAAGTGGAAAACATTGTGGCAAAAGGAGAAATTGCTCGTTTTGAGCAATTTCTTCTTTTGTCACTATGTTTTCAAAAAGCCGTCTGCTGCAGAGGCGTCAGAAAGCGTCTATATGGGGGAAAGGGTTTAGAAAATTTCTCCATTTGCAACAATGCCTTCAATTCTAATAATAACAATTTCATTTAAAGTAATTTTCTATATTCTAACACAGATGTTTTTAAAAACGTCTCCTGCAGATTTGTTGTTTGATGGAAAGGGTTAATCTTATCTATTTCCCTAATATAACCTTCTCTGCATCCGATGACTCTCTTTTGAAATCATTGTTGGGAAAGTAGATATAAATTGTTCACTTTGAAAACCTCCAGCGAATTGTCTTTTCCAATATTTTGTTTATTGTCTAGGAATCCACTGTGGTCGGGTGACTAGCGTCGGGGATTTCGAAATTGGATGTCCCGGGTTCGATCCCCAGTCGCGGCACTACGGTCATGGTGGAGTGCCCTTGGGCAAGGCACATTTTCTAGCCTAGTACTGGTTTGTTTACCCAGGGATCATGAATAAGTGAACTGTGGTATAACTGAAATAATGTTGAAATCGGCGTAAAACCCCAATAAATAAATAAATAAATTGTTTATTGTCTGCTGCAGAGATCTTTTAAAAATCAGTATCAGGTAAAAGATTCAAGGTTTTCCCTAAAAAAAGAAATTAATGCACTTCTCTAGTCTATATAGTCTATATAAAAGGCACCCTAAGTCATTTATATCATTTTAACCGTTAACCATTTCCCTCATACGACAATTCTGCAGCAGACGACTTTGAACTTATTTTGTCAAAACATAGAAAATCTCCATAGTTGAATGGATAACCTATGACAAAAAGTGGAAAACATTGTGGCAAAAGGAGAAATTGCACGTTTTGTGCAATTTCTTCTTTTGTCACTATGTTTTCAAAAAGCCGTCTGCTGCAGAGGCGTCAGAAAGCGTCTGTATGAGGGAAAGGGTTCATGATAGTCGTTTGCTTAGAAAATACTTTATGGGAAAAGATGTAAAATTTGGATTAAAGGAATTATGACTTTTAAATTAATACGAAAAAACCCCATGAATGGGTTTTTTCGCTTATAGTTAACGGGTGTGAGATTTTTTTTTTTTTTTTTTTTTTTTTTTCAATAACCCATGAAGCTTTCTGAAATGAAACTGGAAAAATCGATGGGGGCCGCCATTTTGGATATGTATAAAAGGCAGACGTAAAACACAGATTGAAAAATATTGACGTCTTTTTAATCTTTTTTTTTTTAAATCGGTATTTTGGGTATGGATAAAATGAGCAGAAAAACACGGATTGAAAATTATTGTCGTCTTTTTAATCATTTTTTTTAAATCGATATTTAAGATCATTTAAGTGCTGTGTTATGTGGGAATTAACATTTGTACGAAAAGTTAAAAATAAATGGAAATCTGTAAGAAATATGTTTTCCCGTTCGTCAAAAAAAAACGACAGCATTAGCCTTCTACGCCCGAAACTAAATTTTGACTGTATCGTAGCCAAAGAAGGACGTGACGTCATTTTCGTTACACTTCATCTTGGCGTAACGTCAATGGAGCGACGTCGTTTCCCGCAAAAAAGTGGTATCCACATGAAAGACAGCAAATTCCTATACATGAACTATTGACTCACTCATTCAAAGTATAATTATTTATCAAACATTGTGGCAAAAGGATAACTTTCTCATAAGAAGCAATTGTTCTTGTGGCGACAATCTTTTCCTAAATCGTCTGTTGCATAGGCCTCAGAAACCGTCTCTAATAGGGAAAGGGTTTAGCAGAAATGTGACCCCTTACATAATTTGTTCCAGTCATATTGACTGGTTGAAAAAGGCAGTCGCCAGGTGGCATCAGAAAAGGGCTGATCTATTTGCTTCTTTGCCATAATGCAGGTGATCGATTAAGGATCATCTTGGCCCTCATGTTTTAACCTCGTTCATTATAAATGTATTCCTTGATTGTCTGAAAGTCTTTACTTTATTATTTTCTGTTCAAATAATAGACAACATCAATACGAATTCCAAATATGTTTTAATAATGCAAGAAACATGACATTAACATTATTATTGTCTAGTCAATTACTTATAAATCCTTTTTTATGGCCAAAGTATGCTCTTTAATTTTTGTTTATAATTATCTTGCGTTTTTTTTTTTTCGTAAATAGGTAGCACCTATAGATATATTAGGAATTGTAGGAAAAGGAGAGCAATATCTTCTTTTTGATTAAGTTTGAAGTAATTTAATGTGTGCTAATACAGCAAAACTATTGGTCCCTGTATGAAAGAATAAAACTAGACAATTGGAAGCTAATGAATTTTTTAGGTTAACAAGAAGCAGATCTGTTTCATCTGAAGTGAGTACGGAGGAGAGAAGCCCTGTAAGAAGGGTCACAAGAAAAAGTCTGGATAAAGGTAAGGATTGTTTAACATTTCCCTCATACAACAATTCTGCAGCAGACGACTTTGAACATATTTTGCCAAAAAATAGAAAATCTTGTGGCAAAAGGAGAAATTGCTCCTTTTGAGCAATTTCTTCTTTTGTCACTATGTTTTCAAAAACTGATTACACTTTTACCACATACAATTAGCTTACACACTTTATGTTTTTTGCCAAGTAGTTTATTTTGCATGGAGAGGGTCAGGTCAACAAAAACAAAAACCAATATACATACAACAGATCTGCAGCAGACAACTTTGAGAACATCTAGGACAAAGCTTCGATCAAAGAAAAGTTGCAGAAATGACTTCCATTTTGGGGATCAGACTTGCAGGGATAGTTTTACGACTTATGTATCTGTCGTACGATAAATAAAACACGTAGTATTGGTAAATTAATCTGAAAACTTTGTGATATAAATGAAATACTATTGAACACAGCTTTAAACACCATTCAATACAAAAACAAAACTACTTTGCAGTCAACACCATTTTAAACACCTTGGAAAAAAGAGGAATTGCTCAAATAAGGAATTTCTCCTTTTCTCACAATGTTTTGACCTCTGTTCCAAGTCAGATGACATGAGATATTGCAAAATAAAAACCAACCAACCTAAAGGTATTAACCCTTTCCAACATACAGACACTTTCTGATGCCACTGCAGCAGACAACTTTTGAAAACATTTGAGCAAAAGAAGAAATTGCACATAATGAGTATTTTCACTTTCATTTTAAGAAGTTTTTCATATTTTTACCTGAGATGTTTCCAATATCTTCTGCTGCAGAGTGGTTGTAGATGTACCACATACAAAAATCTGCTGCAGACAGCACTGATGAGAATAGGATATACATGTAAATGAAAATATAATAATTGAAAAGAGTTCAAAACATTGTGGTAAAAGGAAAAATTGCTCATTATGAGCTATTTGTACTTTTGGCACATTTTTTTTGCAAAAGTCATCTGCTGCAGAGGTGTCATAAAGACTGTATGTTAGATAAAGATTAAGTGAGATTCACTGGTGTAATCTGTATATTTCAGTGTATGTGGGAAAAGGTTTAACTTCAGTTGACGTTCCATTGCTTCGTTTAGATTATCTTAAAGAGCTCTGCTGCAAATTTGTTGTATGTGGGAAAGGGTTAACTATTTACCACATACAAAAAAATCTGCTGCAGACAACACTGATGAGAATAGGATATACATGTAAATGAAAATATAATAATTGAAAAGAGTTCAAAACTTTGTGGTAAAAGGAGTGATTGCTCATTATGAGCAATTTGTCCTTTTGGCACATTGTTTGCAAAAGTCATCTGCTGATTAGGCGTCAGAAAGACTCTGTATGTTACAAAGGATTAAGTGGTATTTACTGGTGTAATCTGTATATTTCAGGTAAATCTCCCGATGGCTTGTTGTCAACAGACAATGTGGCAATGGAAAGAGGCAGAAATTCTCAATCAAGATCAGAAAATACTGTAACAAACCAAGCAGACACTACTGTAATCAACCAAACTGTAGGTAACAATTCACAAAGAGCAGCTCAAGATTCAGCTAGAAGTATGGACGAAACTGATGAAAAGTGCATGGAAACTGAAGAAATATATCCGGGAGATCAAAATGCTGAAGATGTCAATGACATTGATCAAAATCCCATACCGCCAAAACGTAGAGGGAGGCCACCTTCTAATAAACAAACTATAACTAAGAAAATAGAAAACGAAAATGAGGCTAAAAAGATTAAAGCAATTTCTGAAACAATGAAGAAAAACATGACACAAAAAGCTGACAATGTACCTGATGAAATTAGACCAAGTAATGTCTATGTAGATGATTCAAAGGACGAGGCAAAGACACCAAGTGAAAACGGTCATCAGAGGAACAACAAGACTGAAGAGAAGACCAAATGTGAACAGGGACAGAATCTTGGTTTTGACAATATACTAAATCTGCAAACGAATCTTTGGAAACCGCCGGAGAGTAAAGGACCTGGTAGTGGTAAGAATGTTTACCTTTTCCCACATACAACAAATCTGCAGCAGACGACTTTTGAAAAAATATTTGCAAAAACTTGATAAATCTCCATCAAAAAGGCTTTAATCATAACATAAAGTTAAAAACATAGTGGCAGAAGGTGACCTCGTTCATCATGGACCAATTCTCCTTTTGCCACAATGTTTTCAAAAGTCTTCTGTTGCAGAGGCGTCAGAAAACGTCTTAATGTGGGAAAGGGTTAACATGATTATTTCAGGTCCAGAAAAGGCGGGGTATACTCCTCTTTTCCCCACAATATCTTTCTTATAGCCCAACCCAACTCTATGATGTTGGTACTCATAAGAATCGTACCCACAACATAAGGTTTGATGGTCAAATATGGATTTTAGAACATGCAAACGCCCCTAATTTAGAGCATTGATTATTTCATTACATTATTACAGACAACTTTTGTTAAATCTACTGCAAAGGGATTTTGAAAACATTGTAGTAAAGTGAGTATTGCTTAACCCTTTGAAAATGTAGATGCATTTTGACATTTCTGCAGCAGACATAATTCAAAAGTATTGTGGTAAATTAAATATTACTTTGCCATTTGCCACATGCAGATGCATTTTAGGCAGGGAATGTTTGAAAATAATAAGAAATTTTAGCTTTTCTTCACAATAATTATACTTTCGTGCTAACAGATGTTCCCTATTTTTGTCTAGATTTTTTCCAAATTTTCTGCTGCAGAGTTGTTGTATTACAGGAAAAGGTTAATTACGAACTGAATCTGTTGACTAGTTGTTACAGTGTGGACCTTAAGTGCAAGAGGGTTTGGCTAGAAGCCTATCTGAGACTTTCTGAAAAAGGAAAGTAATTGTCTACTTGGCATTCAACAGTATTAAGACTGGTAGGCTGGTGTTAGGCTAACTTACTGGTACCATGATTCTAAAAGTAATCCACAAAGTGAGGGACTAGATAAGGGGGTAGTGAACAGGACTTTATATCTCTCTTATTACCCAACCAAACCCTATGTTGTTGGTACTCAAAAGAATCATCTCGGTGAGACCATTCTTTTGAGTTCCGACAACATAGCTTTTGAGGGACAAATAAAGATATTAAAATACTAATTGCTTGCTGAATCACAATGACTTCACAGTTGTCTGATGTAATGAATGGCTGAGTCTGGGTTTGAACTAATGACCCTTGGATTGATAGCACTCTTTGTTAAATACTGATCTATCGGGGACTGGACATATTGTGAGTGTATAATGGGTCAGAATCATTGCAGACAGTTAATTTCTCATGTATCTAATAGACTATGGTATCTATGTTTTTTAAGGCGCCTTTGCTGCTCAACATGGAATGAGTAAAGTGTTGTTTCCTTTGAAAAATAACATCACATACCATCAGTGGAAACTAGGAGACTTGAATCTACTCATACGATGCAGCTATGATGGATTTGCAAGTCCACAGGTGGGTGAAAAATGGTTTCTACCGTAAACATTTTCCCTATCAGTTCTGTTTTTTTTGTAGATTCTGTAGCTGTGGCAGGTAGACACATTAACCCATTTCCACTTATAGATGCTTTCTGACGCCTCTACAGCAGAAGACCTCTGAAATTATTGTGGCAAAAGAAAAAATTGCTCAAAACGATCAATTTCTCCTCTAGTCCAAATGTTTTCAACTTCTTACAGGAATTAGACCTTAGATTTCCCATGTCGTTTGCTGCAGATTTGTTGGATGTGGGAAAGGGTTAAGATCACTGCTCCATCATATGTCCATCATGATGTTACTTAATACTGACATATTAGCAGATAACACATGTGTTCTCTCAAATACTCCTATGATGTACATGTAAAAACACTAAAATGTTTTGAAGAAAGTATGGGAGAAGGGTAAAGTTATTATTTTGAGCATTTCCCTCTTGCAAGGGGAAGCACAGAGGGCCGCTCAGAGTCCTTATTCAACATTCACTCTTAATTAATTCTAAATTTAAAGAATAGTATAATTTTTTAATACTTTGTGAATTGATGATTTGAATCAGAATATGGACTCAGGTGAGTAAATGATTGGTGAATATGGACTCGGGTGAGTAAATGATTGGTGAATATGGACTCAGGTGAGTAAATGATTGATGAATATGCACTCAGGTGAGTAAATGATTGGTGAATATGCACTCAGGTGAGTAAATGATTGGTGAATATGCACTCAGCTGAGTAAATGATTGGTGAATATGCACTCAGGTGAGCAAATGATTGGTGAATATGGACTCAGGTGAGCAAATGATTGGTGAATATGCACTCAGGTGAGTAAATGATTGGTGAATATGCACTCAGGTGGGTAAATGATTGGTGAATATGCACTCAGGTGAGCAAATGATTGGTGAATATGCACTCAGGTGAGTAAATGATTGGTGAATATGCACTCAGGTGGGTAAATGATTGGTGAATATGGACTCAGGTGAGCAAATGATTGGTGAATATGGACTCCGGTGAGCAAATGATTGGTGAATATGAACTCGGGTGATTAAATGATTGGTGAATGTGGACTCAGGTGAGCAAATGATTGGTGAATATGGACTGAGGTGAGTAAATGATTGGTGAATATGGACTCAGGTGAGCAATCTAGGACATTCAATGTCCTCTTGTTTCAAATATAATAACTATTTCTTATGCCTTTACAGGTGAGGACTTCTGAAAACATTGTGACAAAATCAGAAATTGCTCAAAACAAGCAATCATTCCATTTGTCACAATGTTTTCAACTCTATTCAATAATAAAACAGTCAAACTTGTCCTAGGCAGCCATCCAATGGAGTCAAAATGTGGCCACTAAACAAAGGTGGCTGTTTAACCCTTTCCCTCATATAGACGCTTTCTGCCGCCTCTGCAGCAGACAACTTTTTGAAAACATAGTGACAAAAGAAGAAATTGCTCAAAACGAGCAACTTTCATAAATTGCCTAAACGTGTTCAAAGTTGTCTGCTGCAGATTTGTTGGATATGGGATAGGGGGTTTAACTTGTTTATCATAATAACACTGAAGTTTTTGTTCTGTTGCAAAGCGTATTATACATCCCATATCAGCGCATAAAGGGTTTAATGTGACATTTTGGTTACCTGTTTTTAGGGATTTGTGCATATAACAACCAAAATGGAGTACCAACCATTCTTTGGATTTGAGAAACAGACAGTGAATGATATTGCTAAGAACTGGATATCTACCTATATCAGACCTGAATGTACTTTAGTTAGAGGTAAGTGTGTTTAACCTTTTTAGCTCACCTGTGCACGAAGTGCTCAGGGTGAGTTATTGTAATCGCCCTATGTCCGGCGTCCGTCGTCCGTCGGTCGTCGTCCGTCGGTCGTCGTCCGTCAACATTTTCTTCTCTGTAACCGGTGGGTCAACTGGGATGAAACTTCACAGAAAGCATCCTCTCAATGGCCTCACCAGAATTCCTTAAAATTTTTGGGATCCATGCAGAATTCTGGTTTCCATGGCAACGAAATGAAAAAAAATTCAAAATTCTTAAAAAATCTTCTCCTCCGAAAGTGTCAGGCCGATTTTCAAATTATTTTGTAGAAATGATCCTTGGGTGACCCTCTATCAGATTCCTTCAAGCCATGTTGATTGGTCGAAAAACATGGCCGCTAGGGGGGGGGGGGGCTATTTTGCCGTATATGGCTATAGTGCAAACTTAAAAAATCTTCTCCTCCAAAAGTGTCAGGCCGATTTTCAAATAATTTTGTAGAAATGTTCCTTGGGTAACCCTCTATCAGATTCCTTCAAGCCATGTTGATTGGTTGAAAAACATGGCCGCCAGGAGGCGGGGCTATTTTGCCTTTTATGGTTATAGTGAAAACTTAAAAAATCTTCAACATCTTCTCCTCAGTAACCAGTGGGTCAATTGGGATGAAACTTCACAGAAAGCATCCTCTCAATGACCTCACCAGAATTCCTTCAATTTATTGGGATCCATGCAGAATTCTGGTTTCCATGGCAACGAAACGAAAAAAACTTCAAAATTCTTCTCCTCCCAAATTGGTTGGCAGATTTTGAACTTATTTTGTAGAAATGTTCCTTGGGTGACTCTCTATCAGATTCCTTGAAGCCATGTTGATTGGTCGAAAAACATGGCCGCCAGGGGGGGCGGGGCATTTTTGCCTTATACGGCTATAGTGAAAACTTAAAAAATCTTCTCCTCCAAAAGTGTCAGGCTGATTTTCAAATAATTTTGTAGAAATGTTCCTTGGATGACCCTCTATCAGATTCCTCTAAGCCATGTTGATTGGTCAAAAATTATGGCCGCCAGGGGGGGCGGGGCTATTTTGCCTTATATAGCTATAGTGCAAACTTAAAAAATCTTCTTCTCCAAAAGTGTCAGGCCGATTTTCAAATAATTTTGTAGAAATGTTCCTTGGATGACCCTCTATCAGATTCCTTCAAGCCATGTTGATTGGTCAAAAAACATGGCCACAAGGGGTCGGGGCTATTTTGCCTTTTATGGCTATAGTGAAAACTTAAAAAATCTTCTCCTCCAAAAGTGTCAGGCCGATTTTCAAATAATTTTGTAGAAATGTTCCTAGGGTGACCCTCTATCAGATTCCTTCAAGCCAAGTCGATTGGTCGGAAACTATGTCCTCCAGATGGCGGGGCTTATATAGCTAAAGTGAAAAAAAAAATCAGGTGAGCGATTCCAGGGCCATCATGGCCCTCTTGTTTCCATATACAGACGTCTTTTGAAACATTGTAACAATGGGAGTGTTGCACATATTAAGCAATTTCTCCTTTTGCCACAGTTTTTTCAATCCTGTCCAATATTTAAATTTCCATTTATAAATATGTTCCATAGTTTTACCAAGATGTTTTCAAAGTCGTCTGTTGCAGATTTGTTATATGTGGGAAAGGGTTAAAACACATATAGTAAGATTTTAGGTCATGTCAGACTTTTTGCCCATATGTTTTTCTCAAATCTGCAGTAAATGACTGAAAAAATCTAGAAAAGTATAAGGACATTTTCTTTAAAAGAAAGTATAAAGTGTTATCATATAACATTGTGGCAAAAGTTGTCTGCTACGGATGTGTCAAAAAGCAACTCCTGGTGTAAAAGGGGTAACCAGTGCTTTTGAACACCTCATTAAACAGAGCCATGGTATTCCGTTGAGCGTAAGAGTGCCTTGGTAACAGTGCCATCAAGGCACTCTTGTTGTTTAGCTGTTTTCAAATTTCACTTGCTGCAGGTTAGTGTGTGGTTAGAGATTAATTAAACCCACCTGCAGACGCAAAGGCAGCAGACGACTTTTGAAAACATTGTGGCCAAAGGTGACATTGCTCATGATGAGCAATGTCACCTTTGGCCACAATGTTTCCAACTTTATTGTCCCCCGCTTTACGAAGTAAAACGTCGGGGACATTAAATCTCATTCGTCAGTCCGTCAGTCACGCTGTCACAAAAACTTTAACCTTGGTCATAACTTCTGAACCGTAATAGGTACTGCTTTCATATTTCACATGTGTATTCCTTGTGACAACCCCTTTCCATCAATACCAATGTTTTTGACCTTGTGACCTTGACCCTGACCGCAACCCAACCAATAAGACCCCCAAAGCGGGGGACCATAATTCTCTGAATTTGCTTGTTTATCAATTAATTATGAAGATTTTTTGTCACTATGTTTTCAAAGTCGTCTGCTGCATATTTGTTGTATGTGGGAAATGTTTAACCCTTACCCTCATACAACAAATGTACAGCAGACGACTTTGAAAATAGGAAGGCGAAAATAAAAGAAATCTCTTTTAAAGAAAGCTTAATTTTCAAATTCAGTTGCAAATATTGTGGCAAATGGTGAAATTGGTCATTATGAGCATTTCTCCTTTTGCCATAATATTTTCAGAAGTCGTCTACTGCAGATATGTCAAAAGGCATCAGTATGTGGTTAGGGTTTTTAATGGTTGACTGTTTTTCAGCGAGAATGAATCCTTACAATTCTGAGATAATGATGATGGACAGTGTAGAATTCAATGACATCGTACCTCCTGATTGTGGCTTCAAGTGAGTGTGTTTACCCTTTTTCCACATACAGCAAATCTTCAGCAAACCACTTTGAAAACAACCATTGGAAAAAATGTGTAAATCTCTTGTTAATTCCCACATTCAACAAATTGATGATGACATCTGCTGCAGTTGTGTTAACCCTTTCCCTCATATAGACGCTTTCGGACGCCTCTGCAGCAGACAGCTTTTTGAAAACATAGTGACAAAAGAAGAAATTGCACAAAACGTGCAATTTCTCCTTTTGCCACAATGTTTTCCACTTTTAGTCATAGGTTTTTACAAAATATGATCAAAGTCGTCTGCTGCAGAATTGTCGTATGAGGGAAAGGGTTAATATACGTCTGCAGGTTGGAAAGGTTTAAAATAATTGATCAATTGTCTTGTTAATTGTCAATTGACTAAATTTAGTCTTTTTGAGATGACACTTTGCCTCATTGGATTTTCTACAATCCATTTACCTTTAACCCTTTCCCACATATACCTAGACACTTTCTGATGCCTCTGCAGCAGAGGACTATTTTAAATCATTGTAGCAAAAGGAGAAATTGTTCATAATGAGCAATTTCTCCAGTTGCCACACTAATTTCAACTCTTATCAATAATCATACTATCATTGATAGAGAATTTCTATATTATGTACTTGATAGTTTCAAAATCGTCTGCTCCAGATTGATTGTATGTGGGAAAGGGTGGTTAAAACAGAAGATGAAGAAAGATGTATTATGAGCGCCAGGTTGTTGGGTTAGTTTCCATTATACTGCAGACTTATAAGATCAATTTCTTTTGAAACTATTGCTGCGGGGGCATGGAAATATATGATCGGTGCCCTGCAAAAACATTATTGTAATTATTACACAGGTGGGAACAGACCTGCTCGCATTTCAATGGTAATGGAATCAAATAGATACTGTTAATTGAAATCTTCTTTGACAAATCGCGAACCATGTAGAGCCATATCAGACTGTGCGAATGGGTAGACTGATATTGATCCACATTGGTCGTAAATACCTTACTGATGGTTTTTGCAGAGGGTCGCTGATATTTTACCACTTTTTGTCATCTTAAAAGTCCTTTTTATATTGTGAATGGAGCTAAAGATCACCAGTATGAATCAATGTCACACATATAATGCCATATCTCAACTGCATCAGGTCAATAAGACTTCTTACTGGTACACAGCAGAATCACAATAACTACAAAGTTGAAATGGACCCATACATTACTTTGAGTGATCCCTCGATTTATGCTTAATGCATTTATGTATTTTCAACTTCGTAATTCATTAATAATTAAACGTTTATTTTGAAAAGCAAGTTGGTGATAAAATCAAGACAACAGCGCTTCAGCATTTTTGATGTTTCTTTTTAGCATTCAGAACTGCTGGTGTACTGAATCAACCCTTTCCCACATATAGACGCTTTCTGACACCTCTGCAGCAGGGGTGCCACTCAAAATCCCCTAGCTCATAATCCCCTAGGTCCAAAAATGGCTAGGTAGTCAAAATCCCCTAGGTGTAAAATACAGGGTACTCAAAATCCCCTAGATGATATTTTCAGTGTACTCAAACTCCCCTAGACAGAAAGTTCAACGTAATCAAAATCCCCTAGAATTGAAATAATTGTCTTCCTATTTATGTTTCAACACTAAGTAACTATTATAGGTAGAACATAAAATACGGGCAGATGTAACTAATGTCTTTTAGCAGATCAGAGTGTTGAAAGAGTTAAAACGGCTCTTGTATGGACACCTTCATACACCTTCATAAAGATAAGTAACAATTATGTCTGTATTATACCCTTTTATCAACAAAAACAAAATAATATATATATATAGTGAATATCTAAACAAATGAATTTTAATGTATACCAGTATATGTGGCGCGTCATGTGGGCTTTGCATACAGTGTAGACCCAGCTTCAGAGTCACAGCCTCTGATCTAGGTCTGCTCTGTTCAACTTAACTGACTATTGGATTATGCCACATCTACAACCTACATTTTCACCTTCAGACTGCACTTCACATAACTGTAGCACAAGAATAGCACACTTGGATAACTCTTAACCTGCAAAATTTAATGCACATTCTACAATAAACAAAGTTATATGTTACTGATGAACCAGTTATCATTTAGTAATATAGCAAGCACTGAAGGTTAAGGGTTACAATTGCAAATCACAAACAATTTCACTTCATCTGATACGTATAGCATTCCCAATGGCACTCAGAAAGTCCTCAAGGACTTGGTTCCACTCACATACTTCACCCACAGACATTTTAGCCTCTGCTGATGAGCCTTAGTGGCCCTTTTCACACGTTTCTTCACTGGTTCACCACGGTCATTACGAAGGATGCCGACTGCCACCATGGAACAATCTTTCGCTACACACTCAAGGTAGTACTTAATTATATCATAGTAATTATGATTAGCACAATCAATAGTTGTGACAAACTAATAAAATTAAACTTATTGTTATTATTTAAAGAAATTATCACTTTAATGCAATTATCACCTTCATTTGTTTATCACCTGTGACTTAATACCAATCAGAGGGGTTTGGGTCTGCTCTTCATTTTCAATCAGAACAGTTTTGTATACACTTTGTTTTATTAGGGTATTGGGTCTAGACCAAAAACGTACAGAAGGGAAATAATTTCATGTTTTATTAGGGTATCGCAGACCCTGATCAGAGCCCTCTGTTCTGGGTCTAGACTGCATACACAAGCAGTATAGACTCAGATCAGAGGGCTCATTTACCACATATATATTCCACACAATCAGTATAGACTCGGATCAGAGGGCTCATCTATCACATGTATATCATTATTAGCCATATATTCTACATTTATAAAAACATATATAGAAAAATCTACAATCATTTTTTTAGGGGATTTTGACTACCTTGAACTTTCTGTCTAGGGGATTTTGAGTACACTGAAAATATAATCTAGGGGATTTTGAGTACACTAAAAATATAATCTAGGGGATTTTGAGTACCCTGTATTTTACACCTTGGGGATTTTGACTACCTAGCCATTTTTGGACCTAGGGGATTATGAGCTAGGGGGTTTTGAGGTACACTCCTGCAGCAGACAACTTTTGATACCGAGCAATTTCTCCATTTGCAACAATATAATATTACCTTCATTTATAGAGATTTTTGAGGTTTTTGCTATCAAAGTCGTCTGCTGTACGTGGGAAAAGATTAAAAGACAGAGCTCTTCCAGAAATTCATTTGAGTGAAAGATATATTCGAATTAGCGAATGTTTGAGTTATCGATAATCCACTGTATTTCTACAACAAAGTATGTTACTTTCTTCTGAAGATCTGTTATATCAGGTGATCGATACACGACCATCATGGTCAACTTGTTTTCATTTTCTGATTTATCTTTTGTAGACCAAGTAAGGCAATGACAGATTTACAGTGTATATTGGAGGGGCTGAAAGAGTAAATATCTAACTTTCTTTGATCAGAGCTCCAGATAAGGGGAGATTTGCATGTTCTAAAATCCTTATTTGACCCTCTAATCCTATGTTGTGGGTACTCAAAAGAATCGTCTCAGTGAGACCCTTCTTTTGAGTACCCACAATATAGGGTTTGCTTTAATAATGAGAGAGAAATTGTGGGAAAAAGAGCTGAATACCCCTCCTTATCTGGACCACTGTTTTATACTTAAAAGTTAGCAGTGTCCGGCAAATTGAGATATTCATACGACATGTGCATCTGGGAAGTCAGAGGGACGTCTTTGTATATATGCACTGTTTAGATAGAAAACCCCTAAAGTCCTTTGAAATATACATTTAGCCATCTTGTGAAAAACTAGAAGTACTACCCACTTGATTTTTTTGTCAATGTTTATTTATGTGAAAGGAGGTAAAAGACTAATTTTTGTCAGACATGGCTTATACAAGAAATTTCAAAACACTTCAACCTTTTAACCCTTTCCCACATACAACAAATCTGCAGCAGACAACTTCAAAAACAGTCCGCTATAATTCTTTAGTAGAGTCGAAAACATTGTTGCAAAAGGAGGAATTGCTCATCCTGAAAGAGTCTGTATGTGGGAAAAGGTTATTAAGTATTCCAATACATATGTATACATAACGCTTGCCTCGTCAGAGATAGGGTTTTCACATTAAGTATGCGAAGTTCTGCAGCAGAGGACTTTTAAAAACATTGTGGCAAAAGAAGAAATTGGTCAATTTCTCTTTTTGTCACTCAGTTTTAACCCTTTCCCACATACAATAAATCTGCAGCAGACGACTTTAAACATATTTTGTCAAACAATAGAAAATCTCTATAATTGAATGGATAACCTAAGATTAAAACTGGAAAACATTGTGGCAAAAGGAGTAATTGCTTGTTTTGAGCATTTTCTTCTTATGTCACTATGCTTTCAAAAAGCCTTCTGCTGCAGAGGCGTCAGAAAGTGTCTATATGAGGGAAAAGAGTTAAACCGTATTCAATATACTTCAATTATACTTTCATTTATGGAGATTATTCAGAGGTCGAAAAGGGTTAAAACATACATGACCGCCATTGTTGTTTTCTTCAACAGTCTACCTGCGGGACAGTACTTACTGAATAATCAACCGAAGGAAGATCATGTATCTGTTTTTAAAGCTGCTCCAGATGGGGAAAGGTAATGTGTGTTTGTTTGATATTTTCACCATGTTAGATGAACAGTCAGTGACAATGAGAGTGTTCTCAATCAATCTTTTGAGCATTAGTCAACTGTTTTTAGGCCCCTCCCCCTTTCCCTCATACGGGGCTTTTTAACGCCTCTGCAGCAGACGAGTTTTGAAAATATTGTGGCAAATTGATAGCTCTAGCAATTCCGGTCTATAGATTGGCGATGTCCGTCTGTCTGTCAACATTTTTGTTAAAGTTTCAGGTTCAGGCAATTTTGGTTAAACTTTCAGGTTGAGGCAAAATCTTGCCTGAAGGTAACCAGTAACAAGTTCTATTGATTTCTATGGTTACTTTGATCTTGACCTTGGTTTGTCGATTTTCAAGGTCAAATTGCCGACAATCCGGCCTTACCATCTTCAGCGGTTTCTTGTTAGGTTTATTTTTAGCTCACCTGTGCACGAAGTGCTCAGGGTGAGTTATTGTGATCGCCCTATGTCCGGCGTCCGTTGTCCGTCGTCCGTCGGTCGTCGTCCGTCAACATTTTCTCCTCTGTAACCGGTGGGTCAACTGGGATGAAACTTCACAGAAAGCATCCGCTCAATGGCCTCACCAGAATTCCTTAAAATTTTTGGGATCCGTGCAGAATTCTGGTTTCCATGGCAACGAAATGAAAAAAACTTCAAAATTCTTAAAAAATCTTCTCCTCCGAAAGTGCCCGGCCGGGTAGCTCAATTGGTAGCGTATCTGACTCGTGATCTGGAGGTCACGGGTTCGATACCCGGTTGCGGCGACATTCTTTCGGGCGATGTTTTCCATTGCCTCTCACCTCTGATCTATGTGAGAAAGTAGTCAGTGGCTTCGAAAGAATGTTGTGTAAGTACTGGTGTGGGAAAGCCAGGAAAACATGGGTAGGTGCACTGACCGCCGTGATATGACCAAAGCTGTTGAAAGCGGCGTTAAACTCCAAACAAACAAACAAACAAATCCTCCGAAAGTGTCAGGCCGATTTTCAAATTATTTTGTAGAAATGATCCTTGGGTGACCCTCTATCAGATTCCTTCAAGCCATGTTGATTGGTCGAAAAACATGGCCGCCAGGGGGGGGGGGGGGGGGCTATTTTGCCGTATATGGCTATAGTGCAAACTTAAAAAATCTTCTCCTCCAAAAGTGTCAGGCCGATTTTCAAATAATTTTGTAGAAATGTTCCTTGGGTAACCCTCTATCAGATTCCTTCAAGCCATGTTGATTGGTTGAAAAACATGGCCGCCAGGGGGCGGGGCTATTTTGCCTTTTATGGTTATAGTGAAAACTTAAAAAATCTTTAACATCTTCTCCTCAGTAACCAGTGGGTCAATTGGGATGAAACTTCACAGAAAGCATCCTCTCAATGACCTCACCAGAATTCCTTCAATTTATTGGGATCCATGCAGAATTCTGGTTTTCATGGCAACGAAACGAAAAAAACTTCAAATTTCTTCTCCTCCCAAATTGGTTGGCAGATTTTGAACTTATTTTGTAGAAATGTTCCTTGGGTGACTCTATCAGATTCCTTGAAGCCATGTTGATTGGTCGAAAAACATGGCCGCCAGGGGGGCGGGGCTTTTTTGCCTTATACGGCTATAGTGAAAACTTAAAAAATCTTCTCCTCCAAAAGTGTCAGGCTGATTTTCAAATAATTTTGTAGAAATGTTCCTTGGATGACCCTCTATCAGATTCCTTTAAGCCATGTTGATTGGTCAAAAATTATGGCCGCCAGGGGGGGTGGGGCTATTTTGCCTTATATAGCTATAGTGCAAACTTAAAAAATCTTCTTCTCCAAAAGTGTCAGGCCGATTTTCAAATAATTTTGTAGAAATGTTCCTTGGATGACCCTCTATCAGATTCCTTCAAGCCATGTTGATTGGTCAAAAAACATGGCCACAAGGGGTCGGGGCTATTTTGCCTTTTATGGCTATAGTGAAAACTTAAAAAATCTTCTCCTCCAAAAGTGTCAGGCCGATTTTCAAATAATTTTGTAGAAATGTTCCTAGGGTGACCCTCTATCAGATTCCTTCAAGCCAAGTCGATTGGTCGGAAACTATGTCCGCCAGATGGCGGGGCTTATATAGCTAAAGTGGAAAAAAAAATCAGGTGAGCGATTCCAGGGCCATCATGGCCCTCTTGTTTAAGTTAAATAACTCTATCCTGCATTTTATGCAAGTTATGGCCCTTTTTGGACTTATAAATTATAGTTAAAGTGTTGCATGCAACTACATTAACAGACCATATCTTAGTAACTACTTCATGTATTGCATTGAACCTTTATACAGCCCTTCCCAACCATCACATCTATGTAAACAATCAAGTACGTTAACTCTATCCAGCATTTTATGCAAGTTATGGCCCTTTTTGGAATTAGAAATTATGGTTAAAGTTTTGCAACCACATTTAGAGTGTAATCTTAGTAACAACTTGAAGCATTGTATTGAAACTTTATACAACCTTTTCCAATTTCACAACTATAAATACAACCAATTAAGATAACTCTATCCTGCATATGATGCAAATTGTTGCCCTTTTTAGCTCACCTGAGCTATGCTCAAGGTGAGTTATTGTGATCGCCTTTTGTCTTCAGTAACCAGTGGGTCAATTGGAATGAAATTTCACAGAAAGCATCATCTCAATGACCTCACCAGATTTCTATCAAATTTTTGGGATCCATGCAGAATTCTGGTTTCCATGGCAACGAAATGAAAAAAACTTCAAAATTCTTCTTCTCCCAATAATTATGTAGAAATGTTCCTTGGATGACCCTCTATCAGATTCCTTCAAGCCATGTTGATTGGTCGAAAAACATGGCCGCCAGGGGGGGGGGGGGGGGGGGGGGGCTATTTTGCATTATATGGCTATAGTGAAAACTTAAAAAATCTTCTCTGACGAAAGTGTCAGGCCGATTTTCAAATAATTTTGTAGAAATGTTCCTTGGATGACCCTCTATCAGATTCCTTCAAGCTAAGTTGATTGGTCGAAAAACATGGCCGCCAGGGGGGCAGGGCTATTTTGCATTATATGGCTATAGTGAAAACTTAAAAAATCTTCTTCTCCGAAAGTGTCAGGCCGATTTTCAAATAATTTTGTAGAAATGTTCCTAGGGTGACCCTCTATCAGATTCCTTCAAGCCAAGTTGATTGGTCGGAAACTATGGCTGCCAGGGGGCGGGGCTTATATAGCTTAAGTGAAAAAAAAAAATATCCGTGTGAACGATTCCAGGGCCATCATGGCCCTCTTGTTTCAATTGTGAAGATGACTCCTGACCATTTTTAGCTCCACTGGCTGAAAACCAGTCGAGCTTATGTCATGGCGAATTGTCCGTCGTGCGTGCGTGCGTGCGTGCGTGCGTGCGTGCGTGCGTGCGTGCGTGCGTTAACTTTTTTCCTTTAAACGACTTCTTCTCCCTAACCACTTTTGCCTTATATAGCTATAGTGAAAACTTAAAACATCTTCTTCTCCGAAAGTGTTCAGCCGATTTTCAAATAATTTTGTAGAAATGTTCATTGGGTGACCCCCTATCAGATTCCTTTAAGCCATGTTGATTGGTCAAAAAACATGGCCGCCAGAGGGCTGGGCTATTTTGACTTATATGACCATAGTGAAAACTTAAAAAATCTTCTCCTCCGAAAGTGTCAGGCCGATTTTCAAATAATTTTGCAGAAACATACCTTTGGTGACACTCTACAAGATTCCTTTAAGCCATGGTGGTTGGTAAAAAAAATAGCCAACACGGGGCAGGGCTGTTTGGAGATTTTATTTTTGCCTTATGGCTGTGGAGCGATACTGGCCCTCTTGGGCCTCTTGTTTTTATTTGGACCACTAACCCTGTCCCTTATGTAGACGCTTTCTGACGACTGAGACTGCAGCAGACTGCTTTTTGAAAACATAGTGGCAAAAGATGAAATCGTTCAAAACGAGCAATTTCTCCTTTTGCCACAATGTTTTCCACTTTTAGCCATAGGTTATCCATTCAATTAAAGAGATTTTCTATTTTTTGACAAAAAATGTTCAAAGTCGTCTGCTGCAGAATTGTCGTATGAGGGACAGGGCTAATGGACTCAACAATAGGTAGAAATGGTGGCTATGTGAATGTTCATACACATCTTGGGAAGTTATCTATACTAAGAAAATAGAGAATACAATTTAGAACATTGGGATTGATTGATTGATTTATTCTCTTTATTGCCCCCAATATCATGGAGATTTAAATAAACAAATCAATAACAATTATGAATTGATTAACAAACGACAGTGAAAAGAAAATAACATGAAAAAGTATTTAAGAATGTTAAATATGCACCATATCTAGTGCTCTACCATATAAAGATATTCTACAGCAGAATTAAAGAAGTCGCCGTTCTATCAGGGTATGGCACCAGTCATATCTTTGTGTTAAATGTTTTGATCTTTTAACAGTGCACCTTTTGACCTACACTACTATCATTCAACCTCAAAAACGTACAAAAATGGAAAAGAAGCCACCCGAGCCAAATGGATTGCCATAGATACCGAGTTATTCCTACAACATCAGAAAAAAAATAACCTCGTTCCGTGTACCTATAACCCAAATAGTAAGTAGCAAGCTCCTTCCCCAGTACATACAGGTTTAACCCTTTCCCTCATATAAACGCTTTTCGATGCCTCTGCAGCAGAAGGCTTTTTGAAAACATTGTGACAAAAGAAGAAATGATGAGCAATTTCTCCTTTTGCTACAATATTTTCAACTCAACTAAAGATTAAATTTTCATTTTCATATATTTTCTATAATATTTCCTAGTTGTTTTCAGTTGTTATAGGTTGGAAAGGTTTATCCCTTTCCCACATACATCAAATCTGCAGCAGACGACTTTGAAAATGTCTACTCAAAAATATAGTAAATTAATTGTAGGTATAAATACTGTAAAAAGTTGAAAACATTGTGGCAAAGGGAGAAACTGCTTTGTTTTGAGTTATTTCTCCTTTTGTCACAATGTTTTCAAAAGTCGTCTGCTGCAGATGTGTCAAAACGTGTCTATAGGTGGGAAGGTCAATGCAGATCTGGGTCACAGGTTAATCTTGCTGTTGTGTGGATTAGATTTGACCTACAAATACATATTAAACATGGATGTGTTTGACACCTATAAAGATCCCTGGGTGTTATTTGGCAGCCATACAAGTGTCAAAGTGAAAATAAATACTTTTCCCACAATCAGTAAAGCTTGATTTATTTCAATGAAATGTCATGGGACTGTTACTTAGGTTGAAGACTAGCTCAGTATTGTTATTTAGGTCACATGGATTAATGTCAAGGTGAAAGACATTATAAAAGAGAGAAAAATAATCCAATGAATAATAATGAGCAAGATACCAAGTTCTGTAACTATTGTACTTGAGGTCACTAGTAGCAAGGTCAAGGTCAACAAAGCTCTACATAAAGTTAATATTTCAAGTTCTAAAATACATTTTCGACCTTAGGTGTTGGTACTCCTAATATAGTGAATTGGAAAGATTGTAGCAAAAGACGAAATTGCTCATAATCTGCACCTAGGGAAGGGTTTAAGTGACTTTCTTGTTCTGTTGTCAGAATCTCAAGCAAAGCCACAGCAAGAAAACAAGCCTGGAAAGAGAAAGAAAAAAAGAAGACAAAAGAAGAAGAAAACAGAATGATAAACCATTACAGATGTTATCTTGTTATATATTAAGTGGTTATTAAAAGGTGCAAGATCACAATGCATTGTGTTAAGGATTTACCCATTTTATGACATATTTTGGCAGATATTGAAACCATACAAAGAAGATATTGATATCTAGTCAAACTGAAGAGTTTTTTAACCCTCTTTTTGCTGAGCTTCGATAGCTCAGTCAGTAGAGACAAGTGCTGTCAATCCAGCTCTAGGGGCTCTGCAATTTGTTCTTTCTAAAGATTGAAACATGCCATTGTGACGTCTTTCAGCTTACAACAACAGACTAAATAGTCATGTGTGACTATAGCCAGTTGTCCGGGAAGAATGTAGTGTGGAGTACTGGTGCAAGAAAGCCAGGAAACACACATGAGGTGAACTGATAGACGTGATATAACTGAAATATCTTTGAAAATGACATTAAACTCAAATCAATTCAATTAATCAACTCTCTTTTCAATACAGACCACTTTTGACACCATGTCAATTGATCATTTTTAGCTCCACCAGTCAAGCTTATGTCATGGTGTATTGTCTGTTGTGCGTGCGTGCTTGCGTGTTCAAACGACTTCTCCTCCCTAACCACTTGGCCAATTTGGATGAAACTTCATATGAAGCATCCTCTCAATGTCCTCTCCTGAATTCCTTCAATTTGTTTGGATCCATGCAATATTCTGGTTACCATGGCAACCGAAAGAAAAGAATAGTCTAAAAAATCTTCTCCTCCGAAAGTATCAGGCTGATTTTCAAATAATTTTGTAGAAATGTTCCTTGGGTGACCCTCTATCAGATTCTTTCAAGCCATGTTGATTGGTCTAAAACTGGCCGTCAGGGGGCGGGGCTATTCTTTGCCGTATATGGCTATAGAGAAAACTTAAAAAATCTTCTTCTCCGAAAGTGTCAGGCTGATTTTCAAATTATTTTGTAGAAATATTCCTTGGATGACCCTCTATCAGATTCCTTCAAGCCATGTTGATTTGTAGAAAACTATGGCCGCCAGGGGGCGGGCTATTTTGCCGTATACGGCTATAGAGAAAACTTAAAAAATCTTCTTCGCCGAAAGTGTCGGGCTGATTTTCAAATAATTTTGTAGAATTGCGCCTTGGGTGACCCTTTATCAGATTCGTTCAAGCCATGTTAATTGGTCAACAAACATTGTGCTAAAAAAGAATAATAAATGTGATTCTCAGTAATTGTTTAAACTTCATAATATCTACTGTTTCGAAGTTTGTGTTGGCTTTTGTTGTAGCACTCGGCGCAATATTTTTCCAGACATGGTTCTTGGAATTTCATCTATAAACTCAACACCTCCTCTCAGCTGCATGTAGGGTGCCACTCTACCTGGAATGGAATTGAGTCAAAATGTCAAGACATAGTTGTGGAGCCCCTGATAGCCCAGTCAGCTGGCGCTTGCCCAACCATTCTCTCCAATGGACGACAAAGGTCATTGCGGCTAGTGTCATTTATCTATCACTAAATAGTCTATGATGGAAGCCAGCCTGTTATGTCTGTTTATTTATTTGGATTTTTACGCCGTTTTTAATAGTATTTCAGTTATGTGAGGGCGATAGTTCACCTATTATTCATGATCCCTGGGTAATCAAACCAGTACTAGGTTAGGAAATTATTCTTGCCTAAGGGTGACGGGAGATATAACTTGGAGGATGTTGTGTGGTGCCGAGCCCCGATAGCTCAGTCGGTATCGACACAAGCTGTAAATACAGAGGTTGTGAGTTCAAACCACAGCTCGGCTAACATTATTTCCGACATTTGACAAATGTCACTGCGACAAGCGTCATTCGTCTTCCACGAATGGGCTAAAAGTGTATCTGGAAAAGTGCACCCAGTTGCTTGGAAAGAATGTTGTGTAGAGTACTGGTGTCAGAAAGCAAGGAAACATATTAGTAGGTGAACTTGCCGCCGTGATATGACTGGAAAACGGCGTTAAACCCCTATCAATCAATGTTGTGTGGTGTTCTGATTTTAGGAAGCATACCTAAGCCGAACTGGCCGCCATTGTATAACTGAAATACCATCGATAACGTCATTAAAACTCTCAATCAATCAAGGAATTTCAATGCATTTAATTACAGTAATGAATATTAGATAAATACATGTTAGTTGGAAAGTTTATTCAGGAACGTAGATATGATGGATAAGCAATCCACCTCTTGCACACCTGTTTATAATATCACTTGGATAAACAAATTTGTAAAATATTTCACATTACTGGAATTATTGTTATTTGAATATTCATTTGCAATAAAAGCATGTTTAAACTTTCTGAAAACACCTTTGACTTTGCTATGTGTTCAATGCTTTTTGAATTTTAGTTGCTACACTTGTTTTGAGACTTTAAGTATACACCTTTGTTACTTATCCTTCTTGTCTACTCGAGAGGGGAATTGATGCAATTACGACCAGAAAGGTCTCGGGTGACATTCTACATCACTGTTACAAAATAGCCTTACACGTAACAAAACTTACGAAGTAACTTCTCTCGAAGATGTAGAAGTGTAGCCCAACTGGTATGAGGTAGGTACACCTTTATGTGATGCCGAAACAAACTATTTGAAACAATGCTTCTTTTTGCCTGATGTTGTTGATGTCACTCCATCTTAGAATATGAAATAATTATATCCCAAACTATACCTGCAACATAATCAATTAGCTCCTTGGATGTAACCTGTTTTCCCGCCTTTTTAACGACGAAAGCTTTGGGTAATTCTCCCGCCCTTTCATCTGGTATTCCTATAACGCCACAATCGGCAACATCACTGTGTGTCAGTAACGTGTCCTCTAGCGAGGCGGGCGCCACCTGGAGGCCTTTATATTTAATAAGTTCTTTAAGTCTGCCAACAATATAGAGGAAGCCGTCTTTGTCTTCCATGCCCAAGTCTCCTGTTGACATTTTAGAAAAATATTTACATTGATCCCAAAACCGAAACTTACACTGCATCTATGTTATTGCAATCCGTTATCTAGAAAGGTTTTGTGAATGTGTGTTAAATATGCGTTTTAATACAGTTTGGTGGGAAATGGCTGGAATTCATTCTTGCTCGGGGTCTTCGATGGATATCATTCATTTGGATATGTTGCTTTTTTTTCTTGAAAGTCCCATTTTGTTTTCTAAGTTCAAGCTGTGAATAACATTGCCGATGTTCGTGTGAAAAATATGCCGACATGGTGTTCATTCATCTTCTTTGGGGATTTTCTAGATCGGAACCATTTACACATACAATAAATATGCAGCAGATGACTTTGAAAACATCCAGTAAAATGTATGAAAGAACAATTATTGAATGACGTTGAAAATCTCCTATTGCCACAATCTTTTCAAACGTCGTTTGCTGCAGCAGCGTCAGAAAGCGTTTGTATGTGGAAAGGGTTAAACATCAGTGAGCATGACAATCGTCGCTTGATAAGGGTTAATTGGTTTACCTGTTCTAACAAAACCGTCCGGTAGAAACGTTTCCGCTGTGGCTTGAGGAAGGTTTAAATAGCCTTTAGCTGAACTTGGACTACGGATCCAGATCTCGCCGTGTTCCCCCTGTTGTACTGGTTCAAGTGTTTCTGGATTTACTATCTGTAATGTAGCGTAAACATTGACATGGTTTATTTACCTGGTTTGTACGAAATATCACCAGACCTCAACGACACTTAGCGCTAAGTAATACTTAAATAGCGTTTCATCATTTTTAGCCCCACTGGCTGAAAGCGGGGCGGAGATATTTTGCATTATATGGCTATACTGAAAACCTAAAACATCTTCTCCTCCGAAAGTATCTGGTCGATTTTCAAATAATTTTGCAGAAATGTTCCTTGGGTGACCTTCTATCAGATTCCTTCAAGCCATGTTGATTGGTTGAAAAATATGGCCAGGGCTGTTTTGCATTATATGGCTATAGTGAAAACTAAACATATCTTCTCCGACGAAAGTTTCTGGCTGATTTTCAAATAATTTTGTAGAAATGTTCCTTGGGTGACTCTCTATCAGACTCTACCTAGCCATGTTGATTGGTCTTAAATGTGGCTGCCAGGGGGCGGAGAGCTGTTAATCTTATATTGGCTTTAGTGAAAACTTAAAAAATCTTCCCCTCCTAAACTATTTGGTCAATTTTCAAATAATCTTGCAGAAATGTTCCTTGGGTAACACTCTACGAGATTCCATCAAGCCATGGTGATTGGTCCAAAAACATGGCCACCAGGGGGCGGGGCTGTTTGGATATTCCAGTGTTGCCCAATGCCAGTGGAGCGATACTGGCCCTATTGGGCTTCTTGTTGTTTTCCTAAGAGGAATGCCTAAATATTTCATTTCTTGGCTCTACTCGATAATGTATCATTACATTGTTCTTGTCTTCAACAAACATTTCCACAATTAAAAGGTTTAAGATTTCGACATCGGGTATCGCTCGACAATATTGAACTGATTATGACCTTTATAAAGATGCATATTTATAACATGTATAGTGTGACCTCTCATAACTGCATTCTCGGTCGATTCATAGCCTCTTTAGAGCAATAGTTTAATAGTTCCCACATTAGATGAAAGGTAAATAGAAAACATGCTCTAAACAGTTTATGTATTCGGGATGTTAACGTTGTGTGAAATTGAATAAAATGCATTTAATTTAAACTTATTTATTTTACATCGATTGCGAAACAAGCTTTCAGCTTATATTAATCACGCTCGAAATCTGCTTCCTGGAGACTTAACCAGTACTCGCGCCGTTTTGTGTGGAAAATCCTAAAGTCAGGACCCGCTCATCACGTGACTCGAACCAGGGACCTTTGATACGAGAGGCCGACGTTCTACCTCTACACCATTGTGAGCAATGTCTCATATTAAGCTCACGGTGACCTTTAAGGATCGTAGGATGTCCACAGGACGTCGTGCGTCAACAATTTCTTTGAATTTCTTCTCCTTCTAAACCACTGAGTCAATTTCAACCAAACTTCACAGGACTGAAGAATTTAATTCCATTTGAAACTCATTTCTTTTAAATGACATATCCTAAACCACTCGCTTAATCTTGACACAACTTCATGAAAATGTTCCTTAGATAATTCATGTAGATTTAGAAACAAGATATATTGTATGACTTATACGCATTAATATATTTTTAGGTAAAATAATAGTCCTTCAGAATTTCAAAAAGATTTAAATTCCATGCAAATCTCAGGTTGCCATGACCAATCAAAGAAAACATTATTGTCCAAAATTACTGGTCCGATTAGAAAATTAATGGCACATATAATTTATGGTAACCAACCCTCTATCAAGATTGTTGAAACTATTCCGTTTTGTTGAAAAGCATGACCACCAGGGGGCGGGTTTATAAAATCAGGTGAGCGATAAGGGAACAGTTGTTATTCTACAATGTTTGCCATATGTGTCTCCATCAGAGGTGTCAAAACAAAATCTAGGGAGAAGATTTTCTTCTATAGAGCCAGGGACGTAGATACAGTTATTGATAGGTCCCGTTCGGTCTCTCAACCACGTCGATAACTCAAAGTTATTGATAGGTCCCGTTCGGTCTCTCAACCACGTCGATAACTCGAAGTTATTGATAGGTCCCGTTCAATATCTCGACCACGTCGATAACTCGGAGTTATTGATAGGTCCCGTTCGGTCTCTCGACCACGTCGATAACTCGAAGTTATTGATAGGTCCCGTTTGAGGTTTCGCGAGTCCACGATATATTGACATGACGAATAGCTTTACAAAGAACAAACACAATCCTTTTAAACATACAGACGCTTTTAGACGCCTCTGCAGCAGTTGGCTTTTGAAAACATCGTGACGATATGATAAAATTGCTCACACTGTTTTCAACTTTATTTATTCATTATACTGCCTTTACAGAGCTTTTTTTCAATATTTTTGGCTAATGCAGATTTCTTGTATGTTGGAAAGGGTTCACAGGTGAAAAAGAAGGTCATACCTTGATATCTACAAACGGCACTCGTTTCCCTACAGCTTTGGCCCTGTATTCGTTACTTGTGTCCATATGGCAGATACATATCTCCGTCGTTCCGTAACCTAGGATAACATAGTTATCACATAAATAACAATAACAGAAAATATAAAATAAATAAAACCTATTTGAAAATATTATTTTCGGTTCTGAAAAAAAGAAAAAAGGGTCATACAAGAGAAAAAAACAAATCCTAAAAGAAATGGTAGCTTTGGGACTCAGGTTGTGGGGTTAGCATTAAGACTGACTTAAACATGGACCAATCTGTTGAAATCGGCGTCAAACACTATACAGACAAACCAAACTGTAACAGCGTATCACTTTCCGGTGTTATAAGAGTGTCCAATTTACGACAAACCAAACTGTAACAGAGCATCACTTTCCGGTGTTATAAGAGTGTCAAATTTACGACAAATAAAAGTGTCTGATATAACCTAATGATATTGCAATCGGACGAAGCCGGTAGTTTACGGAAAAACGTTGTCTCTATTTGAGCACTGCTCTGTGAATAATGTGAGACCAGTGTATGGCATGAAATTGCAATGTTCGTCTGTAAGGAACAGTTTAATCCTTTCCTATATGTCGACATATCTTGAAGCCTCTACAGCGGACGACTTTTCAAAAATACATTATAGCAAAAGGAAAAAAAGCGTTGTCTACTTCTATCACATTATTATTCAACTTCTTTCAATAATTAAACGTTTCCTTATAGAGACTTTTCATAATTTTGCCTAGATATGTTCGAAGGTCGTCTGCTGCAGATGTGTTGTATGTGGGAAGGGAATTGACTAACAAATGAACCGTTCCATGAGAAAACCAACATTATGAATTGTGCGTAATGTATCGCCCTAGATCAGCCTGCGCAGTATAATCTGGTCGACACATTCCGTCACAGGGGGGTAGATTTATATAGTAATGATTCCTGCAAAAGAAAATCCACAGGAGGCGAAAAATGTATGTCTGGGTTAGACTGCGCAGCATACTTAGGCTGATCCGGGTAGATAGTTCCACAATGTTGGTTTTCTCGTAAATCGGCTCAAGTAATGTCCATTTGGATGTGCAGGTCAAACCTGTGCAACTTCATTTGTGAAGCAACTTTTTGTGTACAGCAACCACACTTTTAATTGATCCATAACTCGTTTTCTGCATAAATAACCCTGCAATTAAAGACCACCTGTGAACAAAAAACATAATGTTCTCTTCCTATGTATGATCTGTTAACACAGGTTGTACTGTACATCATAATCTACAATTGTCACTTACACAATCAGGTTGGTTTCCCGGGCAAATAATGCATATAGCGATTATGATTTATCCGAGGATATCCGATTGAATGCAATATAAAGGAATCCGCCATGGCCGAGTGGTTTGCGTCGGGGATTTGAAATTGGGCATCCCGGGTTCGATCCCCAGTCACGGCGTTCATGGTGGATTGTCCTTGGACAATGCATATTTCGGAGTCTAGTACTGGGTTTTCTTACCCATGGATCATGAATAAGTGAACTGTTGCAATGAAATAACTGAAATAATGTTGGAGAAAAAACCCGACGTAAAACCCTCGTAAAAAGTATTATATACTTTGGTCAATGTTTCTCAAGTGTAGCCGTTTCCGACACACCGCCGCGATTTCTGGACTTAAAGTTGTAGAGCCACATGTAATTTTCTTTACGGACGATAAGTCGTACTGTGACACTTTCGGGTACTTAGCAAACATCACCATGATAAACGGAATGACATGAAGGTGGTTTGGCTGAAAAGAGAATATTGTTGGTTGATTGATTCATTTCATTTGAAGGATGGCCTGATTATGGTCACCAAAACGATGTAAACGGTTACAATTCGCTGATAAATTGTCCGTTTCAAAAATACAGATACTTTCTGACACCTCTGCAGTGGTACTCACATTCCCTGGATCGATGGCCATTACCAACATAGCTATCGTTGTTAAATGAAGCTGTTTAATTCCGTATACACGTGTCAGTGTGATGAATTTTATTCGCAATGTTTTACACATATACATCACTTTGTCAGAAGTGTTACTTAGTGTGTAGATTTACAAACAAAGATATCTCATTTATCACCACCAAGTTATGTGATAAAAGAAAGTCTTCTTCCAATTAATCAATTGTACATGCAGGGTCTATTTTTTTCACGTACTGATTTGTTCAATATATAAATGACTACTTAGGGCAAAATATATTAAATGTTCAAATCTGATGAGAATGTCTCGCGATCAAACAACAACAGCGTTGCTTTTTGTAAACCACTTAAACAATTCATCCCTCGTGAACCTGACCTTGGAAAGCTCATTTAATATGCTTAGCCTTGTAAAAGCTGATATATCTGCTGATACACTTCGTTAAAAATATTTCATTCCAGGGAAGAACAACGGTCGCCAATTATAAACAAATAGGTTCCATAGGACATGTATTGAAAACGCGATAATCTTACATGCGTCCTTATAAGCATATATTAGATTAGCTTACAGTCTTATAACAATCAGACTAAATTACGAATGGATCTGAAGGGACTGCTTAAAAGGTCCACTCCAAATGACCATTACATTATTTGATTGATTCAACCTGTAATAGGCATCAGATATACGCGGGCGTTTGATATTGCAGCAAAGTTGTTTGTTGCCTGGTTTTAATTGGATTGACTGATTGAATTAAACTCCTGTCTGAATGGGACATCAAAGTAAATTTGCTGATAACGATGGCATTGACTCCCATTGTACGACAATTTAGCTGGTTGTAAAATAAGTCTTTGATTTAAATCACAAATAGGAGAGGAATCTGCCGAGACCGAGTAGTGAGCGTCGGGGATTTGGTACCGTACGTCCCGGGATCGATTCCAAGTCACAGCACGCTGGTCATGGTGGAATGCCCTTGGGCAAGGCACATTTCCAAGGCTACCCAGACATCATGCATAAGTAAAGTGCCGAGGTAATATAACTAAAATAATGTTGAAATCGGCATAACCCCCCACCAAAAACAATGAAAAAGAAAACGTTTGTAGTAGACATACCTTATATCTTTGAATTAATTCCAGGTACGAGTCGGGAGTATATTGTCGCATGACGACGACATTGGCCCCCATTGTATGACCGTTGACTGTGATGACATATAGGCCATAACCGTGGGACAAGGGCTCCATCACCACCAGTGTCGAATGCTTCTTCACAGATCCCATAGCGCTAAATAAAATGAAATACGCGTCAGGCGATCTAAAGTTTTCTAACAATTACGTAATCATTTGAAATCGTAGAACCTTTCGACCAGATGAATATGGGGCAGTTTTTGGGGGCAACATTAATTTGGTCAGAAGTTGCATCTAGATCTGTCGGCGAATAATGAATATTCTGGTGAGGCTGTACTCATTATAAAGGCAATACGTGATATAATGCATAAATATTTTAATTATCGTTTCCGGGTCTGATGTTAATGTAAAGATATAAACATTCGTTGTAAACGAAAATAGTTCTACAAATAATAGTTATTTTTTCTATTTGTATTTGCATTCTAAAGAATGTAATATATTCAGTAAACTACAAAACGGAGAGAAACACGAAAACAACTGTTCAATATATACACCAGTAGCCTCAATATGACATGTATTTTAACAAATCGCGCATGAGCGGCATTATATCACAATGAGTTTTATACATCTGTGGACAGTGAAAACTCGGCTGAATCTGTGCAAATTCTGTAAAGCCTTATTAGAGCATTCACTATCCTCCTACGCATAGAATAGCCAAAGATGTGTCTTGAAATGAAATATTCATTCACCGCCAATGGCGTTGTTATTTTTTTCTGCAAATAATACAGATTCATATCGTGGCTGTCTGACCCAAAATCTGCATTGTTTGCCTTTAAGTTATCAAATTATTCCAAACGTCTTATTACTTAAAAAAAAGAGTTATCCGATTATGAACATGGGAGTCTAGTTTACAAAATTCGAAAAGAGGTAAACCCTAATTCTTACAATACCATAACGTATCACGTGGCGTCTGGAACGACTCGAACCTCAACACTAGTAAGATATTTGTTGAACTAAATTATAGTTCGCCAATTGGCATATGGGATTGTAATAAATAACTTCTTACTTCATTTGAATATTAAATGAAACGAGAGCGAAATGCGACAACATCACGCTTTTCGGAAACCCGGTTGTCCCTGACGACGACATGAGAAGGGCTACGTCATCTTTAGGGTCACATGGTGCAGGTCTGTATGGACCACGTGATCTCTCCAGTAAGGATTTAAAGGAAATATAACCGTCAGCATGTCCAAATGTAATTATCTGTAATTATAAGGAGGACTGGCATTAGAAATACGTGTACATGCCTATATGTGTCTGTAAAGGTCACGTGATCTCTTCAGTACGGGTTTTAACATTTTCCACATACGACAATCTACAGCAGTCGACTTAGAAAACATCTACGCAAAGAAATGGATAATCTATAAATAAAGGTAATCGTATTGAAATGAATTGAAAACATTGTGAACAAAAGGGGTATCAAAAAGAAAGTTAATTGCTTATAATGAAAAACTTCTCCTATTGGCAAATTTGTATTGGAAAGGAAAAGTAGAATTAGATAGACGTGTTCATGTACATGCTTCGTATTTCTGCCCTATCAAAGCGGCCAGCTAACCTGCCCACAGCTTCCTCGCACAAATACCCCATACACCATGTCCGCAACAGTTCGTTATCTATCCACATTACATATGGTAATTCATAACTGGAATACGAATGACGCTGGCCACAACCTTTTTTCAATCTTCAGAAGAAATTTTCGCCTTGCCGAAATTCGAACCCACATTCATGAATACACCATGCTTTGCTTTGCTGTTCAGCTTTTGTGGGTTTATACGGAGGAGTAATAATGTATTCCATTTCCATCCCGAAGAATACTATTGTAAGATGCGTAAACTTGCGGTGTGGGAAAATGGACATGAATAAATTGACATAAATATTTACCTTGCTTACTTACAATTATATTTAAGAAATGAAATATATTGGCATGTTTATTAGGGAAACAAAAATGATGAAATATGCGTTTAAGTATTTAAGTATTCAATTCAATTCAATATATTTTATTGCATAAAACAACAAACAGTATGTTTATAGCAAATCTTTTTTTTTACATAAAGTACAAACGGAGAAAGGGATTTTTCAGAAGAATTTGCAATAAGTTAACATTGTAAGTGTTCATGATAAAATTGATTTACTCTAGAAATATCATGTGTAAATTTCGATAAAACTTTGATATTACTTAAGTAAGGATGGTGGATGGGATTTTTCAGAAGAATTTGCAATAAGTTAACATTGTAAGTGTTCATGATAAAATTGATCTATTCTAGAAATATCATGTGTAAATTTCGATAAAACTTTGATATTACTTAAGTAAGGATGGTGGAATTGGACACAGGTCTCTTGGTAGACAACTTGTCCACAGTAGTCCATTGCTCGAAGGCAAACATAGCACAGAGGCCTATTTACCTTCGTCGACGTATCACTGTTACCTGTATTTTTGAATGAGATATCGCTTCCTTGACTTTATCTAGCAGTACTGGTGTCGTGAAAATATACTGAGTTTGACATTCAGTTGTCACTTTCACAAGGTCATCTGCAAAACACATAGAGGATACGCCAGTAAACAATAATACCGGATAGGTTTTATGTTTATTCACACAACATTCAATAACAAAGTGAAACGACAGGGAAGACAGGAACAACAACCAAAGGGGATCCACTCCCACAAGAGCAAGGTGTAGCACAACTAAATGTTCACAGGTAAAGGGACACTATACATATAGTGGCGTTACTCTAAGCTTAAATGGCCAACAAAAGCAATATATAGCATCCTCTGTGGAATGGTCAGTTTTAAGCAGAATTAACAATCTGAAAATAATAACATGTTAAATCAAAAGGGCATAATAACCATACCAACTATTGAAAATGTGCATACATAACAAACATTTCGATTGTACTACTATCAGAGAGTCCAACATTATACTCACTACAGTTTTAATCAGACTCATGAACAATTTCGATAGACGATTCCATAGACAACATATTCCTTTCATTTTGCATAGGGTTTAGCGGATTATATGTCGGATAAGAAAGAGTGTCCGGAATGTTAAAAATTGGTGGTACCATGCTTTCAGGTTCATTAAGATCATCATTACTTTCATATTTCACTTTGATAGGGTACACACTCACTAAGTTGACTTGGAACTCGGTAACACTCGGTAAGTTTTATTTTGTACGATGTCGCTCTCAACTGTGATCCGGAGAATTTCTTAATGTAACACCATGGATTTTCAATAGAGACGATCAGATATCTGTCACGACCCTTGAGCTTGCTTTTCTCAGAAACAATGTAAACGATATCGCCCACTGATAACTGTTGACATGTCAGAAGCTTATCTCCCTTCATTTTTGATTTGCCACTGTATTGATGATTACGGAGACGGTTTTCATGCTGATTTAAAATAAAATCTCTATCTGATATTTGTAACTGTTCGTTTGTAAACTGGTTTCGTTGACACCACTGTTCGCGTGATGATAAACCACAATGCGCGAATTCAGTCTTGCTATGACAATTGACAATTGAAAGATCCAATTCAGAAACTGGACGACCAGATGGATCATGGCGGAGTAATTCATTTTCTAATTCAAGAAATGCCCTCTCAGCTACAGGATTCTTATTAATATTTTTCACGCGACCAATTTCAAGCACAACTCTGAAGGATTTGAGTGTTTTATCGTCACGCAAGGCCACAAACCCTGGAGCTGCGTCATATTTGATAACAGCATATGGGCCCTCAAGTGGATGTAACCCGAGAATTAGATTCAACAAAGCTTTTCTTAGAGTATCATGTTGTTCATTTTCAATTATACAAGCTGCGGTATAAGAGCTCACAGTTTCACGAAGCGCAATTATCAGTTGTTTATTCCGTTTTAAGACATCAGCCGCGAAAGAAATCCCAACGACCTCTGGTGGAGGTGTTGTTGACTGTTCATTCAGGGTAGTTGGATATTTCTGCAATAATGCACAGGTATGACACGATTCACAGACACGATCAATGGCGTTATTCATGTCCAGAGCGTATAAGTGCATTTTCATTACAAGTTGCATTTGATGTTTAATTGGATGAGTCAGCTTTATATGGAGTGCTGTGACAAGTCCATCAATGACTGGGCGCGGTACAACTATAAGGTCATGGTAGGCTGTAAGTGGACTAGTTTTCGGTACCACCAATATATTATCCTTTGCGATTGAGACCACATTAAGATAACGTTTAACGTCTTTAATAATAGTCAGGTTTTTTTTTGTCATTCGCCTTAACCGATCTGACAACAGAATTCTATGCGTCAATTATAAAAGAGTAGATCTGACCGTGCGGTTATGTGCAGTCTGGCGCATTGCGACTTACGAAGTCTGATGGTATATTCGCGGATCCTGCTAAATGCCTTATGTTAAGGCTGTACCGGCTAACTAACGACAAAAACGATGTCAATCTAGGGCTGGCAGAAAACTCCCAGCGGTAGAGTTTCCCAACAGCTTGTACGCATGGCTTGCTATCCGTTAAAATGCATCACCTATGTTTAGACTGAACAATATATGGACTGAAATGTTTGATTGCAGCGGCAATCGCGAGCGCTTCAATTTCGCAAGGGAGCCACGTAACTTGGTGTTTTCGTAACTTAGCGCTAAAGAAGCCAGCTAGTGAAAGTTTGTCGTTTCTTGTCACTTTAAGAGTTGCGCATATGCCGCGTCTGAAAACAGATCCACCAGTTACAATCCATAATTGGTCTGAAGCCCTAGGAAGTACTATAGCCTGATGCTTCATTATAAGTTTTTAAGCTTTCCCAAATTGTACATTTAAGTCATTAGTCCACTCAAGCTGTGAAGGTCGGCCTGCAATTGTGTCGTCAAGTGGGGCAAGTATAGAGGAACAATTGGGTATAACTCTTGCAAGCGCTTTGTAAGCACCAATGAATGACCGAAGGCCATGTACCGTTGTAGGAGGTGGGCAAGAGAACAATACAGAAATGTGGTGGGCATTAGCAGTGATGGTAACATTTGACTATGTCCAACCTAGAATTGTTGTTGAAGTAGGAGCGACAACAGTCTTGGAAGGTGACAATCTCAAATTGGACTTGTGAAGGGCTGTAAGGACACGTTTCCAATTTGAGTATAAGTCATCTAGACTGTTACCACCACAACATATGTCATCAGCCAACTTCTTAACAATGCCATCCTGAAGATAGTCACACATAACTCGACACATGAGTTCTTCCAATGCTGTCTCAGACCCTGGCATACCCATAGCAGTGCGAGAGTATAGTCTCTTAAGCCTCTAAATAGTGTTGCAACACCACAGTTCTTCATAGAATCCTTGTAAAGTGAAATTTGGTAGAAAACACTCGTAAGATCAGTTTTAACAATGTACTTCAAAGGAGCAATAAGGCGAAGAGTTGAATCTACATCAGTCATGAGGGATGGTTGGGGCTTACTGTACCGGCCGACATCGACAAAATCTGTAACTAATCTGTAACCGCCCTGTGTTTTTGTTTACCAAAAATGATGGGTTAAGATATTCAACAGATATATTGAGGTCATCTGGACGGCAGAAAACGCCTTGACATTCCAGTTTATCAAACCTTTGCGGGGGAAATAGGGAAATCCAAGGCTGATTGAAGAGTTCCAACAGGGTAGGTAAGTCGTGCTAGACAAAAGTGATCATGCTTATGAAGGTTTTGTGGTTCCGTAGTCATTAAGTATGCGGATTCTGCCTTCGACAGCCTCTATTATCTGAGGAGATGGCCAGTCAGCAACAGTCTTGGCGCAATCATAACGCCTCTCAATGGCAAGAGAAGCATCTGGGTGAGCATCAATTAAAATACCTACTTCAATGTATTCATCGGGCCAAACTACCGTAGAGGACATGACGGATGTTAGAGATTTCAGTTTCGGATCTGAAAGCACCATAGTGGATTTTCTCATAGTCCCCTATAGTGATTTCATGTTTCGAAGGTCTGACTGAGATATCATTATATGCCATACATGTAACACCGGCTAAGACATCAACATCGAGATTATCAACTACAAGCGCATCAAGTTTGAAGTGGGTTTTGCCCTTCAAGCAGATGGGTCCACTCCGGGGAAACACATATCACGCGAATGAATTGTTGTTCAAATATGTTTACCAACAGAACTTTTGATCATACTAGTGTCTGCGCCAGTATCGAGCGTGACAGTTAACGCGTAATGCTTATGAAAAACTTTCATGGTAGGTGATTTCCTACTAGCTTTACGTGAAGATGGGAGTGCGGGATAATGTGTCTGCGGGACATCAGTCGCGTGCTCATATTGATCATCGGGATCATCGGTTTGGTTCGCAACGTAATCGTTATCTTCGGTGGTCTGTCTCACTCTGGAACTGTACGGTAAAACGTTACACTTGCTTAAATAATGTTGGTAACGTGATCTGCCAGCTTGTTTACATAGTGGGCAAATTGGTGTTCGTTTAGGACGTGAAGGTAATTTGGGTTTGAAGATAAATTTCAGAACCTTGGATTCGTTTAGGGATTGGATGTCATCCAAAAAGCTGTCTAACGCCTGTGAGATCTCGGGTTTGATGGAAGCTAGTGTCTTCGATCGGAGGTCTGTTCCATAGCGTTGTTTGACAAGAGCAGGGAGACCTGGATGAATTAAGCGAAGCCACGTCAGAATTATGAAATTTTCTATGGATGGCGTAAGATCTTCGTCGTCAGTTGGGAGGTCCCCATGATGTGTAGTATTGCCACCTGCCTTGAGAAGGTTGTCTTATGCGAAACTAAATAGTCTCTGGTACAAATCCTCCGGGCGCTCGTCGGGTTCCAATTTAATGTCATTGAAGTTCTAAAAGTTTGACCCTGAGCTTTGAAAGCCATAATGAAGACGAATAGCTTGCCATATATTTATTAAGAATGTAGAGTTCTTGATGATCGTACTTCTTGAAATGATAGGACAATAGATCGCAATTTGTCCAAGCATTCAATCGAGGTGGGCTACTTTCTGTTCCGCTGTACGTAGTTTCGCCCCCGGAACTACTTTGCCGTCGTCGGTTAGACCACGTAAGGGATTACCCGTTTTTTGCCATGTAATCCCGTCAACCAAAAATGAAGCAAAGTTGGGGTCCAAAGACAGGATGTAGTGGAGATTTTGGTGCCAATACTCGAACGAAGTAATTGTCTCATGCTTTGACACAGTCCACTGTTTGGGAGCACGATGTGTAGCCATTTTGAATTATGAATTGATTTGCGAATTTGGTTAAACCAACCTTTCCCGGCCGCCTTTGGCTATATTCTAGTAGACTGTCCGTTAATGACGATATAAATCAACTGTTCTGGAAGTCTGGGTCGTCATCCAGCTGCCACCCCGGCAGTAAACAATAATACGGGATAGGTTTTATGTTTATTCACACAACGTTCAATAACAAAGTGAAACGACAGGGAAGACATGAACAACAACCAAAGGGGAATCACTCCCACAAGAGCAAGGTGTAGCACCACTAAATGTTCACAGGTCAAGGGACACTATACATATAGTGGCGATACTTGTTTATTTCGGTATAATATGAAGCTATTTTTTCACTGAGTACATGAAGACTAATCTAAACCACAGGAAACATTTCCTATGCATAGTTCCCACAACTACAATAATTATCTCCCTTGTCTACCATTTTGAAGGGTAAATATGATGTGCATTAACAGAGAATATTTGTTTAAAGAAAATGATAATTAAGAAAACACAAAGGAATTTGAATATGAAAAGTATTATAAAACATGAAAATGTTGTATATTTCTTATAATGACATATTACGTGAATCCGACTATCGCCGTGATATGAATAAACTAATGTTGAAAACATGTTAATTGGAAAATAGTTATGCATGCATGTAAGATCTCCGTTATTTAGTATTTCGAGAAATAGTCAGAGCTTAGCTATGGGAACACGTTTCCTCCTTTCTTTATTGAGAGGGTGTTGTTATTGGGCGGCTCGTATTCTGTTTGAAAAATACGCAATCAAAGTCGGTTTAAGAAGCTGTTGTCCGAAACCATATGGAATTGTTTATCTTGTAATATATTTGTAAGGTTTTGTTCTGAAAGGGCACCGACTTGATTGCTGCATGTTTGAATTGAACATTCAAAGTCTCTTTAAAGGTAGTATATTAATTCGTTTATTACTTATCACATTGTTGAAAACATTTTATTTTTGTATGTCAACTCTTTGTACGTTAACCGCAACACAAACATGGGTCACACAATGCAAAATAGGTGTTTGTTGTTTTGTGTAAATGCTGATGAGACCTAGTATTTTCCATTATGTTAGATAACCGATTGCGCAAACGGTCCGAAAGTCATAATGTGCTTAACGATTATCAATTTGGTTTCCGGAAAAAGCGAAGTACTTCTGACTGCATTTTTATTCTTAGCTCGATTGTTAATAAAGTTATTAAGCACGAGAAGAAAAGAATATATTGGAGTATTATTGATTTTGACTGTTTCAGCAGTTATTCAAGTGTAAAAGAAGGTGAGCCGTTGTCGCAGTTTGTGTTCCTTTTATTTATAAATGGCATGTACGAGACTCTTGTAGTATAAGAAAATGATTCATTTACCATAGATGAACTTATTTTTGGCCGTGAGCTTTAGCCCCTGGTCAAAGTAGTAAAACCATTCGTTTCGGAGTTGGAAGCCTGCTGTTAACACCCAACAACACATTTTAGGGTGAGACTGCGCGAGAAAATAGTTCATCATCGATTCAATAAAACTGCATTTAAAAGGTTAAGATCTCCCCCAATAATATCATTATAATGTTGTTGGAACATCAGTAAAAAACTTAAGGCGTGAGTACTCCAATATAACAAATGCTTTAGAAATTAATGCGCCGAGAGCTTATTAACATTATTAACAATCAATTTAACACACAGTTTATCACAAAAGTGTCAGAGTAACAGTACTACAAGATGCCCTAAAAAGGAAAGGAGGACTGAATGAGAAGGAGAGGGCAGTACCCACAAGAGAGGGAGAGTGGCACTAAAGGGAATGTAACCATGCCTTTCCACTTCAGCCAAAAAATGCACCAACAACTAAGTTGTAGAGGTAGCGTGCAAACGTAAACCTCTCCCTCAACCGGGCGACCCGATCGCGCTGTGCCGCTGCCCACAAGCGCTGTGGAGGTATCAACGGCATTCTCGTTAGAATGTTTGTCTTAATAATATCTAAGTCAAGTTCGAATATGGGTCATATTGGGTCAGAAACTAGGCCAAATTTACGGGAAATCTTGTTAATAGTCTGGAGGCTGCATTTTTAACTTGAGCATATTGAAACTTTATCAGAATGTTTGTCTTGATTATATGTAGGCCAAGTTTTAACATTGGTCATGTGTGTTAAAAAACTAGATCACTAGGCCAAATTGAAGCAAAATCTTGTCAACACTGTAGAAGCCAGATTTTTTAAAATTTGGCCAGACTGATATCTAGGCCGTGTTCGAATATGGGTCATGCCGGGTTAAAAGCAAATTAGGCCAAATTGAAAGAAAATCATGTCGGGTTAAAAACAAATTAGGCCAAATTGAAGGAAAATCTTGTGAATACTCTGGAGGCCTTATTTTTTGCTACAGCAGCTTGGAACTTTGTCAGAATATTTGTATTGATGATATCTAGTCCACGTTTGAATACGGGTAAAAAAAAAAAGATCACTAGGCCAAATGAAGGAAAATCGTGATAACTCACTGGATGTTGCATTTTGAACCTTTGTCAGAATAATTGTATTAATGATTTTTGCATTTTTCAAACACTTTCTCCCATTCTAGTATATGGTTTAGAGAATTGTTTCTACTTCATGAAATGTGATTTAACATTGACATATTTCTAAATATGATAAGGCAGAAACTGCAAAGTATTCTGCCTAAACCTGCTGTCAAACTATCCTTTGATTCTTCATGCCGTAAATGTGTTTACTTGTGCGCTCTTGCACTCATGTGAGCGTTATAGTGCCAACAAGGTCCTCCTGTTTTCAAATTGGCAGTTTCATAATATTTACTATTTTTGATATGATCTTTCAACTTCTTAACAATAAATACATAAACATAAGCTGCAATTGTTATTTCCTTTCACATTTTCCCTACTTCTCCAACCCTCATGCAGCCCCAAGGCCGTCAGCAAAGCAGTGCTTTGTATTGTGTTATTTGCAGACGATACTGTATTGTTATATCATACCATTGATGGATTACAGAGCTTATTGAACCAACTGAGTAACTATTGTGTTAAATGGGGCATTACAGTTAATACAGATAAAACGGTTGTAATGTTTTTTAAACAGGGACACCATCCGAAAATGTTAGTCTTTATTATGATAATGACATTTTTAAAAAATGTAACTAGATTTTCCTATTTTGGAGTAAACCCTCTCTATTCATGGTAGTTTTTTTTTTATCAAACCCAGAGAACATTGTCTGTACAAGCACGAAAAGCGATGTTTTTCTTATACTCACTCTTTGATAAGGTAAATTTCGACGTCAGGGATAACATTTAGTTATTTGATAGCATGATCAATCCCATGTTGAGCTATGGATCAGAGGTATACGGATTTCACACATCTCCTGACGTAGAAAAGTTTCAATTTTTGAAGACTATTATGGGCTTAAACCGCAATGTAACGAATGCTTGTATCTATGGTAAACTATGGCGTTTCCCTCTTTTTGTAACAAGACAAATTAGAATGATCAACTAGCTATAAGGTTGGTACAAATCTTCACGGACCTGTTATATTATATGTATTTTGTTTTAACCGCATGTGAGGACTATAACACATTTGTAATGTTTTTCGTCAATAAAAACTTTTGACTTTACTTTGACTTGGCTAATTATTTGGTGACCTGAAAAGTCTACGTACCTTTTGTATACGATGGATTCACAGGTTGGCATGTTGCAGAAATAAGTGTTATGGCGTAAAAAGCGATCATATAGTCTAGGCTATTTGATGAGCAAATACAAATAACGTCCCCTCTTTTAACCCCGATGTCTTGCAATCCCGCAGCAAGACGTTCTGTCATATATATGACGTCATTGAATGTGTAGGTAGCTCCGGTCTCAGCGTTCACCTACCAAACACAATAGTTAATTATAGTACTCGATCGACACGTGTAAGTATTCTTGATATTGTATATAAGGGATACAGGACGCGTTCGAACAGTGTGATATATGTGTGTTGTGTACATACACTAGAGTTTTACATCTTCATCAGGGGGTTTGAATCTGAATTAACGAGGTCATTTCATGTTCTGTCTTAGCGGTATTTTGTTATAAATAAATCGTTTAGGTAGGGTCCTTTACAAAATCTCCTCAATTGAGGAAGGAGTCGTATGAGAATGTGAACGGCTCTCTTAAGAAAACCATGCGCAGTAGCTTATCAAGAAACATTTAATAAACGGAATGAAACTGAATTCGATAGACTAGAAGCGTGTCATATGGTCAGATGGAAGCAAGACATTTTCCATAGGCGAACATTATAGCGTTTTGGGCTATAGCTCTTTCCCACAACAAACTCACATGCTATCCTACCTTTGTTATGCCCCCGGAATCACCGATTCGGTGGGCATCTAGTTGTTTATAGATATGACGTCAAATCAAAGGTTACCCTTATTCCGTAGAGAACTTTACTTTCAATTTAAGAAAATACATGTTGTTCTGAAAATGGCTTCTAAGCTATCAATAAAGCTAAAAGCAAACATTGTTTTGATCACAAATCAGTCAATGGGTATTCAACTTTATTAAAAACACTTAACTTTCAACAAAATCCTTATTGTCCAATGGGAGACCACTTCAGTCTTATGAATTTATATGGAATCCCCTGGACAAATTTGTCTGCCCCACAAGCCGATCCGATTTACTTCCCTTTGACCATATACATAATAACGTTCGTCTACCTGTAGAACGACGAACATGCCTATCTTGGAGCGAATTCCCATAATCTGCTGGTGACAACAAATGCCGACTTTGTCCGGGAAAGGGGGATTCTTTTGCTCGTTTGTATATTGATTTACGCCAGTTTCAAAAATATTTTATTTGCATCAAGGCATATTCTTGGTAGAATTTAGTCATATTACCAGTACTGCCGGTAAACTTATCCTGACACCATCATACCAGTCGCAATAATAATCGCCAGGTAGGAAAGAGTGGAAAATAGTTATGTTAACAATAACTACTGGTGTGACATGAATATGTGTTCTTACCAAGGCTGGTCTGTAACCATACGGTCTCATCGTGTCCAACATGTATCTACCGAAATTTACGAAAGGTATGTCGTCCATTGTCAGTTTGGAAGCCATTTTGCTTTACGTCGCCGTTATACCTGAAATGTACAGATGAGACTTTTAATGTGTGTTTGCCCTCAATATATTTGCTCTTGTCCGTCCGCTCATGTGTTGCAAATAACCCCGCAACAGTTTCAGACAAAGTCACAAAACTTAACAGGAAATTTCACGAGCATCGGAATTAGTGCATATGGGGATTCGTTTGCTGTTAAACCCGAGTCGTGCAGAGTTATGGACCTTGATTTACATAAAAAAAGCGTACAGAGCATGCTTTCTAGTTTGCTGAAAAAATGGCCATGGACTCTGTGACAAGACAGAAAGTATTACAAATCAAATATCACACATCGATTTAAGACCATTTAACAATGTGACTCCGTTTCCCGCATTTAATTAACATGGTTAGTACTACAATGATACCCCTTGGAAAACAGGTTGTCCTTCCAGTTGTAATATAGTTCTCTTCCAAATAGATGGCTTGCAGCTTAGGGGCGATGTATAAATAAATATAATTCTAACCTACGGACATTGCGAGTTCGAAACCCAGCTTGGGACTCTTTCAATGGATCTTTATATCTGACATTGATATTGTCCTTGACAAATTTAGAACTAGATAAAACAAGTCCAATTTAATTAAATTCAGACTGGCTTCTCCGCTTTTCTACAGAGTTTTAAAATACAATTTAAGAATAATTTAATCGAATTTGAAATGGTGTGCATTCTTCGATTATCAGTAGACGATGCAAAATGGCCGGCCGTCTTCAACAAAAACCAACATTCAACTTACTTTAAATATAAATTAAAATAAAATTTAAATGAAAAATACCTGCTGAAAAATGTCCAATGCTAGTCTCTGTTTCTGTTCTAAATTTGAGATCAGTACATCAAAGAATAAGGTCACAGTGGCAACTGGCTGTATGGTGACCTCTGCTTATCTTAATGCACACTGTGTTTTGAATAGTTTACTCACTGTCCTCAAGTATTGGGCAAACGAAGTCACACCATTCATACATTCTGTTTCGCATTCGTACACATCCAGGGTGAAGATTTGCGATTGAAAGCCTTCGCTGTGTTTAATGTACCTAAACGTGTCGGCATACGGCAGCACAAAATTGTCCTGCAATATATAAAAATGAACGCACATACATGATACAGGTATATTGAAACTGAAAAGAAACTAAAAACTATATCTCTCTGACTTCTTATCTCAATGAAACAGTACAGGAAGAGTGCTCCTTATAAATGAAATATTCAGGGTACTACGACCGGGAACAGACTTCGTTCGGAGAGTGCCACCTTTTCTTATACTATCCGACTATCCGATAATCTGCTGATTGCGAAATAAATGTTAAGTTATTCATACATGTTGCGTGAAATTATAAACTGCATAAATGAAAGCTGGAGGTTATGACGATTGCAGCAGTAAAAACCTGTTTTACCAAAAATCAGATATACATATATTACTAGCCCGAGCTCTGACGTGTTAAATACTCAGGACAATATCGTATGTTAAATCATATAAGAAATGTTACTCCCTATCCTCTTAGGGTCAGTTATAGAACGGGTTATTAATGTTCTACATGTACATTATGTGCACGCTATATGCACACTAACTGAGACTGGTTTTAAATAGTAACATGAATCATGAAACCCGGGGAAATTATACATAAACATTATATGCAAGCTATTTGCACGCTATATGCACACTAGCTAAATATAGATATAAATAGTAAAATGAATCACAGGCTATGTACGTGTGTATGTAATGAAGTGATATTTTTGAAATGGTGGCTAATGTTTGAATTTGACCTTATGCGCTTAAAGTGAAAACGCCCAGGGAGGGGTAGGCCGTTCTTACGGCCTACGCCTCCCTGGGCGTTTTTTGATTAACCTCCATTTCACTTCATCACATACATACGAACATAACTTCTTTTGAATGACCTGGCCGGAAATCGAACACGTCCGAGTGGGGACGCTCTCAAACATATATGTGTAATATATATCACCCTTCGAAATAATGGAGAAGAGGACAAGGTTCTGATTAGTCGGGATATATGCACAAACTATACTACCATTGCTCGGTATATCAGTTATATCACGGTGTCTCCATGCTATTTTACCAGTATTCAGGTAGTATAAATCCTAAGAGCGATACATCGGTCATTATCCCTTAAACAGCATTAGCAATGATGGACGTCATTGCTATAATGTTTAACATCTTTGGTATGACATGACCGAGGATCGAACCCTTCGGCCCCACAACCGATGCTGATGATCTACAAACTATATATACACAAGGGAGATAATACGGTTGTTGAACTGTACATTTAACTGTAAAGGTATAGGGTCCTTGTCAGTAATCGAACTATATATATCACTTTAAAAGGCATGACATTTTCGACCTGTTATGATGCTGATGAATGAGTTTACCTAGACTATGTAAGACATGTCTATGCTATAAATGAGATGAGTCTGACGATTAGGAGTCGCATTAGCCTCTCCGGTTTGACATCACTTAAAATAACATTGGGGCAACTGTATTTGGGCTATTCGTAATGGTTTATAACACATGGGCAGCAACGAAAGAATTACTTAAAATATCATTGGGGCACCTTTAGTTTGGTTACACGTATGGATGGTTTGGTAGAACAGTTAAGATTATATAACACATGGGCGGCAACGAAAGCATCACTTTAAAATTACATTAGGGCAATTATAGTTGGGTTACACGTATGTGTATTTTGTCAATACAGTTACGTCTTTATAACACATGGGCTGCAACGAAAGCATTACTTAAAATAACATTGGGGAAGCTTTAGTTGGGCTATACGTAAGGGTGTGTTGGCAGAACAGTTAAGAGTATACAACACATGGACGACAACGAAAGCATCACTTAAAATTGCATTGGGGCAACTTTAGTTGGGCTACACGTATGGGTGTTTTGTTAATACAGTTGAGTCTTTATAACACATTGGCGACAACGAAAGCATCACTTAAAATTGCATTTGGGCAACTTTAGTTGAGCTACACGTATGGGTGTTTTGTTAGTACTGTTAAGATTATAGAACATATGGGCGACAACGAAAGCATCACTTAAAATTACATTAGAGCAACTTTAGTTGGGTTACACATATGTGTCTTTTGTCAATACAGTTAAGTCTTTATAACACATGGGCTGCAACGAAAGCATTACTTAAATTAACATTAGGGAAGCTGCTTTAGTTGGGCTACACGTAAGGGTGTTTTGGCAGAACAGTTAAGAGTATATAACATATGGGCGACAACGAAAGCATCACTTGCAATTGCATTGGGGCAACTTTAGTTGGGCTACACGTATGGGTGTTTTGTTAATACATTTAAGTCTTTATAACACATGGGCGACAACGAAAGCATCACTTAAAATTGCATTTGGGCAACTTTAGTTGAGCTACACGTATGGGTGTTTTGTTAGTACAGTTAAGATTATATAACACATGGACGACAACGAAAGCATCACTTACAATTACATTGGGGTCAACTTTAGTTGGGCTACACGTATGGGTGTTTTTATAGTACTTTATAACACATGGGCGGCAACGAAAGCATCCCTTAAAATAACAATAGGGCAACTTTAGTTCGGCTACTCGTATGGGTGTTTTTTTAGTACTTTATAACACATGGGTGGCAACGAAAGCCTGACTTAAAATTACATTGGGGCACCATTAGTTGGGTTACACGTATGGGTGTTTTGTTAATACAGGTAAGTCTTTATAGCACATGGGTGGCAACGAAAGCATCACTTAAAATTAATTGGGGCAACTTTAGTTGGGCTACACGTATGGGTGTTTTAGCAGAACAGTTAAGTCTTTATAACATATGTGCGGCAACGAAAGCATCACTTTAAATGACATTGGGGAAACTTTAGGAGGTCTACATGTATGGGTATTTTGTAAGTACACAGTACAGTTAATTCTTTATAACACATGGGCGGCAACGAAAGCATCACTTAAAAATAATATTGGGACATTTTAAAGGTACTTATAGATCTACGTCAGCATCTACAACAATAACAACATCACATTTGCTGTTGGCAACATCAACGAATGCAATTTGAATGGATTTTCTGAATAAGTAACGAATAAGTAACAGGTGTTTTGAATAAGTAACAGGTGATTTGAAATGTACTAATGGGTCTCCGGCAGCATCTACAACAACAGCAATAGCACAGTTGTGGTTTGCAACATCAACATATGCAATTGTAATACTATTTGTGATAACAGAGGCATCTTTTCTTGAAAAAGGCCGAATAAGTAACCAGTTTTTGAATAAGTAACAGGTTATTTAAAATGTTCCAATGGGTCTCTCTCATCATCTACAACAACAGCAACAACATCATCAACAGTGTTGTTGGCAATATCAACATATGCAGTACCTTAGATCAAATCAGATTAAGCAACAAAAAAGGAACAAGAAACATATGACCAACTTTACATTTGAATAAGGAACAAGGAACAAGTAACCAGCTTCACATTCGAATAAGGAATGAGGAACAAGGAACAGGGAACGGCCGAATAAGTAACAGGTTTTTGAATAAGTAACAGGTGATTTAATATGTACCAATAGCTCACTTTCATCATTTATAACAACAACCTCAATATTGTTGCTGGCAACATAAACAAATGCATTTTGAAAGATATTTTGGACAGCAATGGCTTCTTTTCTTGAATACGGTCGAATAAGTAACAGGTTTTTGAATAAGTAACAGGTGATTTAAAATGTACCAATTGGTTACTGTTATCATCTACAGCAACAACAGCATCAATATTGGGAATTTCAACATTAACGTATGCAGTTTAAGTAATATTTTGGATTGAAAAGGCCTTTTTTCATGAAAACGGCCGAATAAGTAACAGGGTTTTTGAATAAGTAACAGGTCATTTTAAAGGTACTTATAGATCTCCGTCGGCATCTACAACAATAACAGCATCACATTTGCTGTTGGCAACATCAACGAATGCAGTTTGAATGGATTTTCTGAATAAGTAACGAATAAGTAACAGGTGTTTTGAATAAGTAATAGGTGATTTGAAATGTACTAATGGGTCTCCGGCAGCATCTACAACAACAACAACAATATCACAATTGTGGTTTGCAACATCAACATATGCAATTGTAATGATATTTGTGATAGCAGATGCATTTTTCTTGAAAAAGGCCGAATAAGTAACCAGATTTTGAATAAGTAACAGGATATTTAAAATGTTACAATGGGTTTCTCTCATCATATACAAAAACAACAACATCATCAACATACGCAGTACCTTAGATCAAATCTAATTAATCAACACAAAAGGAACAAGGAACATATAACCAACTTTACATTTGAATAAGGAACAAGGAACAAGTAACCAACTTCACATTCGAATAAGGAATGAGGAACAAGAAACAGGGAACGGCCGAATAAGTAACAGGTTTTTGAATAAGTAACAGGTGATTTAATATGTACCAATAGCTCACTCTCATAATTTACAGCAACAACAACGACCTCAATATTGTTGCTGGCAACATAAACAAATGCGTTTTGAAAGATATTTGGGATAGCAATGGCTTCTTTTCTTGAACACGGTCAAATAAGTAACAGGTTTTCGAATAAGTAACAGGTGATTTAATATGTACCAATAGGTTTCTGTTATCATCTACATCAACAACAGCATCAACATTGGGATTTTTTAAACATCAACATATGCAATTTAAGTAATGTTTTGGATAGAAAAGGCTTTTTTTCATGAAAACGGCCGATTAAGTAACAGGATTTTTGTTTCACCTGCGTAGCGTGGTAGGCACTTAGGGATTACTTTTTTTTTTGTCCGGCGTCTGTCTGTCTGTCTGTCTGTCGTCACACTTTTTCGTCACGTTTTCAAATAACTATTTTTTCTACTCAAAGGATTTACATTGAAATTTCTGACACATGTTTATATCAATGCGTGTGATTGGTTCACAAAAAGGGGATAATCCAAATATTTTTTATATCAGAATTATTGCCCCTTTTCTGTAAAAAATGTAAATTTTCAAATAACTTATTTTCTACTCAAAGGATTGGATTGAAACTTCTGACAAATGTTTATATCAATCTTTGTGATGGGTTTACAAAAAGGGGGATAATCCAAATATTTTTTATATCAGAGTTATTGCCCCTTTTCTGTCAGAAATTGAATAATTAACAGGTCATTTTAAAGGTACTTATAGATCTCCGTCAGTATCTACAACAATAACAACATCACATTTGCTGTTGGCAACATCAACGAATGCAGTTTAAATGGATTTTCTGAATAAGTAACGAAGAAGTAACGAATAAGAAACAGTTTTTTTGAAAAAGTAACAGGTGATGTGAAATGTACTAATGGGTCTCCGGCAGCACCTACAACAACAACAATATCACAATTGTGGTTTGCAACATATGCAATTGGAATGATATTTGTGATAGCAGAGGCATCTTTTCTTGAAAAAGGCCGAATAAGTAACCAGATTTTGAATAAGTAACAGGATATTTAAAATTTTACAATGGGTTTCTCTCATCATCAACTACAACATCATCATCAACAACAACAACAACAACAACAACAACATCATCAACAGTGTTGTTGGCAGTATCAACAGGTGCAGTACTTTAGACCAAAATCTGATTAAGCAAAAAATAAGGAACAAGGAACATATAACCAACTTTACATTTTAATAAGGGACAAGGAACAAGTAACAAACTTCACATTCGAATAAGGAATGAGGAACAAGGAACAAGTAATCAACTTCACGTTTGAATAAGGAATAAGGAATAAGGAATAGGGAATGAAATTCACGGTTCTGACAGAGCTGTTCCAGAAATGTGTTTGAGTGAAAGGTATATTCAAATTAGCGTATGTTAATCCACTGTATTTCTACAACAAAGCATGTGACTTGCTTCTGAAGATCTGTTATATATAAGGTGTTCGATACAAGACCATCATGGTCAACTTGCTTTTATTTTCTGATTTATCTTTTGTAGACCAAGTAAGGCAATGACAGATTTACAGTGTATATTGGAGGGGCTGAAACAGTAAATATCTAACTTTCTTTGATCAGAGCTCCAGATAAGGGGTGATTTGCATGTTCCAAAATCCTTATTTGACCGTTTAATCCTATATAGGGTTCCTTTAATAATGAGAGAGATATTATGGGAAATAGAGCTGAATTCCCCTCCTTATCTGGACATCTGTTTTATACTTAAAAATAGCAGTGTCCAGCATATTTAGATATTCATGCCACCTGTGCAAACTGGGAAGCCACAGGGACGTCTTTGTATATGCACTGTTTACCCTAAAGTTCTTTGAAATATACCTATAGACATTTTGTGAAAAACTAGAAGTACTACCCACCTGATCTTTTTGTCAAGGTTTATTTATGTGAAAGAAGATAAAATACTAATATTTGTCAGACATGGCTCATACAAAAAAAAAAAATCGACACTTTAACCTTTTAACCCTTTCCCACATACAACAAATCTGCAGCAGACAACTTCGAAAACAGTCCGCTAAGAATATGGAATCCTCTATTAATGATAGGCTAATTCTTTGATAGAGTTGAAATCATTGTGGCAAAAGGAAGGAATCGCTCAACCTGAAAGAGTCTGTATGTAGGAAAGGGTTATTAAGTATTCCAATACATATGTATACATAACGCTTGCACCGTCAGAGATAGGGTTTCCACATTAAGTATGCGAAGTTTTGCAGCAGAGGACTTTTGAAAACATTGTGGCAAAAGAAGAAATAGGTCATCATGAGTAATTCCTCTTTTTGTCACTCTGTTTTAAACCGTATTCAATATACTTCAATTATATTTTCATCTATAGAGATTTTTCATATGTCGAAAAGGGTTAAAACATACATGACCGCCATTGTTGTTTTCTTCAACAGTCTACCTGCGGGACAGTACTTACTGAATAATCAACCGAAGGAAGATCATGTGTCTGTTTTTAAAGCTGCTTCAGATGGGGAAAGGTAATGTGTGTTTGTTTGATATTTTCACCATGTTAAATGATCAGTCAGTGACAATGAGAGTGTTTTCAATCAATCATTTGAGCATGAGTCAACTTGTTTTAGGCTCCTCCCCCTTTCCCTTATACAGGGGCTTTTTAATGCCTCTGCAGCAGATTAGTTTTGAAAACATTGTGGCAAATTGATAATTGCTCATTTGGGAAAGGGTTTCATGCTGCAGCAGTTGGGGGGAAATTTACTTTTTGTTTGTTTGATGTTTTCAATTGTGAAGATGACTCCTCACTCCTGACGTTTACATTTGGATCACTAACCCTTTCCCTCATATAGACGCTTTCTGACGACTGAGACTGCAGCAGACTGCTTTTTGAAAGTGGCAAAAGAAGAAATTGTTCAAAACGAGCCACAATGTTTTCTACTTTTAGTTATAGGTTATCCATTCAATTAAAGAGATTTTCTATTTTATGACAAAATATGTTCAATGTTGTCTGCTGCAGAATTGTCGTACGAGGGAAAGGACTAATGTACTCAACAATAGGTAGAAATGGTGGCTATGTTCATACATATCTTGGAAAGTTATATATACTAAGAAAATAGATAATACAATTTAGAACATTGGGATTGATCGATTTATTTATTTATTTATTTTCTTTATTTCCCCCAATGTCATGGAGACTTAAATAAACAAATCAATTACAATTATGAATTGATTAACAAACGACAGTGAAAAGAAAATAACAAAGAAAATTACCCACCACCACTCTCACTCTCTCTCTCTTTCTCTTTCTCTCATATTCTCTTACTCCTTGAGATTTGCATCTCATAAACAAACTCTTTCAAAACAAAAGTAATTAAAACAAATACACTGTACCACCGTTCCCTCGTTCTTTATACTGTATGCTATTGTATCATTGTGAGTTTATATTATTATATTAATGTATATTGTGAAAAGAAAATAACGTAGAAAAATACCCACCACCACTCTCTATCACACTCTCTCTCTTTCACACTGCCTTTCTCTCTGACTTCGAAACTTGCATCCTTTGAAGGTAAGAACATAAACAAACTCTTATAAATCAAAAATAATTGAAACAAAAACACTGTACCACCGTTTCCTCTCTCTTTATACATATGCTATTGTATCATTGTGAGTTTATATTATTATATATGTATGTATATTGTATCATTGTGAGTTTATATTATTATATGTATGGATTTGTATCATTGTGAGTTTATATTAATATAGGTATGTATATTGTATCATTGTGAGTTTATATGTATGTATATTGTATCATTGTGAGTATATATTATTATATTTATGTATATTGTATAATTGTGAGTTTATATTATCATATGTATGTATATTGTATCATTGTGAGTTTATATTATTATATGTATGTATATCGTATCGTTGTGAGTTTATATAATTATATGTATGTATATTGTGAAATAGAGCTTAACCCTTTCCCACTTAAAGACGCATTTTGAGGCATCTGCAGCAGACGACTTTTGAAAACATCGTGACGAAATAGGAAATTGCTCAAAACGAGCAATATCTCCTTTTGCCACAATATTTTCAACTTTGTTAAATACTTATACCTACAATTATAGAGAAATTCCCAAATTATTGTTTTGATGTCTTCAAAGTCGTCTGATTTGTTGTATGTGGGAAAGGGTTTAGCCATTTAGTTTTGTAAATGTAAGCAAATATATGAATAAAGTTGTAAACAAAAAAAGAATAGGTAGTCGCTTGTCCGAGGTCAATTCATGTTCACAATACCATGTTAGATCCGTCAGTAACAATACCATGTAAGATCCATCAGTAACAATACCATGTGAGATCAGTCAGTAACACTACCATGTAAGATCCACCAGTAACAATACCATGTTAGATCCGTCAGTAACAACACCATGTTAGATCCGTCAGTAACAATAACATGTTAGATCCGTCATCTGGGAATATTCATATACCGTATCGTAACCATAAATAATGGGAAGTTAACCTAAAAATGGGTTTTATAATGTTAAATATGCACCATATCTAGTGCTCTACCATATATAAGTATTCTACAGCAGAATTAATGAAGTCACCGTTCTATCAGGGTATGGCACCAGTCATATCTTCGGTTAAATGTTTTGATCTTTAAACCTTGCACCATTTGACCTACACTACTATCATTCAACCTCAAAAACGTATAAAAATAGAAAAGAGGCCACCCGAGCCAAATGGATTGCCATAGATACCGAGTTGTTATTACAACATCATAAAAAAATAACCTCGTTCCGTGTTCCTATAACGCAAATAGTAAGTACCAAACTCCTTTCCAAGTTCATACAGGTTTTATCCCTTTCCCTCATACGATAATTCTGCAGCAGGCGACTTTGAACATATTGTGTGGCGAAAGGAGAAATTGCTCATTTTGAGCAATTTTAATTTTGTCACTATGTTTTCAAAAAGCCGTCTGCTGCAGAGGCGTCAGAAAGCGTCGACATGAGGGAAAGGGTTATACATGTTATAGCATCTGCATATTTTAACCCATTCCCACCTGTAGACGCATTTTGATGAGTCTGCTGCAGATGACTTTTGAAAACATTGTGGCAAAAGTAGAAATTGCTCAAAACGAGCAATTTTTCATTTTGTCACACTATTTTCAACTCAACTAAAGATTAAATTTTCATTATCATATATTTACTATAATATGTCCTTGTTTTCAGTTGTCTGGTGCAGACTTGTTCTAAGTTGGAAAGGTTTAATCCTTTCCCACATATATCAAATCTGCAGCAGACGACTTTGAAAATGTCTACTAAAAAATATGGTAAAAATATCTATAATTAATTGTAGGTATAATTACTGTAAAAAGTTGAAATAAAATATTGCAAGTGTAACTTTGTTTCCTCGAATGTATCATATTAGCTAAACGGGTTTGTGAACACTAATGTCTAGCATTGTGATAACAAAGAATAATAAATGTGATTCTCAGTAATTGTTAAAACTTCATAATATCTACTGTTTCGAAGTTTGTGTTGGCTTTTGTTGTAGGACTCGGCGTAATATTTTTCCAGACATGGTTCTTGGAATTTCATCTATAAACTCAACACCGCCTCGCAGCTGCATGTAGGGTGCCACTCTACCTGGAATGGAATTGAGTCAAAATGTCAAGACATAGTTGTCGAGCCCCTGATAGCCCAGTCAGCTGGCGCTTGCCCAACCATTCTCTCCAATGGACTACAAAGGTCATTGCGGCTAGTGTCATTTATCTATCACTAAATAGTCTATGATGGAAGCCAGCCTGTTATGGCTGTTTATTTATTTGGATTTTTATGCCGTTTTTAATAGTATTTCAGTTATGTGAGGGCGATAGTTCACCTATTATTCATGATCCCTGGGTAATCAAACCAGTACTAGGTTAGGAAATTATTCTTGCCTAAGGGTGACGGGAGATATAACTTGGAGGATGTTGTGTGGTGCAGAGCCCCGATAGCTCAGTCGGTATCGACACAAGCTGTAAATACAGAGGTTGTGAGTTCAAACCACAGCTCGGCTAACATTATTTCCGACATTTGACAAATGTATCTGCGACAAGCATCATTCGTCTTCCACGAATGGGCTAAAAGTGTATCTGGAAAAGCGCACCCAGTTGCTTGGAAAGAATGTTGTGTAGAGTACTGGTGTCAGAAAGCAAGGAAACATATTAGTAGGTGAACTTGCCGCCGTGATATGACTGGAAAACGGCGTTAAACCCCTATCAATAAATGTTGTGTGGTGTTCTGATTTTAGGAAGCATACCTAAGCCGAACTGGCCGCCATTGTATAACTGAAATACCATCGATAACGGCATTAAAACTCTCAATCAATCAAGGAATTTCAATGCATTTAATTACAGTAATGAATATTAGATAAATACATGTTAGTTGGAAAGTTTATTCAGGAACGTAGATATGATGGATAAGCAATCCACCTCTTGCACACCTGTTTATAATATCACTTGGATAAACGAATTTGTAAAATATTTCACATTACTGGAATTATTGTTATTTGAATATTCATTTGCAATAAAAGCATGTTTAAACTTTCTGAAAACACCTTTGACTTTGCTATGTGTTCAATGCTTTTTGAATTTTAGTTGCTACACTTGTTTGAGACTTTAAGTATACAACTTTGTTACTTATCCTTCTTGTCTACTCGAAAGGGGACTTGATGCAATTACGACCAGAAAGGTCTCGGGTGACATTCTACATCACTGTTACAAAATAGCCTTACACGTAACAAAACTTACGAAGTAACTTCTCTCGAAGATGTAGAAGTGTAGCCCAACTGGTATGAGGTAGGTACACATTTATGTGATGCCGAAACAAACTATTTGAAACAATGCTTCTTTTTGCCTGATGTTGTTGATGTCACTCCATCTTAGAATATGAAATAATTATATCCCAAACTATACCTGCAACATAATCAATTAGCTCCTTGGATGTAACCTGTTTTCCCGCCTTTTTAACGACGAAAGCTTTCGGTAATTCTCCCGCCCTGTCATCCGGTATTCCTATAACGGCACAATCGTCGACAGCATTGTGTGTCAGTAACGTGTCCTCTAGCGAAACGGGCGCCACCTGGAGACCTTTATATTTTATAAGTTCTTTAAGCCTGCCAACAATATAGAGGAAGCCGTCTTTGTCTTCCATGCCCAAGTCTCCTGTTGACATTTTAGAAACAATATTTACATTGAACGCAAAAAAACAAACTTACACTGAAATGAAACCATGTTATTGCAATCCGTTATCTAGAAAGGTTTTGTGTATGTGTGTAAACTATGAGTTTTAATACAGTTTGGTGGGAATGGCCGGAACTCATTCTTGTTCGGGGTCTTTCGCGGATGGATATCATTCTTCATTCATTTGGATATGTTTTTTCTTGAAAGTCCCAATTTGTCTACTTAGTTCCAGATGTGAATAACATTGCCGATGTTCGTGTGAAAAAATATGCCGACATGGTGTTCATTCATCTCCTTTGGGGATTTTTTTTAGATCGGAAACATTTAAACATACAATAAATATGCAGCAGATGACTTTGAAAACATCCAGTCAAAAATATGAAAGAACAATTATTGAATGACGTTTAAAAGATTATGAGCAATTTTTCCTCTGTTTATAATCTTTTCAAAAGTCGTTTGCTGCAGCAGCGTCAGAAAGCGTTTGTATATGGGAGAGGGTTAAACATGTGTGAGTATGTCGCGGGTTAATTGACTTACCTGTTCTAACAAAACCATCCGGTAGAAACATTTCCGCTGTGGCTTGAGGAAGGTTTAAATAGCCTTTAGCTGAACTTGGACTACGGATCCAGATCTCGCCATGTCCCCCCTGTTGTACTGGTTGAAGTGTTTCTGGATTAACTATCTGTAATGTAACGTAGTTTGTTTACCTGGTTTGTACGAACTATGATCAGACCCCAAGTCCATCAACGATACTTAGCGCTAAGTAATACTTAAATACTTAAGATAGTATTTCATCAGTTTTTGTTTTCCAAATAGGAATGCCTAATAATTTAATTTCTTGACAAATACATAGAGTATTGTTATTAACTGTTTATGTCACCGCAGTCGTTTACTTTTGTAAAACATGAATGCTGGAATGTGTTCCAACCTTACTTAAGATTTTAAGTATGGCTTACGGCTTAGAATGGTTTATGAAATTCGAGCCAGATATGCATATTGTCCGACACCCCGTAATATTTTAATACTTTATCATCTTACTTTGCTTCACAATCGATGTAAAATAAATCAGAGTGTTCTAATGAACACATGTGTCGTCTGGCAATAGGTCAGGCAATACAATCGTGACGAACAGACAGGCAGACGACGGAGAAGTGATCCATATGTGTCACCCACCAAGGCAGGCATGCAGGCATTATCCCTTTCCCACATATATACGTTTTCTGATGCCTCTGCTGCAGACGACTTTTGAAAACACTCTGGCAAAAAGAGAAATTGCTCATAATGAGCAATATCTCCATTTGCCATAATCTTTTCAACTCTATTTAATGATTAAACTCTCATTTATGAAGATATTTCATAATTTTGTCAATATGTGTTTAAATTCGTCTGTTGCAGATTTGTTGTATGTGGGATAGGGTTAAGTTTAATTAAAGTACATGCGACTAATAATATGCAATTGCTCTTGCCTCTACGCTATAATGTATCATTACAGAGTTCTAGTTTTCAACAAGCACTTCCAGAATTGAAAGGTTTAAGATTTCGACATCGGGCATCGCTCGACAATATTGAACTGATAATGACCTGTATAAAGGTGCATAATTTGAAATAAGATGTAAAGTGTGACCTCGCATAACTGCATCTCTGTAGGGCCATAACCTCTTTAGAGCAATAGTTTAATTGTTCTCACATTAGATGAAAGGTAAATGGAAAACAAGCACTGAACAGTTTATGTATTCGGGATGTGATCAATGTCTCATTTTAAGCTCACGGTGACCTTTAAGGATTGTTGGATGTCCATATGACGTCATGCGTCAACACTTTCTTTGAATTACTTCTCCTTCTAAACCACTGAGTCAATTTCAACCAATCTTCACAGGACTGACGAATTGAATTCCATGTGAAGCTCATTTCTTTTAAATGACATATCCTAAACCACTTGCTCAATCTTGATTAAACTTCATGAAAATGTTCGATAGGTAATTCATGTAGATTTAGAAATCAGATATATTTATAAGACTTATACGCATTAATGTATTTTAAGGTAAAAAAATAACCCTTCATGATTTCAAAAGGAATTAAATTGCATGCAAAACTCAGGTTGCAATGACAAATGAAAGAACAATCTTTTGTCCAAAAGCACTGGTCCGATTAAAAAATTAATGACACAAATAATTCTTGGGTTACCAACCCTCTATCAAGATTGTTGAAATTATTCCGTTTAGGTGAAAAGCATGACCACCAGTAGGCGGGTTTATAAAATCAGGTGAGCGATAAAAGACCAGCTCTTATTATACAATGTTTGCCATATTTGTCTCCATCAGAGGTGTCAAAACAAAATTTAAGGAGTAGAAGATTTTCTTCTATAGAGCGTGTCATTCTAGAACAGCTACATGTCTTTGCATCCACCCAAGGAGGAGAAGATTCTCTTCTATAGAACGTGTCATTCTAGAACAGCTGCATGCCTTTGCATCCACCCAAGGAGGAGAAGATTCTCTTCTACAGAGCGTGCCATTCTAGCACAGCTGCATGCCTTTGCATTCACCCAAGGAGGAGAAGATTCTCTTCTACAGAGCGTGCCATTCTAGCACAGCTGCATGTCTTTGCAACCACCTAAGGAGGGGACAATTCTCTTCTATAGAGCGTGTCATTCTAGAACAGCTTCATGTCTTTACATCCATCTACCTAAGGAGGAGAAGATTCTCTTCTATAGAGCGTGCAATTCTAGAACAGCTGCATGTCTTTGCATCCACATAAGGAGTAAAAGATTGTCTTCTATAGAGCGTGTCATTCTAGAACAGCTGCATGTCTTTGCATCCACATAAGGAGGAGACGATTCTCTTCTTCAGAGCGTGCCATTCTAGCACAGCTGCATGCCTTTGCATCCACATAAGGAGGAGAAGATGCTCTTCTACAGAGCGTGCCATTCTAGCACAGCTGCATGTCTTTGCATCCACCTAAGGAGGAGACAATTCTCTTCTATAGAGCGTGTCATTCTAGAACAGCTGCATGCCTTTGCATCAACATAAGGAGGAGAATATTCTCTCCTATAGAGCGTGCCATTCTAGAACAGATGCATGTCTTTGCATCCACCTAAGAAGGAAAACATTCTCTTCTATAGAGCGTGCCATTCTAGAACAGCTGAATGTCTTTGCATCCACATAAGGAGGAGAACATTTTCTTCTATAAAGCGTGTCAATCTAGAACAGCTGCATGTCTTTGCATCCACCTAAGGAAGAGAAGATTCTCTTCTATAGAGCGTGTCATTCTAGAACAGCTGCATGCCTTTGCATCAACATAAGGAGGAGAATATTCTCTCCTATAGAGCGTGCCATTCTAGAACAGATGCATGTCTTTGCATCCACCTAAGAAGGTAAACATTCTCTTCTATAGAGCGTGCCATTCTAGAACAGCTGAATGTCTTTGCATCCACATAAGGAGGAGAACATTTTCTTCTATAAAGCGTGTCAATCTAGAACAGCTGCATGTCTTTGCATCCACCTAAGGAAGAGAAGGTTCCCTTCCAAGAGCGTGTCATTCTAGATCAGCTGGATGTCTTTGCATCCACCTAAGGAGGAAAATATTCTCTTCTATAGAGCGTGCCATTTTAGAACAGCTGCATGTCTTTGCATTCACATAAGAAGGAGAAGATTCTCTTCCATAGAGCGTGTCATTCTAGAACAGCTGCATGTCGTTGCATCCACCTAAGGAGGAGACAATTCTCTTCAATAGAGCGTGCAATTCTAGAACAGCTGCATGTCTTTGCATCCACCTAAGTAGGAGAAAATTCTAGTTTGAGGTATTTCGAGTCCACGGTATATCACAAACATGAATAGCTTTGCAAAGAACAAACGCAATCCTTTCAAACATACAGACGCTTTCTGACGCCTCTACAGCAGTTGGATTTTGAAAACATCGTGACGATCTGATAAAATTGCTCACACTGTTTTCAACCTTATTTAATAATTATATTGCCTTTACATAGCTTTTTTCACCCATATACTTGGCTCATACAGATTTATGTTATGTGAGACGCCTTTGCAGCAGTTGGCTTTTGAAAACATCGTGACGATCGGATAACATTTTCAACCTTATTTATTCATTATACTGTCTTTACAGAACTTCCCCCATATAATTGGCTAATACATATTTCTTGTAAGTGGGAAAGGGTTTACAGCTGAAAAAGAAGGTCATACCTTGATATCTACAAATGGCACTCGTTTCCCTACAGCTTTGACCCTGTATTCGTCTCTTGTGTCCATATGGCAGGTGCCTGTCTCCGTCAATCCGTACACTAGGATAACATAGTTATCACATAAATAACAATAACATGAAATTTTAAAATAAATGAAAACAATTTGAATAATGGAATATCTCTGTTTCGGGTGTGAATAAAAGAAAATGAATAACAGTAAGTGATTTAATGAGAAATAATGAATGTGGGAGGTCTAGGGCCATATAAGAGAAACAGGTTGTGGGGTTAGCATTAAGACTGACTCATAGATGGACCAATTTAGTGAAAGCGGCGCCAAACACTATACAGACAAATCAAACTGTAACAGCGCATCACTATCCGACGTTATTAGTTTGTCAAATTTACGACAATGAAAAGTGTCTGAGATAAGCTAATGATATTGCAATCGGACTCAGTCGGTTTTTTACGGAAAAACATTGTCTCTATTTGAGCACGCCTCTGTGAACAATGTGAGACCAGTGTATGGCATGACATTGCAATGTTCGTCTGTAAGGAACAGTTTAACCCTTTCCTATATGTCGACATATTTTGAAGCCTCTACAGCGGACGACTTTTCAAAAATAGATTGTAGCAAAAGGTATAAATGCTCATAATGAACATTTTCTCCTTCTGTCATATTATTATTCAAATCCTTTCAATAATAAAACGTTCCCTTATAGAGAATTTTCATAATTTTTCCTAGATATTTTCGAAGATCGTCCGCTGCAGATTTGTTGTATGTGGGAAAGGAATCGAGCTTAACACATGAGCTTAAACATGAGAAAACAAACATGATGGAGTGTGCGTAATGTATCGCAGTCTAATCCGGGCCGACACATTCCGTCACAGGGGGATAGATGTGTATAGTAAAGATTCCTGCAAAAGAAAATCTCCAGGATGCGAAAAGTGTCTGTCCGGATTAGCCTGTGCGGCATGCTTAGGCTGTTCCGGTTAGATACTTCACGCAATGTTGGTTTTTCTCGGCTCAAATAGTATCCATTTGGATGTGCATGTCAAACCAGAACCAAAAACAAACTTCTTTTGTAAAGCAATTTCGAGTGTACAGCAACCACAATTTTAATTTATTAATGACTCGTTTTATGCACAAATGACGCTACAATTAAAGACCACCTGTGAACAAAAATCCGTAATATTCTCTTCCTATGTATGATCTGTTAACACAGGTTGGACTGTAGATCATAATGTACAATTGTCACTTACACAATCAGGTTGGTTTCCCGGGCAAATAATGCATAAAGCGATTATGATTTATCCGAGGATATCCGATTGAATGTAATATAAAGGAATCCGCCATGGCCGAGTGGTTTGCGTCGGGGATTTGAAATTGGGCATCCTGGGTTCGATCCCCAGTCGCGGTGTTCATGGTAGATTGTCCTTGGACAAGGCACATGTCAAAGTCTCGTACTGTTTTTTTACTCATGGATCATGAATAAGTGAACTGTCGCCATGACATAACTGAAATAATGTTGGAGAAAAAACCCCGACGTAAAACCCCCATAAATAGCATTATATACCTTGGTCAATATTTCTCAAGTTAAGCCGTTTCTGACACACCTCCGCGATTTCTTGACTTAAAGTTGTAGAGCCACATGTTATTTTTTTCACGGACGATAAGTCGTACTGTGACACATTCGGGTATTTAGCAAACATCACCAATATAAACGGAATGACATGAAGGTGGTTTGGCTGAAAAGAAACGATTGCTTGTTGATTGATTCATTTCATTTAAAGGATGGCTTGATTATGGTCACTAAAACGTTGTAAACGATTACAATTCGCTGATAAATTGTCCGTTTCCAAAATACAGACACTTTCTGACACCTCTACAGTAGAACACACATCCCCTTGATCGACGGCCGTTACCAACAGAGCTATCGATGTTAAATGAAGCTGTTTAATTCCGTATACACGTTTCAGTGTGATGAATCATATTCGCAATGCTTTACATATATACATCACTTTGTCAGAAGTGTTACTTAGTGTGTATATTTACAAATAAAGATATATCATTAATCACCACCAAGTTATGTGATAAAAGAAAGTCTTCTTTCAATTAATCAAGTGTACATGTAGGGTCTATTTGTTTCACGTTATATAAAATGCCAGCACGTACTGATTTAATGGATTAATTTGTTTGTTATATAAATGACTACTTAAAACAAAATATATTAAATGTTCAAATCTGATGAGTATGTCTCGCGTTCAAACAACAACAACAACAACGTTGCTTTTTGTAAACCACTAAAACAATTCATCCCTCTTAAACATGACCTTGGAAAGCAAATTTAATATGCTTAGCCTTGTAAAGGCTTATATATCTGCTCATATACTTCGGTAAATATAATTCATTCCAGGGAAGAACAATGGCCGCCAATTATAAACAAGTAGGTTCCGTTTGACACGGATTGAAAACGCGATAATTTTACATGCGTTAATTTATAATACTGTCAATTTACATAGCACTGTAGCAACGAGTTTTGCAATAGTATAAGCATATATTATCTTGGCTTATAGACTTATAAAAATCCGACTTAACTACTATTGGATCTGACGAGACCGCTCAAAAGGTCCAATCCATTATATTATTCAACCTGTAATAGGCATCAGATATACGCGGCGTTTGATATAGCAGCAAAGTTGCTTCTTTTGTCTGGTTTTAATTGAATTGACTGATTGAATTAAACACCTATCTGCATGGAACATCAAAGTAAATTTGCTGATGACGATTGCATGGACTCCCATTGTACGACAATTTAGCTGGTTGTAAAATAAGTCTTTGATTTAAATCACAAATAGAAGAAGCATCTGCCGAGACCGAGTAGTTAGCGTCGGGGATTTGGTACCGTACGCCCCGGGATCGATCCCTAGTCACAGCACGCTGGTCATGATGGAATGCCCTTGGGCAAGGCACATGTCCAAGGCTACCCGGACATCATGAATAAGTAAAGTGCCGACGTGATATAACTGAAATTATGTTGAAATCAACATAACCCCCACAAAAAACAAAGAAAAAGAAAACGTTGGTACTAGACATACCTTATATCTCTGAATTAATTCCAGGTACGAGTCGGGAGTATATTTGCTCATGACGAAGACATTGGCCCCCATTGTATGACCGTTGGTTGTTATGTCATATAGGCTATAGCCGTGGGCCATGGGCATCGTCGCCACCAGTGACGAATGCTTCTTCACACATCCCATAGCGCTAAATACAATGAAATGCGCGTCAGGCGATTTAAAGTTGTGTAACAATTACGTAATCATTTAAAAACGTAGAACCTTGCGACCAGATGGATAAGGGGGTGGTGTTTGGGGGAAACATTAATTTGGTCAGAAGTTGCATCTAGATCTGTAGGCGAATAGTGAATATTCGGGTGAGGTTGTAAACATTATAAGACAATACGCCATATAAAGAATAAATATTTTTATTATCGTTTCCGGGTCTCATGTTAATGTAGATATAAACATTCGTTGTAAACGAAAATAGTTTTACAAATAAGAGTTATTTTTCTATTTGTATTTGCATTCTAAAGAATGTAATATATTCAGTAAACTACAAAACGGAGAAAAACACGGAAACAACTGTTCAATATATATATATATACCGGTACCCTCAATATGACATGTATTTTAACAAATCACGCATGAGCGGCATTATGTCACAATGAGTTTGATACATCTGTGGATAGTGAAAATTCGGCTGAATCTGTGCAAATCATGTAAAGCCTTATTAGAGCATTCACTATCCTCCGACGCATAGAATAGACAAAGATGTGTCTTGAAATTCATTCACTGCCAATGGCGTTGTTTTCTGCAAATAATACAGATTCATGTGAGTCAGGTCGTAACGGGCTGTCTCACCTAAAATCTGCATTGTTAGCCTTTCAATTATTAAATTATTCCAAAAGTATTATAACATTAAAAATAGAGTCGTCCGATTATGAACATGGGAGTCTAGTTTACAAAATTCGGAAAGAGGTAAACATTGAATCGTATTCGACACCATAATGTGTAACGTTTAGTTTGAGGCGACTCGAACCTAATGCGACAACTAGTTTAATATTCATTGAACTAAATTATAATTGGCCAATGGGCATATGGTTTGGTAAAAAATAACTTCTTACTTCATTTGAATATTAAATGAAACGAGAGCGAAATGCGGCAACATCACGCTTTTCGGAAACCCGGTGGTCCCTGACGACGACATGAGAAGGGCTACGTCATTTTTAGGGTCACATGGTGCAGGTCTGTATGGACCACATGATCTCTCCAGTAAGGATTTAAAGGACATATAACCGTCAACATGTCCAAATGTAATTATCTGTAATGATAAGGAGGACTGGCATCAGAAACACGTGTACATGGCTATATGTGTCTGTAAAGGTCACTTGATCTCTTGAGTACGGCTTTTACCATTTTCCACCTACGACACATCTACAGCAGTCGACTTTGAAAATATCTACACACACAAATGGATACTCTATAAATAAAAGTAAGCGTATTGAAACGAATTGAAAACATTGTGACAAAAAGGGGAAACAAAAAGAAAGTTATTTGCTTATAAAGAACAACTTCTCCTTTTAGCCAAATTGTATTTCATAGATGACTGTTGCAGATGCGTTAAAATCGTCGACATGTGGGAAAGGTCTGAAATGCTTGAAAGGAGAACTAGTATTAGTTAAACGTGTTCATGTACATGTTTAGTATTTCTGCCCTATACAGCGGTCGGCTAACCCGCCGATGGCTTCCTCGCACAAATACCCCATGCACAATTTCCCTCAACAGTTCGTTATCTATCCACATTACATACGGTAACTCATAACTGGAATACGAATGACGGTGGCCACAAACTTTCTTTTCAATCTTCAGAAGGAATATCCGCCGTGCCGAAATTCGAACCAACATTCATGAATACACCATGCTTTGCTTTGCTGTTGAGCTTTCGTGGGTTTATACGGATGGGAGGAGTAATAATGTATTCCATTTCCATCCCGAAGAATACTATTGTAAGATACGTAAAGTTGCGGTGTGGGAAAATGGACATTTCGACATAGTTTTAAGATCAGGGTCCAATTCCACCAACCTTACTTAGCGTTAAGTAATACTTAAATTTTGTAAAACATGGATGGCGGAATGTATTTACATATATGAATAAATTGACATAAATAGTTACCTTGCTGACTTACAAGTAAATTTAAGAAATGAAATATATTGGCATGTCTATTAGGGAAACAAAAATGATGAAATATGCGTCAATTCAATTCAATATATCGTATTGCATAAAACAACAAACAGTAGAAATGGATTTTTCAGAAGAATTTGCAATAATTTAACATTGTAAGGGTTCATGATAAAATTGATCTATTTTAAAATATCATGTTTAAATTTCGATAATACTTTGATATTACTTAAGTAAGGTTGGTGGAATTGGACCCAGGTCTCTTGGTAGACAACGTGTCCACAATAGTCCATTGCCCGAAGGCAAACATAGCACAAAGGCCTATTTACCTTCGTCGACTTATCCCTCTTACCTGTATATTTGAATGAGATATCGCTTCCCTGACTTTATCTAGCAGTACTGGTGTCGTGAAAATATACTGAGTTTGACATTCAGTTGTCACTTTCACAAGATCATCTGCAAAAGACATGGAGGATACTTGTTTATTTCGGTATAATATCAAGCTATGTTTTCACTGAGTACTTGAAGACTAATCTAAACCACAGGAAACATTTCCTATGCATAGATCCCACAACTACAATAACTATCTCCCTTGTCTACCATTTTGAAGGGCAAATATGATGTGCATTAACAGAGAATATTTTTTTTAAAAAGTGATAATTAGGAAAACACAAAGCAATTTAAGTTTTACAAACATATGCCGTTGGTGCCTTTGTATGATCTGATCTTCTGACTTCTTGATTATTACTTTTTTTGCATATGCAATTGTTAATTTAATTATATTTGATATATCTCTATTCAACATATATATAGTAAATTTGCTAATCAAAATGGCCGACAAGGGAGATAATTAGTGTAGTTGTGGGAACTATGTGTTGTTTGTATGTTTACAAATTATTGCATTCAAACAATCGACACGAGAAGTAATGTTGAGAGGTCTTTAAATTTACCACGATAAATGCGTTTTTGATTGGTTACAGTACTGTACAAAGTTACAATTTTGAAGTATTCTGATCCGAAGGTGCAGTTACATTTTTACCTTTGATGGTCCCAAAGTCACGAAGGTCGGATTGGTGTAGCCTCAATACTCGAGGATATAATTATATGATCAGTGCTAATGATAATTTTAAATGATTTTAGAATGTAAAACTATATAAAAGCATAACTTTTGCAAATTATTCAAATACATGTTCAATAACAGTTTAAACCCGGATAGGTGGACAAAAGGGATAATCGTTCCAGTTTCTAAAAAAGGTGATTCATCTGATGTTATCAATTAAAGTTGAATAACCCTAATGTCCGTTTTCCGCGGTAAATCGTATAGCGGAGGACAATTGTATACCCAACTGGTTTGACCAGTTTGTGTCGCGTGATTGGAGGCTACTTGTGATAAATATAATCAGTTCTACACAGACCACGAGACGGTTAACTTCAATTCACTTAAAATTCAAATTTTAATATGAAAAGTATTATAATACATGAACAAGTTGTATATTTCTTATAAGGACATATTACGTGAATCAGACTATCGCCGTGATATGACTAAACTAATGTTGAAAACATGTTAATTAGAAAATAGTTATGCAAGCATGTAAGATCTACGTTATTCAGTATTTCGAGGAATAGTCAGAGCTTAGCTATGGAAACACGTTTCCTCCCTTCTTTATTGAGAGGGTGTTGTTCTTGGTCAGCTCGTATTCTGTTTGAGAAAAACGCAATCAAAGTCGGTTTTATAAAGCTGTTGTTCGAAAACATAGGGAATTGTTTATCTTGTAATATATGTGTAAGTTTTTGTTTTGAAAGGGCACCGACTTGATTGCTGCATGTTTGAATTGAACATTCAAAGTCTCTTAAGAGGTAGTATATTAATAAGATTCGTTTATTACTTATCACATTGTTGAAAATATTTTATTTTTGTATGTCAACTCCTTGTACGTTAACCGCAACAAATATATGGGTCGCACAATGCAAAATAGCTGTTTTTTGTTTTGTGTAAATGCCCATGAGACCTAGTATTTTCTCTAAGATATTTTCCATAATGTTAGATAACCGATTGCGCAAATGGTCCGAAAGTCATAATGTGCTTAATGATTATCAATTTGGTTTCCGAAGAAAGCGCAGTACTTCTGACGATTTTTCTTATTAGCTCGATTGTTAATTAAGTTATTAAGCACGAGAAGAAAAGAATACATTGCAGTATTATTGATTTTAAGAAAGCTTTCGACCTTGTTTATAGAAACGGTATTTGGCAAAAAATACTTTATCAAGGTGCTTCGAGCAAGATAGTTAAAATGCTACGAGCTATGTATGAACGAGTTAAGTCATATGTTCGTTATAACCGTAGTTATTCTGAATGTTTCAGCAGTTATTCCGGTGTAAAACAAGGCGAGCCGTTGACGCCGTTTGTGTTTATTTTAGTTATAAATGGCATGTACGAGAATATTGTAGTACAAGACAATGATTCATTTACCAGGATGAACTTATTTTTGTTATTTTGTTATTTGCAGACAATACTGTATTGTTATCCCTGATGGATTACAGAGCTTATTAAACCAACTGAGTAACTATTGTGTTAAATGGGGCATTAGAGTAAACACCGATAAAACGGCTGTAATGTTTTTTAAACAGGGACATCATCCGAAAATGTTAGTCTTTATTATGATAATGAAATTTCAAAAAATGTAACTAGATTTTCCTATTTTGAAGTAAACCCTCTCTATTTATGGTAGTTTTTATCAAACCCAGAGAACATTGTGTGACAAAGCACGAAAAGCCATGTTTTCCTTATACTCACTCTTTGATAAGGTAAATTTCGATGTCAGGGATAAAATTAAGTTATTCGATAGCATGATCAATCCCATGTTGAGCTATGGATTAGAGTTATACGGATTTCACAAATCTCCTGATTTTTGAAGACTATTATGGGCTTAAATCGCAATGTAACGAATGCTTGTATCTATGGTGAACTTGGGCGTTTCCCTTTTGTTGTTACTAGAACAATTAGAATGATCAACTATTGGTATAAGCCTGGTAAAAATCTTGATTCTCTGATGTATACACTTATGTATAATTATAATAACATTGAATCAAACAATTGTAATACGTTAATTGTCTGTTAATGTGAAATAATTGTTATTTGACTTAGGATTTCAATTTTTGTGGCAATACTACTGTAAATGATAGTCATATCGCCGCTATAACACAACGAAGATATATGATCAATATTTACAGCATTGTAATAATGACATTGAAGCGTCTAGCAAACTTGAAACATATTCACTAATAACAAATGATATTGAATTGGACCATATATGGTACATGTATCGAACTTCAGATATAGACAGGGTTTAAGTAAAGATTTTCAAGCCATACATTAGAAATTGAAACCGGTCGCCATAACAACACATCATGCGCCAGTAGAATATGTAAAACCTGCGCAATGAATGTATTGGAAAATGAATATCATTTTATTTTAGTCTGTCCATATTATTGAGAATAAATAAATAATATTCTGCCTAAATACTATTGTAAATGGCCAGCTAAGCAGAAGATGGTCCAGCTGCTTAACTGTCAATCTAAGGCTTTTATTAATCGCGAGAAAGAAAATGAAAATTCTGTATAAAATTCCTATATACATTGTTTAAAAAATACTTATAATTTATTATATTTTTCTCATGTTATATAATATGTATTTTGTTTGTCCGCCTGTAAGGACTATAACACATTTGTAATGTTTTTCGTCAATAAAAACTTTGACTTGACATTGACTTGGCTTAGTAGTAAACTGCCTTATTAGTCTGGTCCGATTTTAAGAAAATCTAACTTCTAACCGCAAATAATTATGATTTGGTCCAGCATAGATTTTTAACCTAATTTGGGTATGCTGAATCCGAAAAAATATGCTGGCCATCGTGAAAATGTCGCTAAATAGTCCAAAATGGCGATTCAAAATGGCGGACTTTAATTTTGTTAGATTTTTTTAAATATTGCTGATTTGACGACATTTAGTTGATTTTAAACAGATGTTTGATACAAATTCAACTCGATGATGATTCCAAATCTAAGGTCAATTGTCTGAAAAAATATACTGGATACGCTTTCAATACAGAAAATGTTCCGAATTTCACATATATGTATTTTTTTTTCTGAATAGCCAAGACATTTTACGGATTCTTTTTTTTCTTAATATCAACATAAATTATTCACATTTCCGTTTCCATTTTAAACATCATGCAGCTTCCTTCTGAAATATTACATTCCGAAAGTCAAAATTGCGATTCAAAATGGCGACAAACGCAATTGTATTATTGAAGCAAAGTAAGGTTAACGGGTTTCTTTTTTGGAAATTAATTAAATGATTTCATTGATATTATTTAGACTGAGACATACGTATAGTAACACTAATGATGCAAATCACTGCAAACTTTATTCAGCCCGAACATTCTCAATTATTTTCTCCCGTCCATTAATACAAAGTATTGTCCCTAATTTGTCACATTTACACAGATCAGTGCATGGCAATTGTGCATGTTTACATCCGCACCTCAATGTTGTACAGCCTCTTTTACAATTACAAGATATCATTTCAAGGCAAGCTTCTGGAATAGGATCAATTGTCATCAAAAGTGGATGCAAACGCCCGTCAATTAGATTCCATCTCATCTATATTGGAGACGGTAATGTCGGTAATGCCTGGAAGTGAGATCGTTTAATATGTAATTTCAAAGCATCGCTGGTTGGGGGCAAGTTTTCTGGACCCTTTGATATCCCAAACATTGTATCACGGGCTTTGTCAACAGAAACGGTGTCATTCTGATTATAAAGTTTGCAAACAAACTTTTCACAATGTGTCGTTTTTTGTTCTGTCAATTCCACTTCCTCAAAGCCCTCTAGTAATTGGAAATGACTTTTATTGATTTTAAATGCTGATTATTTTTGAAACACCGAATAAAAAAGATGTTGTGTCGCAGCCTGTCAATGCGTGAAAGGACATCAAGTTATTTCGTAATGCTGGTAAAAGAAAAACTTATCGACAATGACATGAATGGGAATGTTCTTGGGTTTCAAAGACGTTTCAGTAAGCATCCACAACTCATTGTTGATTTCAGGAAAAAGGGAAATCAGTACGAGAAGACATCAGTATGTGAATAGCATGCAGTACAATTCTTGTATCTGCCTCTTCATGAGATGCCATCAATGTAGACAGATCCATCGATTCATCGTTACATCTAACCTCATTTTCCATTAGGTATCCACCTGCTGTCACAATTATTTTGTCGTGTGGGTCTTGTTGTATCAATGCATTAGATAGAAGGGCCGCCAAATCTGTTTTGTTTTCGAGCCGAGATAGAAAATTGCCAAAATTAGATGGAAGAGGGACATCTCTATTTTCTACGACCCTTCTAACTGGTAAAAACCCTTTTGTTCTACGTTTTCGCGTGCCCGACATTATCGATTGAACCCTGTAACGGTCAAAAACAACATCAATCCTGCTATAGTTGCTGCCTTTGCGCAGAACTGTTTCAACAAATTCATCAGCATAATCGTCAAACGATTTCATCCCTTATGTCCTCATGCATTGTCCCATGGACTGTCCGTCTGTACTTAAGGCTGACGAAACATTTTCAAAGTCAACCCGTTTTCTGACATCTATGTCTTTCAATATGTCTTCCAAGATAACGGCTTTAGTTCCCGATTTCAACGAACCGCTTGTCTCTGATATTGAGACAGGCACAGGCATTAGCTCATGCTTCAGTATTGCTTCCATGTCAACTTCCTTTCAAGCTTTATATGCTGTAACGAGCCTGTGTAAAGTATTTCGATTAGCCTTGATAATCTTCCCCATTCAATTATGTACTTGGTATAAAGACGCTAATGTTTCTCCAGAGTATGGCGTAATGGAATAGTTGGGTTACCAGACTCTTCATTAGCAATGAAACGGTCTTTGACAAATATCCCCAACTGCTTTTGACCCACATTTTCTGCTGAAAGCAAATAATCTATAATGGAATCTGTTGCTTTATCCTTCGTTGCAATATTCATTAAATCATCTGTTTCATATGTGGGATCAAATACACAGAACCCCCTCATTACAGCCAATACTGAATCTTCACTCCTTGTATCAATCAACTGGCGACTCTTCGAAGCTTCTTTGTCGGTAATCAAGTCATCTGGATTGCAATTGAACAATTTTTGTGTCAGAAGACTAATATGCGATCTTAAGTTATAAGAAAGGGACCATCTACTAAGAGCTGATGGAGTTCTTGTTATTCTTGTTATTCCAACTATACCACCACCTTTCTTTCCTGTAGCATTAAGCCATTCCTGACTCTGATCAGGGTCAACTTGAATTGTGTGAGCACTCATACCACGACTAAAATGTTTACCACCTAAAACTTGCTCGGCAGCAATTGGTCCAAGTAATTCAGATTCTACCCATATTTCATACAATCCTGAACCTTTCATATGGTCAACTATGCACTTCAGGACATTCATAGCAATGTGTAAACCCCCCATCCGTGGCACCAGCTTATTTGTATATTCAGGAACTGACCATTTTAAGTCCATCAACTTGAAATAGAGAGCTTGGTCAACAGTTATGACCGTATGGTGTTGACCGAGACGATCAGATATGTGCATGCACTTCTGCACAACTGTATTAAGAGTGTCTATTTCATGAGCAGGCGCTTGAACTATAGGCATAAAGCCAACAATGGTAAGGTCAGGGTTGAAGCTACTTACATACTGGTTAAATGCAGACCATGTTACTGGAATGTCTTTGTTATTTCTCTGCAAATGGAAAACCATATCTTTGGCAAACGTTTTGTTGTAGGATTCGTTTTCTTCATCAGATGTTTTGAAGATATCAAGTTTAACTGATTTTGAAAATACTGGCTGTGACTTACCTTCCACGATTGTGGCAGGTATAATCCTATAAATTTCAACCGGGACATTTAATGTCTCCTTTCTAGAAGGAAACACTCTAGCCATAAAGCCATCTGCGTTTCATGGAATATATTCTTACCGTCCAGTGTTGAATCACTTATGTCAATATTATCTGCTGTGAAATGAGTTAAAACGTTCATTTTCATATTCAGGGGTACGAAATGCCCAATGTCCTTATCTAATGATTCTAGACTTTTTTCCGCCAGCCCCGTGTCAATTTTCAGAACATCTCTATAACTTAGAGTATGACCAGCACTATTGAATAACTGTAAGAGTTGTTTAGACATAATTGTCCTTTGATGTAAGGTACATGCTAGACCAATATGTTTTGGGGTCTATTTCTTTCTATCACTTACCCCATACACGATATCTTCGGCAACACTTAAAACCTTTTTTTGTCTGGATGCTCTTCATCCACATATTGGTCAAACACCTCTTGCCCACCATAAAGAACATTTAAAAACATGAGAAGACTGTCTGGTATGCAATCAATTACATCATCTTCGCTTATGTTAAGGCCATCATGTCCACCTTTTTCTTCCAGATCTGACCGTAACATTAACGCTACATGGACAAGGTCCATAAATGAGTAACTGTTGTCTGTTGGTTCATATTTTGGCATTGTAAGATAATTGTCTTTTAAATTGTCCTCAGAGTCCTCATAATGCAACTGCCCGTAGTGGTTTTTTTTTGACAGAGTATGGGGTACAAGAATTGTTTCTCTCTAACACACTGCTCTATTAAGGGGACGCAAACGCTGAAAATGGGTTTTAAGTTTACTCGGAATTTCATTCTGGATATTTTGTTTTATTGTGTGTTTTGATATTTTTTTAAGATTATTAGTACTAAATAACAAGAAATCTAGCAAATAAATAATATATATTGCGTACTTTTTTGCAAAATTATACTTATTTAATATCAATACTTACTATAAATGTCTTAAAATTTAATCTAAACTGTATTTTGCGAAATTGAGAGTCCGCCATTTTGAATCGCCATTTTGACATACTTAAGGTAGAACGCGCCTCTAAAAAAATATTCGAATTTCCTCACGAAATTTTGCATCACCATAATACCGCATATGCCCAATAAGATTATGTTCTTACTTTTTTCGTATCTAAAACAGTTCTACCTTAACGACATTTTCACGATGGCCAGCATATTTTTTCGGATTCAGCATACCCAACCTTAGGTTAAAAATCTATGCTGGACCAAATAATAATTATTTGCCGTTAGAAGTTATATCTAGGCAACATTTTAGAAAATCTACGTACCTTTTGTATACGATGGATTCACAGGTTGGCAAGTTGCAGAAATTAGTGTTATGGCGTAAAAAGCGATCATATAGTCTAGGCTATTTGTTGAGAAAATACAAATAACGTCCCCTCTTTTGACCCCGATGTCTTGCAGTCCCGCAGCAAGACGTTCTGTCATATCTATGACGTCATTGAATGTGTAGGTAGCTCCAGTTTCAGCGTTCACCTACAAAACGCAATAGTTAATTATATTACTCTATCGACACGTGTAAGTATTCTTGATATTGCATATAAGGGATACAGGAAGCGTTCGAACAGTGTGATATATGTGTATTGTGTGCATACACTAGAGTTTTACATCTTCATCAGGCGGTTTCAATCTGAACTATCGAGGTCATTTCATGTTCTGTCTTAGCGGTGTTTTGTTGTAAATATATCGTTTAGGTAGGGTCCTTTACAAAATGTCCTCAATTGAGAAAGTAGTCGTATGAGAATATGAACGGCTCTCTGAAGAAAACCACGCACAGTAGCTATCAAGAAACATTTAATAAACATAATGAAACTGGATCCGATCGCATAGAAGCGTGTCATATATATATACATACTAACTTTGGTCTACCTGTAGCACGGCGAATATACCCCTTTCGGAGAGAATTCCCATAATCCGCTGGTGACAACAAATGCCGACTTTGTCCGGGAAAAGGGGGATTTGTTTGCTTGTTTGTATGGTGATTTACGCCATTTTTAAAAGTAGAATTTAGTCATATGACCAGTACTGCCGGCAAACTTATCCGGACACCATTGTACCAGTCGCTATAATATTACCGCAAGCATGATCGCCAGGTAGGAAAGAGTTGGAAATAGTGTGACATGAATCTGTGTTCTTACCAAGGCTGGTCTGTTCCCATACGGTCTCACCGTGTTCAACATGTATTTACCGAAATTTACGACAGGTATGTCGTCCATCGTCAGTTTGGAAGCCATTTCGCTTTACGTCGCCGTTATACATGTACCTGAAATGTACAAATGAGACTTTTAATGTTTGTATGACCCCAATATATTTGCTCTTGTCCGTCCGCACATGTGTTGTACATGTCCCCGTAACAATTGCACACACAGTCACAAAACTTTACAGGAATTTTCACCAGCATTGGAATTAGTACATATGTGGATTCGTTTGTTGTTAAACCCGAATGGTGCAGATTTATGGACCACCAATTACCTAAAACTAGAATACAGAGCATGCTTTTTAGTTTGCTGAAAAATGGCCATTGACTCTGTGACAAAACGGAAAGTATTAAAATCAAATGTCACACATAAATTTAAGACCATTTAACAATGTGACTCCATTTCCCGCATTGGATTGACATGGTTACTACTACAATAATCCCCTTTGGAAAACAGGGTGTCCTTCCAGTTTTAATATAGTTCTTTTCCAAATGTATGGCTTGCAGATTAGGGGCAATGTGTAAACAAATCTCGCTTGCAACATATGGATATTGCGAGTTCGAAACCCAGCTTGGGACTCTCTCAATGGATCTTTATATCTGATATTGACATTGTCCTTGACAAATTTAGAACCAGATAAAACAAGCCCAATTTAATTAAATTCAGACTGACTTCTCAGTTTTAAAATAAATCCAATTTCAATACAATTTAAGAATAATTTGAAACAAATTTGAAATAGTGTGCATTTTTCGATTATCAGCAGACGATGCAGAATGTCCAGCCGTCTTCAACAAAAACCCAAATTCAACTTACTTTTGATATAAATTAAAATAAAATTTAAATAAAAAATACCTGCTGGAAAATAAGGGTTAAATCCGATGTCCAATGCTATTTTCTGTTTCTGTTCTAAATTTGAGATGTCCACCCAAGAATAAGGTCACAGTGGCAACTGGCTGTTTAGTAACCTTGGCTCGTGTTTTGAATAGTTTACTCACTGTCCTCAAGCATTGGGTAAACAAAGTCACACCATTAATGCAATCTGTTCCGCAGTCGTACACATCATGGGTACAGATTTCCGGTTGAAAGCCCTCGCTGGGTGTAATGTACCCAAACGTTTAGGCATACGGCAGCACAAAATAGTCCTGCAATTTATACAAATGAACGCACATACATGATACAGGAATACTGAAACTGAAAACAAACTAAAAACTATATCTCTCTGACTTCTTAGCTCAATGAAACAGTACAGGAACAGTGCTCCTTATAAATGACTATTCAGGGTACTACGACCGGGAACAGACTCCGTTGGGGATTGCCACCTCTTCTTATACTATCCGACTATCCGATAATCTGCTGGTTGCAAAATAAATTTATTCAAGCATGTTGCGTGAAATTATAAATTGCAAGTATGTAAGCCGGAGGATATGACGAATTGTAACAGTAAAAACCTGTTTTACCACAAATCCGACAAACATAAAATCTTAAGACGGGTTGATTTAATGCGATTTAGATTTGTATTTTTCGACATCGTTCCATCTTCGCGATATTAACATTAATTATGTACATGCGTTCTTCTGTTTGAGCGAACTGAAATAATGTAAAACTGAGCATTTTAGGCATTACATTAGGCTCCTTAGAAAAACCTTAAGACACGTCAAATAAATGTCAATGTAATTAATTTATACATTAAAATAAGCGGGTATGAGGTGATTCATTGAATGGGGGTTTAACGTCGTTTTCAACATTTTTTCAGTCATATCACGGCGGCCAGTTCACCTACTCGTATGTTTCTTGGCTTTCTCACACCAGTACTTAATACAACTTTCTTTCCAATCAATTTGCTGCTTTTCCACATAGACGGATATCCCATTAGTGGAAGACGAATGACGCTTGTCACAATAACTTTTTTCAAACGTCGGAAAGAATGTTGGCCTAGCTGGGGTTCGAACTCAGAACTCCTGGATTGACAGCCCTCGTCGCTACCGATTGAGCTACCGGGGCTCGACGGGTATGGAGTGAATACACCTATGACTTACCTGTACCACTAGTCAATCAAGTAATTAATGAGTTAATTAATAAATAATTACTGTAACGAAAAAACAGGTGATATTACCTACGGTGGGTATGGGGTGAATACACATGTGACTTACCTGTACAACTAGTAAATCAACTAACTAATTAGTTAATTAATTAATTAATGATTACTGTAACGAAAAGATAGGTGATATTACCTACCCACTATAACTCAACATTACATTTGTACTGCTTACATGAAATTGGGGTTAATGGTCTAACACCTACATTGACAGTTCTGCCCATCTCTTCATTCCTCAATCAATCAATATATCTTATAATTTTACATAAGTAAAAAAAATAAGAAAGACATGGAATTCATATGTATATACAATTCAACAGGTGTTCATAGTAGTGTTGGGGTAGGGGGTCTAGACGCCTTCTATGAATATATCTACTTAATCAAATCAATCCATCTACAGTATTAGTTTCTACACAAAACAAGTTGTTTCAAGAAATGTTTTATAATTGTTAGTTATGATATATTCTATATCTATATATCATATGTTGGCTAGCCCTGGCTGTAGGTTTGAGTGTCCGGAAGGCTCAAACTTAGATACACTGTTGGACCGATTTTAGCCACTTTCTGTTAGTATGTAGTGTCCATCTGTCCGTCCGAAATTCATAAAATGTCTGTGAACATCTTTTTGGACCTTAAATTGACTATCCAAGCTATTTCAATCCTGTAGTTCTATCTTGTAACTGAATTATATATAAACCTTAATTTAGGAGAAAGTACAGAGGTGTGAGACCGTAATGTTATCCACATGAGGGCATTCACCATCATTTTCATCCCTCACACGTGTCATCATTTCTACACAAAGCAGCTTCATACGTAAGAATCGACCCATCTCAGACTCACATTGGAGACTCTGTTCTAACTGTGATGTTCTTTGATGAGAATATATTGGTCGATGGTATCGCAGGTGGCACTTTGATCAATAGTAGGTATTCTTTCATCCAATATTGTACCTATGTTGTTTTAAGTTATCGTCTCAGGTTATATCATTCAAGTAAATTTGCTAAAAAAATTCATTTATCCATCTCAGTATGTTCATAATCAGTCAGTTCTGGGAATTGCCCTTCCCATATACTCATACTCACAATATGTTCTGGGACATCTGGTACTTTTCCCTATGTTCATACTCACAGTGGGTTCTGGGACATCTGATCCCTCCCCTATACTCATAGTCACAGTCAGTTCTGGGACACCTTTTATCTCCACTATACTCAGTCAGTCGGTTCTGGGACACATTGCTCTTCCCATATACTCATACTCACAATCTGTTCTGGAACACCTTGTCCCTTCCCCTATGTTCATATTCACAGTGGGTTTTGGGACATCTAATCCCTCCCCTATACTCATAGTCACAGTCTGTTCTGGGACACCTGGTCCCTCCCCTATACTCATAGTCAGTCAGTTCTGGGACATCTGGTCCCTTCTATATACCCAATATCACAGGCAGTTCTAGGATACCTGGGCCCTTTCTCTATACTCATAGTCAGTCAGTAATTGGACACCTGGTCCTTACGTATACTCATGTTCAAAATCGGTTCTGGGACACTTGGTCCCTTCTATATTCTCATACTCACAGTCGGTTATGGGACACGAACTCACAGTCGCAACCAGTTCTTGGAAACCTTGTTCCATCCCTTATAACTCAAAGACGGTTTTTGGACACCTGGCCCCTACCATATACTCATAGCCGCAGTCGGTTCTGGGACACTTGGACCGTCACCTTCCCCTATGTTCATACTTAGTCAGTTCTGGGACACCTGGTCCCTTCCCTTATACTCTTAGTTGGTTCTCGGAAACCTTGTCCCTACAGTTTACTCAAAGTTGCAGTAGGTTTTGGGACACCTGATCGCTTCCTCTATATTCAGTCAGTCAGTTGGAAACCTGGTCCATTTTCTTATGTACACAGTCAGTTCTTGGACATTTGGTCCCTTTAACTATATTTATAGTTTCAGTCAGTCACCTGGTCCCTTTTCCTATGTTCATATTCTAGGTCAGTTCTCACAGTTGGTTCTAGGAAAACTTGTCCAGTGCTGCGTTAACGTACACTTTAATCTTTGATGGTGATAATCATAAGAAAAGATTTTTTGTTTCTAAGAAGAAAATTACACACAGGGTTATACATCTTTCTTGCCGAAAAGATATTGTTGGGTGTATAGACACTTAGTAAAATAGGACGAACTACTGCATCTGTATGCCGGGCTCTATTTCAATCTGTAATGATTGTCAAGGGCATTTTCAGCTGCTACCACGTCACGTGCTCTTTGAAACACTATAACTCTCTAATTAAGTTTGTACCATATTTTATGGCCAAGTGCAAACAAAAATGTATATAAGGATATATTTATATTATTTTTGAAACAAGAATATAACGCAGTCATTTTCATATATAATCTTTATTTCCTCCAATATATGAAGATCATACAAAGATGAACAAAACGGAAAGGTTATACACACAAATAAAATATCTCTTTAAATAACCACACTTAGATCAGAGCCAATGCCTATGACCGGAAGCAGATTTCAAGGGGAGTTTATATACTTCAGGTGTAAGAATTGCAGGAAATGAGAATGTTCTTATTGATAAATGCTTCCTCATCTGCAATCCTTACACAATATAATGACACAAATAATGTGGCAGCATTTCTGATGTGGTCCACTGATTAATTGATTGGGGTTTAACGCCGTTTTTAACATTTTCTCAGTCATATCATGGCGGCCAGTTCACCTACTCATGTGTTTCCTGGTTTTCTCACACCAGTACTGCACACAACAATCTTTCCAACTGGCTGGTTTTCCACATAAACTTAGTACATTGGTGGAAGACGAATGACGCATGTCGCATTGACTTTTGGCAAATGTCGGAAAGAAAGTTGGCCGAGCCGGGATTCGAACTCACAAACCCTGGATTGACAGCCCGCTGCTCTACCAACTGAGCTACCGTTGATGTGGTACAGGATGATTATATATAAATACAAATGCTTATCTATCCCCTCAAAAGCAGATTCCCGTTATAACCACACTCCTCAAATAACTCCATTAGTTAATAAGTGTAGGCAAGAAGAATTCAGTAGATGAGAGGCGAAAGACAAACATATGTCCACTTTCACTAAAGGAGATTGAATGTGTCCAACCGACGCGCTCTAAACAGTTCTCATAGCTATCGTATACACATAGGAAGTACACTATATATATGTATGGAGAACCATGCAATAACACAGGTGTATATGCAACTGCATATCCCTACACGGTACAAAGTACAAAACAGAATATAACATAAATGTACATAAAATGGGAGTTCGCATATCAAATTGACAAAATAAGTTATATAATGTACATAATTGACAGTTACATCCATGCGTCATGGAAAAACGATGCAACCACATTAAAAACACATGTAATTTTCCCCCTAAAGAAGACTTCTTTGGGTCCAAACCAAACAATGTTCGAACATAATCCTCTCCATGTAGAAAGTAAATAATCTCAGATACAGTAAAATCGAATTCTCGATTAATGCATTCTTCGAAAAGGATCTTACAAGTCTGCACACAGTTACAATTAACTAAAATATGCTCTGTTATACAACATGTTATGTCAGTTATTCCACACCTAGAACAAGTCGAGTCTGTGGAAGATAGAAAGGCTATCATCTGAGCCACAGAAAAGCAGACAGGTATCATACTTTGTTTGTGTTTAGCTAAATTCCATACAGGACTCACAGAGAACTGCTTCTGTATTTAATACTATTTATCTATATAGCTCAAATTCTGGAGCAGTAGTTCTCTCATTCCATGCGTTAACAAAATAACTTGATATTCTAGTGTTTATATATCTTTTCCAAAATGCACTTTGAAGGAAATCTGCCATGTTAAACATAATCTTGCAAAACATAAAACAGGTCATATTTGCGTAACAGATTATTTCGTCTGAACTAAAACTAATATCTAAATAACTATTATAAGATGAATACAGACGCAAAAGGAAAATTTGTTTTGTCGCACAGTCCCTCTCAAGGCGACACAGTTGACCAATCAAGGTAAGTTTTCTCTTTTCAATTTCAGCTTGAATGATAACGAACATATAAGGACGAGGGCAGCATCTGTCCTTGACCTAATATGTAATACCTGCATTTGTTTCAGACATAATCGATGTGATCATTGTGACCGGTTTAAAGTCAAACTGTCCCGCCTAGTGAACGACTGTGTTAACTCTCATCCTAAAAGAGCTCTGGGGATAACTTTAGATTTGTAAATTCTCTATACGATAGTTGATTTGCGTAATTAGGCCTCCGGTCCACAATACGGTCGATTTTATATAGGAAACCGAACGCCGACCTGGAATATCTAGCTTGGCCATCTATGTCTGATTATATATTTCAACCCAAACGCCGACCTATAATATCAAGCTCGCCCATCAGTGTTCGAATTTATATAGCAAACTGAATGCCGACCTGGAACATCTAGCTCGGCCATCGTCTATCGATCTTATATAGTAAATCGAACGCCGACCTGGAATATCTAGCTCGGCGACCAGTTCACATATTCACTCTGTCTTTTGATATTGACCGATATCCCAGTATTGGAAAACGAATGCCAATTGTCACAGTAACTTTTGTCGAACGTCGGAAATAATGTTGACCTAGCTTGGTTTCAAACTTACAACTACTAGATTGTCCGTCTTCATAGCTTCATACTAACCTACCGGGGCTGGGTTACCATACAAACGTTTTTTTAGCATTTAGGCCTCCTGAATCTGATAGAGGGTCACCCAAGGAACATTTCTACAATATTATATGCAAATTGGTCTACCAGTTTGGGAGAAGAAGACTGTTTAAGTCTTTTTCGTTTGGTTACCATGGAAACCAGAATTCTGCATGGATCCGAAACATTTGATGGACATTGAGGACATTGAGAGAGTGCTTTCTGTGAAATTTCATCCCAATTGACCCACTGGTTACAGAGGAGAAGATGTTGACTGATGACGCACGACGGACGACGCATGCCGGACAAAAGGCGATCAGAATAACTCACCTTGAGTACTTCGTGCTCAGGTGATCTAAAAATACAATGGTAATTTATGTGCAGTCCAACATTGTGTAGAAGAGATCAAGATGTGATGAGTAGAAGTCGTCAGGACACTGTGACGTCTGTTCTTTCGTGCAGTCATATAATTCCCGTACTTTTCCATCTTCTGAAAAGCTTTTTTCAACACTTAGGACCATCTCATGGGATGAGGCATCCAGCATATGAAAAGAATTGAAGATATCTGGAAGAAGTGTGTACAAAACCTGCAAATAATACTTTCTTATATCATTAGCAAAATTACTAATAACAATAACAACAACGATATATCAATATCGTCTATATTATCATTCGATTTAGTTTTGCTCTTCAAAAATGAACCATTCGGCAAGTCGGAAAAGTTTAAATAAACATCATTGTGTGCACAGTTGCTATATCAGTCCTGAGTGAACTGTTTTAAGTCTTAGTCTAAAAGCTATCACTAAATGTGATTAATATGAATACTCATTTCAATACCTTATCCCAATCTATGAAAATCATTACAAAATGAAAGTGTGACGTGATTGGTCATGATATTAACATCAGGAAGCAGAGGTAGAAAATGTTACCAATAATCTAATATTAAAGTAAATTTCCCATCAATCTAATTTTCATCAGCATAGTAATCAGATGTATTCGAAGAGTATATTAGGAAAACTTTACTTGCACATTCATTACATGCCCCTTAAATACTGTCTGCATGAATGTTCTGAGATATAGAATGCAGAGTTCAATACAAAATTTCAATTCAATCAGTTAAAGCCTTGCAATGGACATTTTCTTTAACGGCCATTTAAAATTTCCTTCCATACCATTTTACTACATAAGGTACATATTTTCGCATCATAGTCAAATCATCAAAATTTTAAAATTGGGCTAGTATTTTTTTGTTTGAGCATTTCTCCCTCTTTCTGATACTACAGCAATCAGTTCTAATTCAAATTAAAATCTTCGAACAATTATGAAAGAAGATCACCATGGGAATAATTCTGTGAATTTTCATGAAAAATGGTCCTGTGGTAGAGAGGTGAAAATTATTTAAAGAAAATTGTTAACAAACGGACGACGGACACAGAACGATGAGTGATCACAATAGCTCAACCTGCACTTCTTGCACTGATGACCTTAACACTAATATATTAGAATAAATATAACAATATTCATATAAATGTCTATAAACAATATAAAGGGGCTGTTACTTACATGAATTTGATGTCAGGCTTAAACGAAATTGTGGACAGACGGACAACAGGTCACAATAGCTCAAACTGCACTTGGTGCACAGTTGAGCTTAACACTATATTCAAATGTCTCTGTATCAACTATAATATAGACTAAGGAGCTGTAATTAACTTACATGAATTTGCTGTAAATCAGGTTTCTTCGCAGGCTTCATAGGGTCTGATTTCTGACACTGTATACATAGTTTCACCTGCATAAGAACATACAGACGTGTCGATGTTTTGTAAAACAGAAATATTTTCTTTTCAGCACACCTTTTATGTCTTTCTTGGGCTTTTTCACAGGATTAAAACATTAAAAGGTATGAGTGATACACTTTGAATTGGAACTGTAACAATCTGACTAAAGTAATTAACTCTTTCAGCGCCTTACTTCTTAATCCAACTCTTCTACCGTATATTTTTTATTTTACATTGCTTGTATACTTTGGGAAAGATTGGAAAGTATTAAGTGAAGTGCAGCCTTGGTTTTTTAAGCCGTGAAAATTGTAAGACTTATGTTTATGTATACATGTAAGGAGTTCTTATGTATATTCCTTTTAAGACTATAGGAAACAGTGGCCAGTTTGCATGAATGAGCCTTGGTTTTTCAAGCCATGAAAATTGTAAGACTTGATGAAACGATGATAAGAAGCTACTTAGGAAGTTGTCATGGTTCCAAAAAAACTAAAGTCTGTACTAAACAGCATTTTTAACAAGTAAATTAATTTTAGAATGGCTAAATAAATTTACACAAGATTAATATTTGGGTTTGGACCAAAGTTTGAAACATAATTTGTAGCTGTGAAAAATATCAGACTATATGAAAATGGCATATATAGCTCATAATGGGCAGACTTTTGTTGCCACAATGTTTCCAAATCCATACAATAATCATTGTTTCATTTATGAACTTCCCAAGTTTATGTATACATGTAAGGAGTTCTTTATATTCCTTTTAAGACTACAGGAAACAGTGGGCAGTCTATGATCGACTTGGTACCAACGCATATATTTTCCGGAATGTAACAAGTCTCATTTATTTCACGGCCGCCCGGCCGGGTAGCTCAATTGGTAGCGTATCTGACTCGTGATCTGGAGGTCACGGGTTCGATACCCGGTTGCGGCGACATTCTTTCGGGCGATTTTTCCATCGCCTCTCACCTCTGATCTATGTGAGAAAGTAGTCAGTGGCTTCGAAAGAATGTTGTGTAAGTACTGGTGTAGGAAAGCCAGGAAAACATGGGTAGGTGCACTGACCGCCGTGATATGACCAAAGCTGTTGAAAGCGGCGTTAAACTCCAAACAAACAAACAAACACATTATTTCACGGCCATAAATTTCTTATTATTCGCTCTTTCTGCGCATGCGCAGTACGGTAAATATGAATCTTTTCACGGTATGAACAAATTCACGATACACATGTCTTCCGATTTTCCGAATTCAGACTGTATATCAAATGTTTACATCATTGAACATGTATCGAAGATTCTGTTCAGAGAACAATTCCATAAAAAATGACGACAATGTCACTAAGCGCATTCAACTTTCAAGCTTTTCATTAACCACGTTAAAAATGGCGGATTCTTTGGCCCGTATCAACTCGATTAAATTGTTCGATCTAGTAGATCCGATATGCGTTCGTTGGTAACAAAATATAGGAAACACCCGTCATTTTATCATTTAGATATCTGTTCAATGGATTTATTGCGTTAAACCAGGGTCTTTCAAATAGTACTATTTGAAAGACCCTGGTTAAACTGTCCATAACTGCTGAAAGTCAACGACCGTCAGGTAAGCTGGTGCTAGCGTGATTCATTCAAAACTGTTGATCATGGCACATTTGTCACAAATCGTGGTCACTCAGTTTATTCTTAGGCAAATGTGTCACATTATATGTTTATTGCTAGGCCCAATGGGAGTCATGTTGTTTTGTTTAATCTTTGTGTCACGAAACCATACTTGTGCGAAACATGATCATTATTTGCAATGTTCCCGTTACATTAGAGTTGCCGTTCGTGTTTAACATGCTTGTAAAGACAACCAAAATGTGCAGACTCGGAGTGTTTTGCCGAGCTATCATGTAAGTTTGAGCTGCATCCTCACAAGTATGATTATATAAATAGTTTTTATAAGCACCTCGCAACATTCTTTCCATGTCAGACATGTCCAATGCTTCTTAATGCTTAAGTAGCAGTCCAGCTAAGAATCATGCAAAATGATAAAAAAGTGATTCATGGTATATCACAGATATTGTTAATATTGTGTGTGTGGAGTTGTATGGTGAAGTTTATGAGTGATTTGGTATTAATTTATCACATCTTGCAATCTCTACTTCATAATATTGCTTTGAAATAATTTGAATATGTGAGATTTTCCTATACAGTCCCATGCACAGGGGCATGAAACATACTGTTTTTTGAAGAAAAAAAATCACACTGATATAATAATAGGAGAAAGGGACACAACAGATGCTGGACAAACAATGTAAACAAGTGGAATAAAGTCGTTTTACTACGTGAAAACACCTCGCACCTGTACAATAAATGTCTGAAAATGTTCATATGTTATTATTCTTTAAATAAAATACAACATTACTACCTTTCAATGTCCGTGCAATTATTTTAACAGTCCAATATCACGTCCTATGGGCACATGTAAGTTAAGTCGTCCCCTGAATATTGATGCATAATACTTTCAATCGAGTTTATTGCACGTTCCGAGTGAAAATCGCACTAATCGTAGTCCAGCCCCATTAGCACAATCATTTTTTACGTCTGTTATGCACAATCCCAATAAAGTTTGGTCTAAATTATCACAGTTATAGCAAATTTTATCGTCTATTATAGTGACCTAATAAATAAACTGCCATTTTGTTGAAAAATATTCCGCAGTAAATATGTTCCAAACGCGTATGAGAAGCCGTCTTTGATTGGTCATTATAAATATACATCTACCAATGATATTGTGCTAATAACTGAGACGTCAATACCGAAAGTAGAAAATGAAAGTAGCGTGATGTTGAAATCAAAGCAAATCCAAGCGTTAAACGCCTTTAAAAGCGGCCATAGTTTGTACATAGGTGGTCAGGCAGGAGTTGGCAAGACGTTTTTAGTGAAACACATCATTGATAATGCTACGAAAAGGGGGAAGGTTGCACAATTGACTTGCACTACAGGAATAGCTTGCAGTAACTATCCTCAGGTAAAATTCCTACATCCTTCCACAGGGGCATGAAACATACTTCAGTATAATAAAGATCAAGATCAGTTATTTTCCATTATTTTCATTATAATTTGGTAAATAAGAGGCACCAACCCCCCAAATATGCCAATGAGTGACCGTAAAGGTGTTGCAGAAAAACATAAAGTTATCTGACTTTGGCTTACTTGAGAATAAAGTAATATTTCTATGAAAATCTCAATGCTCATGTTTTCAAAAAACAGTATGTTTCATGCCCCTGTGGCTCATGGAAACTCAGAAAGGTTAATATTTGGGCTATATATTGCTTGTTCCAGGGGCGTATCCAGGGTTTGATGTTATGGGGGAGGGGCGTGCCAATGGAAAAAATAGCCTATTGTTGGCAATACAACACCACAGGAATAGAAATGTCATGTGCAATTGCAAGTAGTTACACATGTAGAAAAAATGAAAGATATCTGCTTTTTGCATATTGCATGGATAATAAATCTGTTCCAAAATTTGTCCTTTGAAGAAATAGTATATATTATGAATTTAAAAAGACCCATATTTTATGTTTCGTTGACTTTGGTTAAGTTTATGTCTGAGATTCATATATCAGCAACTTTATATTTAATATGTTTGTAATTTTGTTGTAGATTATGAATGCAATGACCATTCATAAATGGAGTGGTATAGGTGATGGCCGTTACTCAGGACAAAAGCTGAAAACTTTACTGTGCCATGATGAACAGTATGCTGGAGCCAAAGCAAGAATAATGACTACAGATATTCTAATTATAGATGAAATTTCTATGTTAAGTCTTGCCATGTATGAAAACTTGGAAACAATATGTCAAACTAAATGTGATTCCAAAGTATTTGGTGGTATGCAGATGGTTGTGGTGGGTGATTTCTTACAACTCCCACCTGTGAAAAATGTTCGGTATAGTGATTTAGGGCAATATGCTTTTGAAAGTAAATATTGGCCTAAGCATTCCATCTACCTAGATGAAGTTATTCGACAGAAGAATGAAAACCTGATACAGTGTATCCGAGATCTGTCATTAGGAGATATAAAACCCGAACATATTGCATTGATTCGCTCTCTGTCAAGGTTTCTTCCACATGCTCCTGATCAAGAAACTGTTTCCCTTTTTTCATCCAACATTCTAGTGGACATGTTCAATAGGGATTGTATCCTGAAGCTTGAAGGCCCTTTATTTACGTTTGATGCTATTGATACTGGCAATGAGAGATATTTAAAGGAGCTTGTGGTACAGAAGATAGTGTGGCTGAAAGTTAATGCAAATGTCATGTTGCTTCGGAACCTATCAAGTAAATTGGTAAATGGATTATGTGGACAGGTGAAAAATATTAAGGAAGAAACAGTGACAGTATACTTTCCAACAATTGATACTACTGCCAACATCAAAAGAATTTCATTCACAGGTAATTGTAAACATTAAAATTCTGATTGATAATAAAAGGATGTGGGGTAAATGCCCCTGAGACAAAAACACACAAACCCACTGACATGAAGAATTACAAAAGTTGGCAAATCTAAGCATTAAATATCAATGTTTTCCATATACGTCATTTTGAGTTAAAAAAAAAAAAAAAAAATAGCCGAGCCCCGGTAGCTCAGTCGGTAGCGACGCGGGCTGTCAATCCAGGGGTTGTGAGTTCGAATCCCGTCTCGGCCAACTTTCTTTCCGACGATTGACAAAAGTCAATGCGACATGCGTCATTTGTTTTCCACCAATGGGCTAAGTCTATGTGGAAACGCAGCCAGTTCAATGCTTGGGAAGATTGTTGTGTGGAGTACTGGTGTGAGAAAACCAGGAAATGCATGAGTAGGTGAACTGGTCGCCGTGATATGACTGAGAAATTGTTAAAAACGGCGTTAAACCCCAATCAATCAATCAATCAATCAATTGAGTTAAAAACAGCTCTCCTCCTTCTTCAAATAAAGTAGCTCTGAATCATTGTTGAATTTTATAATTTTACTAGCAAACACTATTATTTGGTCCAATGGGCTTGTCACAAAATATTTTTATGCTCAACTGACCGCTGAGGTTAGAAATATGTTTGTAGTCATACATGTGCACATACATGTCACAACAAAACTCTAAGCATGATCAAAGCCTTAACCCTTTCCCTCATACGGCCATTCTGCGGCAGACGACTTTGAACGTATTTTGTCAAAAAATAGAAAATCTCCGTAATTGAATGGACAAAAAGTGGAAAACATTGTGGCAAAAGGAGAAATTGCACGACGTTTTGTGCAATTTCTTCTTTTGTCACTATGTTTTCAAAAAGCCGTCTGCTGCAGAGGCGTCAGAAAACGTCTATTTGAGGGAAAGGGTTCATACATGAATGTATAATCATAATTACTCTTGTGTTATAGGTGAAATAATTCATATATTATTTTACAAACCAATCCTTGGAAAATAATTGAATATTATTTTTTTAGTTTATGATCCAAGGACGAATAGGAACATAGCTGAAAGGTTCCAATTTCCACTGAAGCTGTCGTATGCCAGAACTACGGTGTCCTGTTGGGGCCAGCGTGTTTTTCTGTGGACGGCCTCTTATCGTGGGCAAAAAAAAAACGCGCCGATTTAACTTAAATCCGCGCACTTTTTTTTTAAGGCTGTTTATATAGGATTCTATAGAGAATCCAGCAGAATTTTGTCGAAAAAAGATGCGATATTTTACAAATAAAAACGCGCATCTTTTTTTCATGGTTGCCAAAACATCAAACTGAAAAAAAAAAGTGCGCGGATTTAACTTAAATCCGCGTACTTTTTTTTCTCGGTCACAAACGGAGGAAACATACGGAGTGAAACTTCCCTCGACACCGTTGGCCATATTCTAGGTCTTACACCGCTAAATCCATTGCACTACAAAACGAGTATCCTGAGCTGTGTGTGTATCTTGTCTCATTCATGAATGTTATTGATTAGAGCTTCAAATAATTAAACCATTTCCCTCGTATTTACGCTTATTGAAGCCTCTGCAGTAGACAACTTTTAAAAACACTGTGGCAAAAGAAGAAGCAATTGCTTAAAACGAGAAATTTCTCTTATGAACTATACAGGTATTGTATTATAAGCAATATATATTGTGTCATTGTTTAGTTTGAATATCTAAACTCCTTTGAATCTCTGAGAGTGAGAGAGTTTGTTTGTTCGTTTGTTTTTGTTGTTTTACGCTGTTTTCAACCTTATCTCAGTTATATCACGGCGACAGTTCACTCATTCATGATCCCTGGGTGAACAAAACAGTTATAGGCTAGAAAATGAGCCGTGCCAATCTACCATCACCGTCGTGGTGAACACCCGGTTTCAAATCCCCGACGCTATCAACTCGACCACGGCGGGTAGAGAAAGAGAGGGAGATATATATATACTACTGATCTATGACACCATTAAAGTACCCGTCTCGACAACTAAACTATGACCGTAATAAACCGATCTTTAAAATAAACCCCAGATATTCACGAGCAGTCGCCTATGGCTGCAGGAAATTGACCATTGAAAATCACCCTAGACCTTCTCGACAACTGAACTATGGCCGCAGTAAACCGATCTTTAAAATAAACACCTGATATTCACGAGCAGTCAGCTATGGCTGCAGACAAGAAATTGACATTTGAAAATCAACCTAGATCACTATCTTATATTCATGGCCGCAGAAACTCGTGCGGGATATAAGCCTAGGAAAATTGTGGTCAGTCCAGTATGGCTACCGGGTCTAGATCTATGCGTTATCCCTGGAAGAACTCTGACCTAACAGAAGGCTTCTGAAAATGGGGTTTCCATCGATATCCGTGAGCGATTTATGGCCGCACAGAACTTCCCGTCAAATATGCAATAAGTGACATATAGCTTAGTGACTTGTGGCCGCAGATAATCGTGCGAGATGTAGGACTAGGAACAATGGTGATAGATCCATTATGTATGCCGGGTCTAGATCTTGTCAATTATCAATTGCCACGGAAGATCCCTTGCTTTAAGGGCGTATGAAAATGAGCCTTACAGCGGTATCCGTGAGTGATTTATGGACGCACAGAACTTCCAACAAATATGCAATAGGTGACATATGGCTGCAGTGAATTGGCGGAGAAATCAACCCATGGCTATGTGAGAAGTATGAACACGGGGTATAAAACTAATTATTAACTGCAGAGAAATATTCGGGGTTACAGGAAAGTCATCTTAAAATGCGCAATTCGGCAATATCTAATTGTGACTTATGTCCACATAAAATCGTGCGGGAAAAATGGTGATCAGGTTTGTATGACTAGCGGGTCTATAGATCTATGCATTAGCCAATTATCAATTTCCACGAAAGATCCCTTGCTTAAAGGAGGCGTCTGCGAATGGGCCTTCCAGCGGTATCCGTGAGTGAATTATGCCCGCATAAAACTGCCGTCAAATATGCAACAAGTAACATATGGCCGCAGGGAATTGGCGGAGAAATGAACCTGTCAACCATGGCTATGTTTGAAGTATGGACACGGGGTATAAAGCCTACCATTGGCCAATTATAAATTGCCTCGAATGATCTGGGATCACAGAAGAGTCGTCTGAAAATGGGCTTTTCACCAATATCCACTAGTGATATATGGCCGCAGATAATCGTGCGAGATATAGGCCTAGGAACAATGGTGATAGTTCCAGTATGTCTACTGGGTCTAGTACTTGTCATTAGCCAATTATCAATTGCGACGAAAGATCCTTGACTTAGGGGAGGTGTATAAAAATGGGCCTTCCGGCGGTATTCGTGAGTGGTTTATGGCCGCATAGAACTGCCCGTCAAATATACAATAAGTGACATATGGCCGCAGGGAATTGGCGGAGAAATGAAATGAACTTGTCACCCATGGCTATGTTTGAAGTATGGACACGGGGTATAAAGCCTACCATTGGCCAATTATTAATTGCCTCGAATGGTCTGGGGTCACAGGAGAGTCGTCTGAAAATGGGCATTTCACCAATATCCACTAGTGATATATGGCCGCAGATAATCGTGCGAGATATACATGTAGGCCTAGGAACAATGGTGATAGATCTCTCTCTCTCTCTCTCTCTCTCTCTCTCTCTCTCTCTCTCTCTCTCTCTCTCTCTCTCTCTCTCTCTCTCTCTCTCTCTCTCTCTCTCTCTCTCTCTCCAAAATAAAATCTTAATATTTAACCTTTTGAAATCGTACTTGTGTAGAACAATTTCTCAAGTTTTTAACAGTCGTCTGCTGCATAGGGTGTCATAGTACATGTTGTTTTTATCCTGGATTATGTTTGAGGAAATGATTTTAGAAGAATTTGATTATTGCAATGTAAAATGAATAGAAAAACTTGTCAAATTATGCACATATGACTAAATAATATGTAGACTGACATTTAGGGATGTACTGAATTGAGAAGTGGATTTTTATATATATTTATTTGTCTGTAACATTATTATGAACTCTTCTGATTTAGTTGTAAATTAAAACATGTTTAGTCAATATGCCTTTTTATAATGCTTCAAAGTTTCAAACAGAGTGGATTAAACTTGTTTGCGATGAAGGGCAAAATATCCTTCGTGAACCTTCCAAGCGCTGTCCAGACGCTATGTTTTATTATATAAATTAGCTGGGTATAAAAGACATATTAAAATCCATGTATATAAGTTTTAATCTAGAACGTTAATATTATCATATGCTTTTGAAAATGAGAAGAAAACATTGGAATACTTTTATTACAATTGAAGAAATGGTTGAAAAATAAATATATATAAGTTCATATTTAACAATTTTAGACATGTATTCAGACAAGAAAAACTCAAAGATTTGCTCAGGGACATATACTTTTTTTTCAAATATCGATAAATGATAGATATTTCAATAATCGGAAGAAGTTTTAGAAAAAGTTAAATATTATAAATATGTTTTTTCCTTATTTCAAAGTTTTGAACCTGTCTGTTCTTACACCTGACAGATATTGGTTCTCATCAGGGCAAAATAGCGTATATTTGTGAGGTTTAATTACAACATAGCATGTGAACCTCAAATGATATGGATAAAATAACTCATGAATGCGATTTATACCACAAAAAGACAAGAAATTAGCATAGCATGTGCTGAAATAGCAAAAAAATAAGCATATCATAAGGCTTTCATAAATGAATCTAGCATAAAATTAAGCACAGCCACATACCAATTTTCTTGTGCTTTTTTTTTATTATCCGTACATCTAACTTTAAAAAAACAATGTTACAAACAAAAAAACTATCATAAAAAAAATCTACTTCTCAGATCAGTACACCCTTAAGGCTCTTTTGAAACTTTACGAATTCAAGCTGATTAAACAATTTGATCTGGATCTATACTGTTCAGGAATGCAAACGTATACCTTTCGCACAAACGGGCTCAAATGTCAGAAGCAAATTTAATTACTCAATTCTTAAAATATATCATTTACGAATTGTCAGTTATGTGTAAAATTATAAATATATTAACATAGTGGTTACACCAATTGTAGAATGTCAAGGACGTTCGGAAATCGGTGGGCTGAAAAGAGATTAGTAATATCCACTATCATGTAACCTCCAGTTGTAAACTTGTTTCACTTAACCGTTTCCCTTCGTCCGATTCAATAGCCTACTGGTAAAGACATTCGATTCGGGAGTGGCAGGTAGCCGCCGGCTACTTACATAATGGTACCAAAAGCCTATCTGCGCGATGCCTTGAACAAAATATGACTCTGGCAGTAAACAGTTTCAGGTAAAAATCAAAGCGCCAATGGCACTGTAGTGGCGATCGTATGGAACATCCTGCAAAGTAACAAGCAGTATATCGGTGTAGGGCTTGCGATGACTCTGGTGCGGGTAAATTTGAGAATGTATCAACCCTGCATCTTTTGACAGTAGAATAATGTTAGTTTGCCAGAATGTTGTCTTGGTGATTTTTTAGTTACGTTCTGAAATTGGACATGATGTGTTCAAAATTAGGCCATTCCAAAGTTATGAAAAATCTAGTTGGTATTCGATAGACTACCGTTTTAGCTCATTAGAATGGCTATTTGTAAACTAAATAGGTTACACGTTCGAACACATCATAAGAGATAAAAAAGCGAGAATTCAGTACAATCTTACTATTTTTCGCATATTAAATCTCAACCCCATAGGACTTTTTTTTCGGCCATTTTGCTTCTGATTTTACTGGACTTTTTTCATTACAGATTTTTCCTTCTTAAGGGTTTTTATTTGCTTTGTGATTTCTATTGTTTCAAAAGTGCTGTCCATTACTAGGTTGTGAGTTTTGGGATGTAGATTGACGTTGATCTAAATCAAGGCTTTCTAGTACATGTATATGCTTTTCAGAATGTCCTTCAATAATATTATGATTTGGTTTGTATACCTGTTTGATATGCTTGGCAAAAGCGTTAGCCATAGATCATTTTCACTGATCGCACAGTAATGTAAAACTTCGAAATGCATTTTCCCTTGGTTACACAATTCAACTAAAACTTTCCTACTCAACCTTTAACATGATAAAACGACAGGATAAATACAGATTTATCCATAAATGTACGTTTTAACTTATTCAGCGGGGTCTTTCCAAAGAACTGATGGACTAGTCCATGTTGAAGATCGGGCGACTCAATTGTTCATGTTTTAAGAGATTTGGAATATCTTGATAACTCAATGCTGTTTTCATGTGAGACAAAACTTCCTGATTGCCATTTGCGCTGAAAGAGTTAAATCATCTAAAACCTTTTGAATTTATAAACATTTTATAAATCAAAATGATAAAATGTATGCATCTTTAGAAAATTTGATTTATTCATAGCATGGTGAATTCATCACTAAAGAATAATTTAAAACCATCTTTTATCATTTAAATCACCCAATATCTAGATTATTTTGCAAACTCATTTCACTGAAAAGAAACTCTTTACCCTAAATCACAAGTTAAATATGTATACACATATCTAAGAAATTAATGGTCAATAGAAAATTAAGTCCCCAAGAAAAAAGATGGATGGATTTACTGATATGTCGAGTTTAAAACCGTTTTATAACATCTTGCATAACTGCATAACTGCAGTTAGCATTCTCTACTTGAACACAATTACAAAAAGAGACATGATAAGATGAGATAAGAAAATTGTATATATTATGATTCCCTTTGTGAACCTTTATACACGAATGAAAAGAGTTATTTATGATTATGCAATGATACTCCGAATAACCATTTCCCACCTGAAGACACAATTTGGTGTACACGTAACCGCATCAGACGACATTTGAAAGGTAAAAATGCTCATAATGAGCACTTTCACCATTTGCTACAATATTTTCAAATCTTATTTATTTTTTAATGTTTTTGCCAAGACGATTCTGAAGTCGTCTGCTGCAGAATAAATGTAAGTGAGAAACAGACCAAAAGAACTTTGAAAGTGAGGTGAAATTAGATATCGTATATAATTATGAAATTTGAAATGTTTTATGATAGTGAAACCCACATAGCGACCATAACGGGCCGTGCTGTACGAACATCAGTGTACATAATGGCTAAATATACACTGCCACGCTATGTCATATTAATGTGCACCATATGCCCGAGACCTCTCTCTGCCTCTCCGCATCGGTGCAGGATCGATCCCCGCCGGGTCATACAGAAAACCAATCGACTAGATTTCAATTATTTCCACATATGACAAATCAGCAGCAGACGATCTCGAAAACTTTTATTCAAAACTATGGAAACTCTCTTTAAATGAAAGTTTTTATGAGCATTTTTTTCTTTTGCCACCATTATCAAACTTTGTCTGCTGCAGAGGCGTCAAAAAACGTTTGTATGTGGGAAGGGTTAAATCATGAAATCATAAATCTACAGAAGCTATTCGACAAGCAATATGTACCGCGGATCAAGTCAAATCGCGATTAGTTTAGCGTCATATATTTTAGGACGATGGTGACATTTTATCAAATGATCAGAGAATAACGGGGACAAATAATTATTTGATTAATTGGGCTTAAACACCGTTTTCAACAATTTTGAAAGTAGTCCAAAGATAGTGATAGCAAAGTTGGCAAAACGTGTTCTTAACATAGCGTGGACTCTTTCCGACTTGTATATGCATGTTCACGCATTTGTACCAGACGACTTGAGAGAAACATATTGGCAAAAGAAGACATATCTTATAACGAGCAATTCTCCGTTTGTCACAATGTTTACTATTCTGTTCAATTTTTATACTTATATTTTTAGAGATTTTCTATATCTTTTTCCAAGATGTATGTAAAGTTCTCTGCGGCATATTTTTTCTTTATGAAAGGGGTATTACAAGATGTATTTGATAAAATAACACGTGTCCCCAATTGCAGGTATACATTGTGCGCGTTCTCAATAGCCGGTGTGTGTTTGGTGTCTTCAGTTGGATCGACATCCTCAGTGGAATGTTCGCACCATTGGGAACTATGTCCTCAGTTCACTGTGTTTTGTCAATTCCGTAGATATTGAAATATTTTTTATTCTAAAGTGATTTATTTTATGAAGAAAAAATATACAAGGTTATAGTGCATTAACAATGCCGAAATATATGCGGTGAAAAAGGTCCTCATTTGGTTGTGAAAAATCAAGTGTTCTCAATTGATGGTCCATACACGTGTGTGTGTGTGTGTGTGTGTGTGTGTGTGTGTGTGTGTGTGTGTGTGTGTGTGTATCTCTCTGTCTATGTCTCTGTCTCTGTCTCTCTCTGTATCTGTCTCTGTCTCTCTCTCTCTCTGTATCTGTCTCTGTCTCTGTCTGTGTGTGTGTGTGTGTCTCTCTCTCTCTATCTCTGTGTCTGTCTCATTCTCTCTCTGTCTCTGTGTCTCTCTGTCTCTGTCTCTCTCTCTGTCTCTCTCTCTCTCTCTCTCTTTCTCTCTCTTTCTCTCTCTCTGTCTCTATCTCTGTCTCTCGCTCTGTCTCTCTCTCTGTCTCTGTCACTGCTTCAATAAGCGTAAATACGAGGGGAATGGTTTAATTATTTGAAGCTCTAATCAATAACATTCATGAATGAGACAAGATACACACACAGCTCAGGATACTCGTTTTGTAGTGCAATGGATTTAGCGGTGTAAGACCTAGAATATGGCCAACGGTGTCGAGGGAAGTTTCACTCCGTATGTTTCCTCCGTTTGTGACCGAGAAAAAAAAGTACGCGGATTTAAGTTAAATCCGCGCACTTTTTTTTTTTCAGTTTGATGTTTTGGCAACCATGAAAAAAAGATGCGCGTTTTTATTTGTAAAATATCGCATCTTTTTTCGACAAAATTCTGCTGGATTCTCTATAGAATCCTATATAAACAGCCTTAAAAAAAAGTGCGCGGATTTTTTTTGCCCACGATAAGAGGCCGTCCACAGAAAAACACGCTGGCCCCAACAGAACACCGTACAGTGCACAAAGCACAAGGAATGACATTGCAAAGGTAACAATTAAAGCTGGTATAAGAAACCACAGGGGCATGAAACATACTGTTTTTTGAAGAAAGAAAATCACACTCCTATAATTATATCAGTGTGATTTTTTTTCTTTCAAAAAACATTATGTTTCATGCCCCTGTGTAAGAAACAGGGCTGGGAAAGTGCAAAGAACACAAACTTAACGAACAGCAAAACCACAGGGGCATGAAACATACTGTTTTTTTTTAAATTATTATATCAGTGTGAAATGCCCCTATGAGCCAAACTGTATGAATGAACAATTAATTTTTTTATTTTAATTGTACTCGGGACCATTGGATACATGGCTAACCTATGCAGACCAGTCCAAACAGCGAACCTGCAGAAATCTAGATATATAACTCAGGGACGGAAATTGTAAAATTTTAAGCGTATTCTTTTCGATAAATGTTGGTAACCAATATTCAATAAAGAGTTAAGTAGTTCAGCTCAATTTTTATGGGCTGTGGGTCCTCTGGTCCCTGCTAATTTCCATCCTTGTTTAAGCTCAGTCTCACGAAATAGTAACTGACCCAATAACATGATGTGCACGTTAGGCTTAGTAAATGTATCTATAACTATAACTGTTGTTGGCATATCCTATATTTTTTAATGTATCTATAACTAGTCTATTTACAAATACATATCTTTCAGGGTTCAGATAGATTGCAGACATTTTTTCCAGCCAGGTCAACTTGCTGTAGCTTTGGGGAGAGTCACCTCGGAAGAAGGACTGCGTGTCATTAATTTCTGTCCAGATGCTGTAATCAAGCAACCATTGGTCGTTGTCGACTTCCTTGCCAAAGAATCAGCTAGTCTTAGTAGTGATCTTTTATGCTGTTTTATTGAACGGTATGTTGTATAGCATTTCATGCTTCTTTATTACAGTAGTTAATAATCAGTTTGCAAGGAATAAATGCGGAACAAACTGGCAGGTGTAAAATAATCTTTCCTGTGTCTCTTAATTTTCATAATATTTGTTTTTCTCAATTGACAGATAGCTCTTATTTCTTTAATAATCCAATATTTTCAGTTACAATCGAATGCACTTAATTGCTTTGGTATCTGTTGTTGATTTTCGTTTCTTTGGTGTGACTTTTGATTTTGTCAATAAATAACTTTGACAAGTTTCACCTTTTCTGAAGGAGTTTCCTTTTTTTGTTATGGCACTTTCGCCCAAAATTACACTATTTACATTTCTTCTATACTGTAGAGCTGTTGGATTTGTGTTGGCACCATTTAGTTTCCCACGATGCTGGCAGAATTGATTTTCTATTTGATCTGAATTGATCATGGCAGGTGTTACACTCCAGCCTTTATACTGACTTAAAATATTTAGACTAAGTTTTTCGAAGCCCAGTAGACATGATTGTATATCTTCTTGACATTCTCTAGACATCAGTGCTTTCATTTTTTCACCCTTTGATGTATCTTTTTCTGCTTGAATACTCTGTGTCCAGTTGAAAAACCATTTCTGTACCTCCCTTATTGTAGATAGTCGTGTGTCCTCCTGCGTATTAATGGGCCTTCTATCACGAAACACTGAGACAAGTTTTGACGTATTCTCTAACAGTGTTATAGCCCCTTGAAGTTCCTGACCTTTAGCCCCTAAACTTGATTTATAAGAACACATTAAATTGAGCATCTCCTCATCCAATGCATCTTCAGCCAGTTTGTTCCTCATTTTACTACTGTTGCTTGGAAATATGTGTTCATTGGTTAGTGATTTATGTATTTGAATTACATTTGTGCGATCCCATTTATATGCATTTACCCACATATCCCAGTGAATCTCTTCTCCAGATGAAAGTCTCAGGAGTCTAGTGCATCCTTTTTTTTAATCCGCTTTTGATGATGTTGTTCCTAATCTTTTTGAAACAGTGAGAAGGATCCATGAGCAATACAACTTGATTGAAGGGATTAACGGGAGAATACGTCGTGAAACTTTGAGTTTGAGCATCATTATTTGGGAAGTGCAAATGAATAAATGATCTGTTGCTTGATGCTCCATCCATGCATACATACTTGCAATCAAAGTCGAAGTGTTGTAGTTTGTCTACAGCTTCCCATACAACTGCATACAGATCACAAGCATTTACCTGAGAGCTAACAAAATGCGCTATGGGAAATCTGAAACCGGTCAGTCCCTGAAATAGTAATTGAAGGATGTGGCTTCCAACAATTTTCTTATGTTGCCCATTTTTAAGTGTTTGGATAATGTCCCCTTCCTCACCCATTTCCGTAAAGCCAACGATTTCTAAATTTTTCCCTTTTCTGGTAATTTCTAGACCCTCTTGAATCGCCATTTCATCGATTAATAATCCCCCGATCCTTCCCTCTTTTGGAATTTTGAGACGTTCCGCCTCGTTGTGCATCCACTGAAAAATCTAGTCATCGTAACCAGATTTTTGTTCTACTTTATTTTTATAACATATAAGCAAGTTAGGAGATGGTAATACCATAAGTCCAGATTCTCTGAGTGATATATAACCTTGGGGGCTTCTGGTGTACAAATTTAGACTTTCGGATATAATCGCCTTGTCCCATTTTCGATTTTTCTTATTTGCCAATTCAGAGTTATGGATTTGTGCTAATATAAATGTTACAAAATTCCCACTAGCCTTCGGCATAAGTTTTCTAATTAGTGACTCTGCTGTCTCTGGTGAATTCCTATTACAGTATTCATCAGGCTGTTTTTCAATAAAATGAATTACCATCCTGCGACATGCTTTGCATCTTGGTTGCCCTTTTCCAATAAAACTCGCTACCATTTTACAGTTTGTTGACCGTAATACTCTGTTTCCATTCTCATCATTTTCATGTGTTAGAATTTCTTCAATAATATGATTCCTTCTGTTAAAGTCTCGATTGTCCAGCGGAATTCCCTGACAGACTGGTAATAGATCAATCTGCTTACACACATTTTGGATACTTTCCTTGTTTACTTTAAAAGAATCAAGCATGTAATTACTTTTTAAGTCGATTGCCGTTTTACCAACTTCAACACTGAAGGTCATGTTATCTTCAAATGTTACGAATTTCATAATAATGTTATTGTTGCTCCGTATACCACTGTCAGCATAAACTTTAACAAAACTGTTTTCTCTCTTTAAAACATTGAAATTTGAATTCAGTAGACTATTAACTAAACTCGAGTCATATCTAGCACTTTCTATTCCAGAATCATAAGGTTTCCATTTCAAAGGATAACAAGATAGTTTTCTTCCGTGCATCTTTTTCCTAAATTCGAAACTATAAAACACTTTTCCAAGGATATGAGAAAATGTTTCATAATTTTCTGTAACATCAGAGTCTAGAGCAGTTTCTATCTTGTAAACTTCAAAAATGTCATTGACTGTAATTGGGTTATCCCGAGACTCCTTAAGTTCTAGTCGCTGTATCAACCTGGTGAAAAAAACCTTTTATTAGTTCATTCCTATGAGATAAACTTCATATGTTGCATCTTGTTGTTGCAATTATTAAGGGTAAATGGAGACTAATAGATCTATTTGTGACAGACAGGTGTTTCCAATATTTTTCTTATGCAATGTTTATGAGTATGTTTTAAAAGTATTTTAAACTAAAGGCTTCCATTAGTTTCAAAGTTTCAATGATGCGCAATACAGATTTAGAATTTTTGCTTTTGTCTTTGGAGCAAAATATGGTATTAATTAGGTCACTTTGACCCACATTTTATGCACGAATGACTGGTTAAATTTTGCATTTAGGTCCATTTCTCCGACATAGTTGCTAGTTTATTTTTACTGGAGCCTTATCTTATGTTCTATATGTTTCAGAAACCAGTTAAATCTGACAAATGAAGAGCCATTTGACACTGAAATGAAGGGAAACCAAGATGAACATCCAAACACAAAGGAACGAAAACTGGACCAAGAAAACAGAAACACATTGGAAAATGATATTGAAAAATTTCATACTGATGATGAAAGTGAAACAGAATTAGATAAGCTTGTTCAATTAGTTACTGAAGATTTAGAAAGCGAAATCATGGGTTGGTAAACACAGAAGACGAAATTATACTTCCATCTAATTTCGATGTTGAAAAGGAGGTTCTTGTGCTTAAATATAAATCTGCATCTACTTCTTTTCAAAAGACCTTTAATGCTCTTGTGGATTATTTGATATCTAACATTGGCGTGTTGAATAGGTTCTGTTCTAGCGAATGGCAAGTTCTTTCAAATTGTTTTGAGGATAATGTATCTACCTCTGATATAACAAGTTCCGTTGCACAGCCACAGTTGACGTTGTTCTATCAGAAATGCCAAGAGCATATGACAAGCCCTGAATATAAAACTGCATGTTTAAGACTTTTTGATCCGAGCGAGGAGAATGTTAATGCAGAATTTTCTGTGTGTTTCAATCTTATGCTCTCTTTAAGAAAAGTGCTGCTGAAGAGCAAAACTGAAAAACTTGAGTATCAATGCACAGCTATGCACAAAAGAGCTGTTAATGTACATATGAGTGATACAGCACGAGGAAAAGTCCGTTACATCGGCGGTTATGTTATTGCTAAACTCAGGCACTCATCCGTTAACAACATTACTAATAATTTGCATAAAACATCCTCAGCTGCCATTGATTTGTATGAGCGTTCGAAAATGCGCCTAGAAATTTTGGACTGCATAAAGCAATCAGAACATAGTTTGAATGCCTTTTCCGAGGACTCTAGAAGTTTGCTAGAAATTTCAAGGAAGCAAAATGTGAATAGGTCACTTACTAATATTAGTGATTTGGGATACAACTTTTTTCTGCAAGCTGTTAACGGATGCTTAACCATGTTAACCGGGTACAATTTTTCTAAATATGGAAGTTTTTTATATGAATATATACATAAGTCGCTTTCAAAGAATACAGACTTGTTTCGTCAGTTTTTAGAACTGTGTGAATTCAAGACTTCTGGCATACCAGAAATAGAAAATGATATATGTATCATTTCATCACTTTTGGACAATCTTACGTTAAAGGTCATCGTTTTAGAGGTCTTGTTCGATGAAATTCTACACAAAATTGTGTCCGTACTGACAAAACAATTTACAGCAGACACTATGACTTCATTGTCCCTCACTAAAAAAATGGAACACCGAAAACAGATCCAGGTTGCAGAAAAAAGTAGTAGGAACCTAGGAGTACTGAATTTTCAGTACATACAAGAAGACCAGTCACTTAATAAGATTGCGTCCCACTGTATGCTAAAAGCTGCACTGAGTACTGAAAAAACTGTGTTACAAAAGTTTACAAAGAATCATTTGCTTCTGTTGTGTAAAGCTTATAACTGTTCCGCCAAAGGAAAGAAAAACTGTATCATTGATCAGTTAAAACAATGTATAATCAATGAAGACCATATGCTTACTCCCAAAGCTCTGAATCCAAATACTGAAACAGATGTGACAAGTGTAGCTCCATCAACTAGAGACATAGAGGATGAGTCTTCACAATTGGAAGAAAGTGTTTTAGATGGTTTGTTTCAGGATTATGATTCACTGGACAATGTCGAAATGACATCTTCCAACAAACATATATTACCAACTGTTGAAACGGTGGACCAATCTGCTTGCTCGATACCTGCAACACCAACACAAACATGTTTCAGTGAAGAAAATGAACATAGTGAAGATGATGTTGCTTGTTCTAAATGTGAACAAAGTCATCATAATGATGACTGGATCTCATGTGATTATTGCAACAAGTGGTATCACAGGAAATGCATAGGTCTCAGGAATGTTAAAAAATGGAAAAAAGTCTCTCGTAATGGTGCAAAATATTGTTGCCCAGAATGCAAGTAATTTTTTCTCATTAATTGACATTATTGACTTTTTTGAACATGGACGATAGATATCTGCAGTGATTTAAAATAAACTGTATCAAATGAAATTCATGTGTTTGTTTATTTTGGCACTTCTGTGGAAACGAAAAAAAAAAAGGAATTTGAAAATCAAGGTAATTTTTGAAATTGTATTGTCTAGTTCCTGCTTTGGGCAATGCACAAGTTCTAGCCTAGTACTAGTTTGTTTACCCAGGGATCATGAATAAGTGAACTGTCGCCGTGATATAACTGAAATAATGTTGAAAGCGGCGTAAAACCCCAATAAATAAATAGTTCCTGCCATGCCTTAAAACTTTACCAGATGCACAGCTGTGTCTGTACTCAAAGTAAATTCTGTGCTGTAAACACAGCCATATTTTTCAATAGCCCATATCCCCCCATGGCCCTACCACCAACACCATCCCAAATTAAATGGATAGGCTGGCTGTAAGTTCTCTTCCAGTTACCTACAATATATATGTCATTTATCTAACCAAGTTACAGCTGCCATTGCATCCACACTTTGATGAACATAAAAAAAGTTGTCTGTCTTATTTTTCGAAGTTGTCAAATGTTAGCGCTTAAAAAGTTGTCTGCTCACAGGGGCATGAAACATACTTTTTTTGATAAAAAAAATTCACACTGATATATAGGAGTGCATTTTTTTTATATCAAAAACCGGTATGTTTCATGCCCCTGTGGTTCTTCTATACATACGCGTAAAATTCCGAGAGCGCCCGTATGCGCCAACGATTTGTGTGAATTATATTGTTATCATAAAACAGTATGTTTCAAGCCCCTGTGGTTTTTTCTAGACTTACGCGTAAAATTCCGAGAGCGCCCGAATGCGCCGACGATTTAAAATAATGTAAAAATTAAAATTGCCAAACATTCCGGAACGTTGGCACTAACTCTATGTTGCATGAAGAGATTATAATTGGCATAATACATACAAACAATTACGTATTTAAAAATCTTTTTATTTCCCAACTACTATTATTGACCAATCAGATGGAGCCTTTCAGCAACGATGTTCTGCGGAATATTTTTCAACAAAATGGCAGTTTTTTTTATTAGGTCACTATAATAGACGATAAAATTTGCTATAACTGTGATAATTTAGACCAAACTTTATTGGGATTGTGTATAACAGACGTAAAAAATGATTGTGCTAATGGGGCTGGACTACGATTAGTGCGATTTTCACTCGGAACGTGCAATAAACTCGATTGAAAGTATTATGCATCAATATTCAGGGGACGACTTAACTTACATGTGCCCATAGGACGTGATATTGGACTGTTAAAATAATTGCACGGACATTGAAAGGTAGTAATGTTGTATTTTATTTAAAGAATAATAACATATGAACATTTTCAGCCATTTATTGTACAGGTGCGAGGTGTTTTCACGTAGTAAAACGACTTTATTCCACTTGTTTACATTGTTTGTCCAGCATCTGTTGTGTGCAGGGGCATTTGGCGGGGATTTTACCTGGGATTTGCTGGACCGAAAGTCAAAGTCCCCGCTATTGCCTTGGGGACCTGGGGGGGGGGGGGGGGGGTGGGAGGGGGGCGGGGTACAATTGACTGCTATATAACAAGCGGGCCATGTGCTTGACTATGACCTTTTTCTGAATTTCAAAATATTTTCCGCCACAAAATTCCATGGAAGCGATTCGTTCAATATATATTTTTTCAAACCGTAAACAAAAATGTATTTTTTTACATATGATCATAGCCTACTAAATTATTTGAGGTCACAAGAAGAGCAATAATTAACACTTACGCATGTCAACCTTCCTTGGATCCGTGAGCGGATGTGCAATCTCGACTGATCTGTACTAAAACCCGTAACAGATTACAAACGGAACGGGAATTAAATGAATCTGAAATGGAATAGTCATTTTCACTCTTATAACATATGGCATGGAACAGAAATACCACTGGAATGACAGTAACTAAATTCTTGAAATGCAACAAATACATCTGCGACAGAATTCGAAGTAGGGGACTATCTTTAATTCAAAGCAGTCTTAGCATATGAGCAAATGGCTCTCATCATGACGGTCGTCGGCATATCAAAATACATATGGATATTTGGTGCTAGTCTTCATTGAGAATGGAGGCAGAATGAGTTAATAACTTATCTAGTAATCAATCTATTCATGTTAATAGGAATATGCCTACACACTTCTTCCTTTTTGTGTGGCCACTGGAAATTGAGAAATGGACTGTTTCTGGTCACCACTTACATACCTACCAACATTAAATACGTCCACTATGTACAGACTATGGAATTATGCTAAACAAAACTAAAATTTGAAAAACAAAAATAAAAAAGGGGAAATTAGTCATAACTGGAGGTTTTTGTAGTTAACTTTAAAAGAAATAATTCTCACCTTTCTTTTTATGTAAAATGTAGGCCTATAGGCCTATACCTTCTCATCCTCAGAAGGAAGACATGCGTGTTAACAATGTGGTTTATCATTACTCTTTTTGTCGATCTTGAGTCATCGACCGAAATTGTGTTGACAAATCAGTGGAAACATTGATTGATTGATTGATTGGGGTTTAACGCCGTTTTTAACAGTTTCTCAGTTATATCACGGCGGCCAGTTCAACTACTCATGCATTTCCTGGTTTTCTCACATCAGTACTCCACACAACAATCTTCCCAAGCAACTGGCTGCTTTTCCACATAGACTTAGCCCGTCGGAAAGAAAGTTGGCCGAGCCGGGATTCGAACTCACAACCCCTGGATTGAGAGCCCGCGTCGCTACCGACTGAGCTACCGGGGCTCGGCAGTGGAAACATTAAGTAGGTCTTCTGTAAACTATGGGGGCCAATACAAGTAGAGTTCCGTGATGATAATAAGTGATGATTTCCACACGGTTCAATTAAAATATATTAACCATCTGGAGTATGCGACAACCGTATGGTCACCATATCTAAGAAAACACCAGATTGCCAAAGCAAATGTCCAAAGACGAGCAACGAAGGATAAGATTTTCTGTAATATCCCGAAAATCAAACCGCCGAGCAAATTTGTCTATGAGTTGGTTGTATGTGACCTCTGGGTCTCGTTCTAGGACATGGGCGTAAAAGTCGCTCGCTTTCCCCTGCGTCAACACAGACGACGTCTCCGCTCATATTGGGACCAGTTCGCTTCAATGGCAAAGGAGTTAAACTTTGTATAGAAAGTTTTCCACTTACCGGTGCCGTCAAAGAACAGTCCTCTCGGAATTCTTGAAGGTTCTTGCCGTCTGGTTCCCCGGTCAAGAGGCGTATATCCATACTGACCGCCCTCACCATCGGAATCAGACTGGCCATGCTCACGTTTCACGTCATCCGATGGAGTGGATCCCCTTTGCGGTTTTGTACTACAACGAACTGGGGAGCTCATTGAACCCCTATTTCGGGCCTGTCGGGCAGGTCCTTCATATGAAACATGACTATTGTCCCTCCCCAAAGGGTGTGGGAGATTGTCTATTCCCGTTGGTCTGCGGCGATAAATCTCGCTGACCCCCTGGAATTCATGTTCCCTTATCTCGGGCTTAATATAACCTGGATTTTCCCATCCTGACGGATATGGGAAGTGGTCCATTCCCGTGGGCCGACAATCAGGAATATCCCCATTTTTAAATACTCAGGCGGTCAAGGGCTGTCCGGTCCAAGAGCAAAGGAACATGTTTTCCCCCGTCCCAAATAAATGAAACGGGAGGGCATGAACCCGTGCTCTCGGTAAAAGCCTTTCTGATAGGGGTATGCCGGAAATCCTCAAACGCACATATGCCCCCCCCCCCCACCTTGCCATGGCATCACCGGACCCCCCTCTAGATGGTCGGGTGATGTCTCAGGCCTACCACTCGGAATTCCCGGACGCGCTGCACCCCACCCCGCCCTGGCATGACCGGACCATCATCCGAATGATCAGGTTTTGCCAAAGGCACACTTCTCGCAGTCCCCTTACGGTCAGGTGTCGCAAACACCGATTCATCCGCATTTCGAGTATTCCAAACCTCCACAATCGACTCTAAAGCCAACTGGTGAATGCCCTTGTCCGAATGCTCCGCCCCCTGATAAGCAGATCCTACAGTGTAATCAAAATATGCAGGATCTATTTGTTTATTTATAACTCCAATAACTTCTTTATTAATAATTCTTTGGGCTTCTTTCAGATGTAAAATTTTCCTCACGGTACGAGGTCCCAGGTTTGGAACCATGAGCAACTCGTCCCGCGAACACATATAACTATTTAACAGAGTCGGGCTTGATACCTCCGCCTTACTGGGCGTTTTGCCGGGCGTCTGATTTTCATCCCGAAATATTTCTTCGGCTCCCGAGCTATCAGCCATATTTTAATATTATTTAAATGATCAGCGGTGCAGACGGACACTAAAAACAGGTAATGTTTTATCCCAACGATAAGACGAAGGAATTAATATATAAGTGGTTATTTTACCTATATCTATCTACTGTTGTCAAACCTTCACAATAGTTATCAATCTGCAATCAAAAGAAAAGAGAATTACGAAATGATGACTATCATGATAAATAACACATTGTCTGAATCGTGCATCTCCAGTGGACGACCACAGCGTACTACAAGTGGGTCATTAAAGGCTAATTAAGTAGTCCCCAGAGTAGGCGCCTCATGCACCCCGTGCCAGCGTACTTCCACTGTTACTTGGAGAATGTTTAAAGCAGCCCGACAAGTAATACCTGAGACCCCCACCCCACGGATTTTTCAAGAAAAACAAGTAAACTAGCCATCCCCCCGAATGGGCACACCGGTGCGCACCATGCCAGCGTACTTCCACTGTTACGTTGAGAATGTTTAAAGTAGCCCGACCGGTAACACACGACATCGCCAACCCGACGAAAACCAATAAACCTGCTATTTCCCCGAATGGGCATCCCGTGCGTACCATGCCAGCGTACTTCCACTGTTACATGGAGAATGTTTAAAGTAGCCCGACCGGTATCACACGACACCCCCACGCCGCGGAATTCCATTCAAATCTAGAGACCATCATAAAAAAAAACACTACCACTGCAATAGCTAGGAAACCCTCCCATAGAACAGCACATCTCAAACAAAGTATATTAAAGTGGAACTGTATTAATTTCATAAGAGAGTTAAATTTCTAAAGGTAAAGGGTCTGACAACGATAATAAGTTAAATAAAGCCACTCATAAAGCCCACTCACATTTAATTTCGAATGCTGAATTACGACAATATCCATTCTCAATAATGTTTTAATATAAATAAGGTTACATTTTTACTGAAAACTTAATCAATATTCAATTGTTTTTCGTAAAGCATTATCCGCTTAATTGCCAATCATCATTCCCACCCAACCCGAAATAAAGTATCGGGAAGAATACGACGGCAAAAAAGCTGGACAATACAGCTCAAATTGTACGTCATAAAACATCGTCTGCTTAACCGCTAATCATCATTCCCACCTAACCCGAAGGATAGTACCAGGATTAAAGACGACAGGCAGAAACTAACGATATACGTACTAAAGAAACATTTTCAAAAAAATAGAAAAAAATAAAACAATAAATATATATTAAAACCTGTTCATCCACCTCCAAAATGGCGGCTGAAGAAAAAAAAAAAAAAACACGTGCTAAACCACTTAAATAAATGGCGGAAATACGTGGCATTTTAATTGAAAAATCGATATAGGATTTAAGCCCAAAATTTCACATAAACTATCAATATCGAAAGAAGTTTAAATAAAGTTGTTTCTAAGAATTTTGAATGGAAATACATTAGAAAAGGATGCTTTTTCAAAATGTGTACACTGTCGCAAAACAACGGTTTTGATGTGTATTTACGTTTCAAACAGCAAATGGCAACCAAATATCTATGCTCGGCGGCTACAACTACCAAAGCCAAAGGGAGAACACATAGGGCAATGATTTATCAAATAGACCTGTGCAGCCACGTAAACACAAACCAATGGATATCCCACTGAAGAAACATGTATGTACAACGTGTACTAATGAATACGGCGCACGTGCACAACATGCCCGCTACTCGGTACACCGTAACACACGTTTAAATATCATTTAAACTTCACTTTAATGATCAAAAGACAGATGCAGTTCAATTAACTATCTGCATGTCAGACATTTGCGAAAGACAAACAATCAAAAAACATTTTTGACTATTTCTCGAAATATCGCAATATCTTAACAATAGTGCGGAAAAGGCAACATTGCCAAGCGCAAGCCGCTTCGCAGCGCCATTATTGTAGCTTAATTACTACAATGTAAACGTTATTACTCACGGAACAGCTATCCAACGTGATTATGGTCCTGTGTAGTTACTTCTGGTTCTATATCTGTGCTATATCTGAGGCCGCGATTTTAAACACGACTGTAACTTGTCATATCCAAACGACCTCTCATCCGAAACAACTGAGCCAATTTCAGACATTCTAGAGTTAGATGGGCTAACTATGGGTATACTATGACTGACACCACTGTTTCCATGTTTGGTGAAGATCGGATGAAAAATGTTTGACTTAGAGGGCGGAAAATGTGTGGACACCGACTCATGCCCGCCGCAGTCCCATAATACGTCCTTAAAGGCATATACAAAGTCAGAAACACAAATATAAACAATTGCTTTAATAACTTTTTATTTACCTTTGAGTACTCATCATTTTAAAAAGAATTGCTTTTTTGACAAATCTTTTGCTTTTTTTAACCAAAAAGGCTACTTATCTGTAGCCCTGAGATTGTTAACATTGTTGACGCCGCGTGGAAGCGCGGCGTCAATATGGGATAGGTTTTAATGTTGTACCATGGGGTGACGTAATCGAAAAGGGAGCAACCAACATTATTATTGTTAAGAAAAACTCTTGTTATATGTTTTAAAAAAACAATCTTTATGAATAAATAAATTGTATAAAATGATTTAAGAAACCGCAAGATACAACGTTCATGTCTTCTACCGTTATTACACAACTTTAGACAAATGTAATGGGTATTTAATAACTTTCCCCTAACTTCCTAGGCTACGCTTTTTTTTATAGTTTGGTTTACGACCCGATTAATCAAAGCTCAGTTTCTGGCGATGTTTTTGCCTATTTACAATATTGACATTTTTAAATAAATGGGTAATCTTTAAAAAAGCAATGATGATTCATTTTAATTATTACATATTACAGTATAAACCTAGAAACTGTAAAAACAATGTGAACCCAACTATGCAATAGGCATGGCCTTAACGTGACCCATTCAAATATTTGTATCGCTTGGCGATTTTGGTCATTCTTATTTAATAGATGACAAGGTGTCGGTTCCCATATAGAGGAATTAGGTTGTCTCTGCTTCCTTCCGTTATGAATATTTCGCTGTTTTCACGATTTCATCCGATTTCTAAATTTCATTGGTTTTCGTGTTTCGTTCGGATGAAAGATTCGTACCAACTGATTTTCGCTCTTTGCTCTCGGGGAACTGACTTGACCATTTTCTTTTGTTTATTTTTCTGTTTTCTACTGGCATGCTCAAAAAGATTACAAACAAACAAAACAGACTTAATAATTCTTGCTATATGTTGACTATACATGTGAACTTTCATAATGCCCAATCTTTGTGTTTTGTTTATATACTCCCTTTTTTGCTATCATACTTCTGCTAAACTGGAAGGAGAATAGACTTCCCCCTCTGCTTCCAAAGCTTGTGTCACACTTAACCTATAACTAGAGGCAATAAACCTTAATATATGTTAATATTTAAGCATCTATGGTTTATTTGATCTAATGTGTCTAGTTAAAGGATTTAAAACAGTTTATTGGTAAAAAAAAACCTTTAAGAAACTTCAGCTTGTATGACACATTATAGTTGCAGTGAAGGTTAAGCAAACCGTAAACCAAATGGTTTCAGGACTAAACTTGTCATTTCACGACTAAACTTCACATGCTGAATATCACATAGAACGTAGCATATAAAACGTTTAACCCCTACGTCAATATTGACCCTTTCTGCTCTTGGTAACCTTTTTATATAGGCTATGGTAGCCAGGTGAGCAATATAGGCACATCTTGGCCTTCTTGTTTAAAATAAAGGGACATTTGGCCTTCTTGTTCGAAATATTTACATCCTGTCTGCTTGCACAGATTAAATAAATGTACTGAACTGCATCTGCTTCCTTTAAGTCATGCTTCAAAATTATGCGCGGCGTGGCGTCTTTGATGCTTTGCATCAAAATTCTTCTTGTACAATATTTAATAATAAGATTGCTGTGCATTTTAGAGGACACCTTCTACATGATAAAAGGGCCGGTTTTAATATCTGATACCGAGGTAGGATTACAAAACTGATTGTATTATATATTGTAATAAAAAAAGGAAATTAACAGTTAATGCTGTAAAACCCCAAAATTGTAGTTTCAATTATTGTGGAAAAGGTAAATAAATAGAGCCGACTTTTAGTTATCAGGGAATTGTTTTAAAAAATAGCCGGATCTTCCATAATGATATAGTATATAGACATTGGTTGGTATAAGGCTGGCTAATCAAGCCCTGCGCAATTTATGCACACTCACTAATGCCTCAGTCACATTTGCTCTCAGTCGTAGGCACGCGAAATCGAGAGATACATGCGGCGGCCACAGAAGGTCTGCGGTGGCCTAAGGTTTTACCCTAGGGCGTATTCCCATTTGTTACAGGCCGTATGGGGTCGCCGTGGGATTATAGCGCGGAGTTATAACTTTTTTAGTTTCTAGATTCGCCGTAGCCATGCTGTCGAGCGGTTCCACGGCGAACATACGTCGGGCGAACGGTGGCCATGCGTTTGCCGTTCGGCTGATCTAGGGTATTATGAATAACAATTGACTTTTGCGGACCCCCAACAAATTGAGGCGGACGCAGTTATTCCACGGGTGCCCATGGGCAGCCTTAAGGTAGCCCTACGGTGCACGTATGTTGGCCTAGCGGTATGTTGCACACCCTGCAGGCAACGAAAGGCCCACGTACGGCTCCCGTACGCTCACCGCACGCCATCCGTACGGTTCCGTAGCTGCCTTGCGTCTGCCTTGGTATTTGTGATAAAACAAACGATGTTCCAATAACTGTTTTTTCAACTGTAGTTGTTATGCTCCAACTTTCTCTTGTTAACATTTTATGTCTCTAATCGAGAAAGGGGTGTGTGGCCAAGAGAGAATATAGTATAGGGACATGTCCTCATAACAACTATATGTCTCTAATATATAGAGGGGTGAGGGGACAAGAGAGCATATAGTATGGGGACAGGTTCTCATAATCAAAGCACTGCATTGCTGACGGCCTGGGGGCTGCTGGAAGGTTGGAGAAGTAGGGGAAATGTGAAAGGAAATTACAATTGCAGCTTATGTTTATGTTTTTATTGTCAAGAAGTTGAAAGAGCATGTCAACACTAGTAAATGTAACTGCCAATTTAAAAACAGAAGGACCTTGTTGGCACTATATCGTTCACCTGAGTGCAGGAGCTCACAAGTATACATATTTAAGACATGAAGAATCAAAGGGAAATTTGACAGCAGGTTTAGGCAGAATATTTTGAAGTTTCTGCATTTTATATTAGGAAATATGTCAATGTTAAATCACATTCCATCAACTTGAAATAGTTCTCTAACCATGTACTGGACTGGGAGAAAGTGTTTGAAATATGCAAAACTCATCAAGACAATTATTCTGACAAAGATTCAAAATGCAACATCCAGTGTGTTATCAAGATTTTCCTTCATTTGGCCTAGTGACCTATTTTTGTTTACCCGATATGACCCTTATTCGAACATGGACTAGATATCATTAAGATAAGCATTCAATATGTATGATGTCCGACCGGGTCAGGGTGTCGTGGGGTGGGGGGAGTCAGGGGCCCCCGCTAAATCCGCCACTACATTTGCCACGCTTTTTCTTTGTTTACCATTAATTTTTCGACGCACGGGTCCTACGGCCCCCGCTGAATCCGCCACTGTATATTTCACGTGACTTCTTTCGTGGGGTGGGGGAGTCGGGCATGGGCCCGTTGGGCCCCCGCTAATCCGCCACTACATTTGCTACGCTTTTTCTTTGTTTACCATTACTTTTTCGACGCACGGGTCCTATGGCCCCCGGTTAATCCGCCACTGTATATTGCACGCGACTTCTTTCTGTGTTTCTGTTTCTCTTCACGAATGTTAATAATGTTAACAAGCGTCAATATTTGACCTGTCGGCGCAGTAATTTCTAAAGCATTTCTTAAACTTATATTGGAGTACTCACCCCTTAAGTTTTTCACTGATGTTCAACCAACATTAAAATGATATTTATGGGGGAGATCCTAACCTTTTAAATGAAGTTTTGTTGAATCCATGATGAACTATTTTTCTCGCACAGTTCTCAGTGCGTTGTTTGGTGCTAACAGCAATTGGCAGGCTGCCAACTCCGAAACAAATGGTATTACTACTATGACCAGGGGTTAAAGCCCCAGGCCAATAACCATGTCTCTTATCGCGAGAGGGGTGTTCAGGTAAAGAAAGAATATAGGATGGGGACAGGTCCTCATAAAAACTATGACTCTTATCGCGAGAGGGGTGTGGGGGTCAAGACAGAATATAGTATGGGAATAGGTCCTCATAAAAACCTTGTCTCTTATCGCGAGGGGTGTTGGGGTCAAGAGAGAATATAGTATGGGGACAGGTCCTTATAACAACTATAATTGCGAGAGAGAGATATGGGGACATGTCCTCATAGTAATCATATGTCTTTTCTCGAGCCATAAGAGTGGAGACATGAGATTATTTATTATCCGCGTAACAAGGTTTTCTCTCTCGACAATAGAGAATATAATGTGGGGACATGTCCTTATAACGATTATGTATATCTCGCCTTGAGAGAGGGCTCTGGGAACAAGATTAAATATAGGGACAACTTCCTCTTAACGAAGCTTATAATGAATGTTACTATCAGTCAGGGACACTATATTACATGTAGTGTCCCTGTATCAGTCAAGTTTTCGGACCGACGGAAAAATACACGTTGACACATTCTTACTTTTCCTCTCGTCCAGATTGGATTTTAACTTGAACATTGAAAGATGTTTATCATTTACATAATCGCACAGGGATTTGAGGTCTGCTTTTTAAATCATTTTTATTATAGGGAAGCAGGGGTTATTGTGACGCTACGTTTAATATCACACAGCCGACAATTCAGTTGATATCACCAGGTGCTACACATGGCCACAATGGAAAAAACTTATTTGAATAAGTATGAAACTGTTTTAAGATGTATCTAATGCAATAATTGAACAATATGTAATAGCATCATCTACTGTGGTATACAATGTTAACAGAAGAAACAAATATTTATAGCATGATGCAAGAAGCAGTAACCATAGATTTTATTTATATCTTATTTGGAAACAAGATGACCCCAAATCACTCCCCAGTGTTTTGGCAAAACAAGTTTAAAAATTCAAGGTTTCATAGTCAAATGCTTAGACAACTTTCCAAAAGATGAGATGAGAAACATGACCACAATGGCGTTATTTGGCTAATTGTGACAAAAATTCAAGTTTTGATAGAGATGGATGAAGCAGTAACCATAGATTCTATTTATATCTTATTTGGAAACAAGATGACCACAAATCACTCCCCAGTGTTTTGGCAAAACAAGTTTAAAAATTCAAAGTTTCATAGTCAAATGCTTAGACAACTTTCCAAAAGATGAGATGAGAAACATGACCACAATAGCGTTATTTGGCTAATTGTGACAAAAATTCAAGTTTTGATAGAGATGGATGTTGATGCGAAATTAACTAGACACGAACTTCAATAATGTTGTCTATGGCAGCTTGGCTTGACTGGACAGGAACTTCAATAATGTTGTCCATGGCAGGTTGGCTAGACTTAACACGAACTTCAATAATGTTGTCCATGACAGGTTGTTTAGACTTAACAGGAACTTCAATAACATTTTCTATGACAGGTTGGCTTGACTGAACTAAAAACTTCAATAAAGTTGTCCATGACAGGTTGACTTGACTGGACAGGAACTTCAAAAACGTCGATGACAGGATCGGGAGATTGGACAGGAACTTCAATGATATTGTCTATGGCAGGTTGCCTTGACTGAACTAGAACTTCAATAAAGTTGTCTATGATAGGTTGGCTTGACTGGACAGGAACTTCAATAACGTCCATGACAGGATCGGGAGATTGGACAGAGACTTCAATGATATTGTCTAGGACAGGTTGGCTTTACTGGACTGGAACTTCAATAATGATGTCTATGACAGGTTGGCTTGACTGGACAGGAACTTCAATAACGTCCATGACAGGATCGGGAGATTGGACAGAGACTTCAATGATATTGTCTATGACAGGTTGGCTTGACTGGACAGGAACGTCAATAACGTTGTCTATGACAGGTTGGCTTTACTGGAAAGGAACTTCAAAAACGTGGTCTATGACAGGTTGGCTTGACTGGACAGGAACGTCAATAACGATGTCTATGACAAGTTGGTTTTACTGGAAAGGAACTTCAAAAACGTGGTCTATGACAGGTTGGCTTGACTTGACAGGAACTTCAATAACGTCGTATATGACATGTTGGGGAGGCGGGATAGGATCTTCAATAACCTTGTCTCTGACAGGTTGGGGAGACTGGACAGGAACTTAAATAACGTGGTCTATGACAGGTTGGGGAGAATTGGCAGGAACATCAATACTATTGTCTATGACAGATTGGATAGGCTGGACAGGAACATCAATAATGCTGTCTATGACAGGTTTGCTTGACTGGACTGGAACTTCAAAAATGTTGTCTATGACAGGTTTGGGAGACTGCACTTGAACATCAAAAACGTGATCTATGACTTGTTCGCTTGACTGGACAGGAACTTCAATATCGTTGTCTACGACAGGTTGGCTAGACTGGAAAGGAAAAATTCTACAAAATTATTTGAAATCTATCAACCAGGTTTTGGAGAAAAAGATTTTTTAATTTTTAAATTTTTATTTTAGCCATAAAATGCAAAACAGACCTGCACCCTGGCGGTCATGGTTTTTTTTACCAATCAACATGGCTTGAGATAAGGTTCACCCTACTTTGACCTCAACAAATCTACAGCAGTCGACTTAGTATACATATAGAGAAAACTGCAAATCACTCTAAATCAAGTTCTAATTATTAAAAGGAGTTGAAATCATTGTGGCAAAAGTAGAAATTACTTACAGCAATTTCTAAAGCAATACCTCCCTTTGTCAATATAATTTCGAATGTCGTCTGCTGCACATACGACAACAATCTTCTGTAAGCGGGAAAGGGTTACATCGTTTACATGGTAGTTGAACCCTTTCCGTGATATCAAATATTATAAAAAATGTGGAAAATAGAGCTATTGCTGACAATGAGAAATTCCTCCATTTCACAAATGCTTTTAAACCCGTTTCACATTAATTACTTCTCTTAATCTTTCCCCTTTTAAGACATATTTTGAATAACATACCACAGATGAATGATAGCGAGCAATTTTGCCTGACATCTCGAGGAAAATATGGACAGTAATTATTTTAAAAAAAGTTGAAACCTTTGTGGTAAAAGAGGAAATGGCTCACGATAATCAATTTAAACATGCCCCTATACCATTAATGCTTTTAGCACTTTGATTTCTTTCGGTTCCAATGGGAACGAGAATTTTGCATGGATCCAACAATTTGAAAACATTTAGGAAAGGTCATTGAGAGGATGCTTGCTATGAAATTTCATATAAGTAATTTTGATAATTGTGTCCTTATAATCAATAGATCACATCTTCTGTGGTACCGTTTTCTCTCAATTGTTCTTACAACATGATGTACACCGACACATGATTTGCAGCTAAAGATGCCATTACATTTTTACTTTCATTTCAAATGTTATGCTATGTATATTCTTAACAAATGAAGATACTGGATAAATATTACAGTCGATTGTTTAGCTGTACGTCATTAAAAGTTAAGAAGTAAACTTTAACCCTTTCCTTTATACAAACGCGTTCTGACGCCTCCGCAGCAGACAATTTTTGAAAACATGAGAGACAAAAAGGAGAAATTGTTCAAAACAAGCAATTTCTCCTTTTGCTACAATGTTTTCAACTCTGTTTGATAATTTAACTTCAATTTATAGAGGTTTCCATATTTTAGCTCAGATGTTTTCAAAGTAATCTGCTGCAGATGTTTGAGCGAAGGGTCGCGAAGCGATCCGAAAGCTCATAGCATGCCTGCTTTCAAAAATCCAACTTAAAGCTGCAACCACACTCAACCACGGAAGGATTTGAGATTACTTCATTTCATTGGCTTTCATTCGCATCGCACTACTTTCGACACGCCTTTTTGCACGAGTCCGCCTTCCTCATGAATGAGTTCAAAAAGTAATTCCACTGTGCACTAGATTGTTATCAATATGTACAATGTCAAATACTTTTGATTTCATTTAATATTATCACACTGTAGACTAGTCACCCAGTCACTTTAAACAACGTTTTATAATATCATTAGTCGCCGGGCAGAAGCCCGCGACTTCTATTTTTAATAGGTTTTCGGAAATCACATGGGAGGAGGAGTTATTATTAGAAAAAAACAAATTTAAATGTCTTGAACATATTACAATTGCGTTTGTTTAAAAACACTAAGTTATGACACATCTAAAATGAAATAAATATTCCGATGTTTTAAGTATTAGTAGTTTCTTTATTTTGACTCGCATCTCTTTTTTGGGGTTTTATTTACGAAGACCAAACCGTCCTTATGAGACTTGCAGCAAGCAGACTGTTATGTGTCAATATCAAGTAAAAATCACGTCGAATTTTCCTTTAAAATAGCAATCTTAACTTACTGAATGTTATTTTCATGTTCAAAGAGATGTCTTGATTTGTGAGGAATTCATTTTATAATGTGTATCCATGTATATCTAAAATATGAACTGTTTCTAAGCTAAAACTGTTGATCGCGTGACTCGCGAATACCAACTGCGTAGATCAATCTCCTTTGCAGAGAGCCGCTCTTTACACTCACTTCCTAATAGTAAATTATAGGTGATTTAAAATGTTTATTTGGTTCGAAACAAATGAAGAAAAGAACAAACCGAGATAAAACTGGTTTTAATAGAAAAATGACTTTGAACGAACACTCTCTGCCTATAAAGAGAGTTTCAAGAACGACACCTCTGCGAAGAAGAATGTAGGTCACGAATCGGGTCTTTCGTTCAAAATTATTTCGTCCTTGACAATTTTAAATGTGTCATTAAATTCCCTAAAGGCATATTGCTTCCGATCTGCATATTGTTATGCATCATTGACACAAGGGCGCTCATCATAATATAATTTTAAAACATGAGTAGTTTGTTATTTTCATTATAAAAAAGGAAGGAAAGAATTACAATAAATTAACATGTTGTAGGGCTCAGTTTATGTTCGAAATTAAGTTTAAATTATACAACAATTTCAATGAGATTTAACTGTTTAGCTGATATTATATTTCGAAGGTGTTCTTATTTGTAAATATTGGATTACATTTCATCATTTGTTAAGGTATGATATAATTAGGATGCCAAGCTAATATCATTTTGAGAAAAAGACAAATCACATGTCTTTAGCGATTTAACCCTTATCTCATTGTTTTAAAAGTAAATTGCTGCAAAGGTGTCCAATGTTGACTTTAATAACCTCCGTGAAGTTCATTCCCTATTCCTTATTCCTTATTCCTTATTCAAATGAATATAAGCTGTTTGATGACGTCATTTTTATTCCGTGAGAGTATTTACTCTTCTAAGGAAAATAATTCAAAAGTTTACTCATGTTTTCTTGATGTCCGACAAGCTTTCGCCAGAGTTTCTCACAATATCTTATTGACAAAATTATATAAAACAGGCATTAAGAAAAGCTTATTTAAAATAATCTACAGTCTCTTCCAAGACGCTTACAGCTGTGTAAAAACACAAGGATATACCAGTCCTCGGTTGTATCTTGTATTCATTAATGATTTAATAAAGGAATTGTCCAATTATAAGTATTGTCTAAAAATAAACGACTACAGCTTCGGTTGTCTTAGACAGCAGATGATATGGTATTAGTATCGTTGGTTAAAAGTGGACTTGAGCGACTCATGGATAAGTGTTACCAAAATTCTATTTTGGACCACTATATTTATAACGCAAATAAAAGTAATGTTCTAGTTTTCAACGAATCGAAAAATGAATTCCAAACTCGTAAACAAACGTGGTACCTAGGCTCTAATAAAGTTGCGGAAACTGATAAATATACGCATCTAGGTATAGAATGTAATAAATCTTTGAGTCTCGATGGTGTTGTGTCGCAAGCTTGTGCTAAGATTAGAAAAACATACTTTAGTTTTGCAGATATTCATGTTTACACCGAACGACTACATCCTTTAACTTGTAAACGCTAATATGATTCGATAGTTCTACCTACGGCATTATACGGCTGTGAATTATGGAATGACATTACAAGACAACACATTCATTTTCTCGAAAAAGCTCATAGTCAGTGCATCAAACATATGCAATCACTCCCGTATTCAACTAGAACAATTGTCGCTCTTAGCTCCATCGCAATGCGTCCATTAGAATACGAAATTGACAAAAGGAAACTCTTGTTCTTCGGTCAGCTTTGCTATGTTTCAGAAACTAAAATGTTGAAAATCATGTTCATTCAAAGGTTTGTAAAATTCTTAAACTCACATCGAAACGCCCTCGGTTTCATGCCAGACATATATCGTATATTTGGGAAATACAAACTTACTAAATATCTGTTAGATTTTGCGGAAAGCGCGACATTTCCTAAACTGCCATTATGGAAGAAAATCATAAATCGAGCAATAACTGACCATACAAATGAAGAATATAGAAACAGATTAATAGGAGACGAAACTCTAACTAAATACCTTTTATTCCACAACGAGTACACGCCCAGTAATGCATGGCGAGTTGCACAGTTATATCGAGATTATCTCCCTTACTGTAAAACATTAATTTTACTTATTGGACGCTTATTTTCTCGCAAATATTTGACTTCATGCCCCAAATACCATATAATTATAGATGATATAGTCACACACTTAGTATTATTTTGTATAAATAACAATCATCACCAAGATCGCCTCTGGTGCAGATTACATACTGCCTTAGGTAATAAGTCGTATAACGCCTTATGTCACTTAATGCTTGAACAACAGATTATAGAAATAATATCAGGTTACCCGTCCCTACAAATAACAGCCGATATAAGGGTACTTTGCTTCAAGGTTACTCTAATACAACTACACAAGATGTCAAGCTTGTTAAGGTTTATAAATCCTGGTTAGTAGAACAAATAAGCTGTTATATGAATCACCATTTATTCTAAATGCGTTTTCTTTCAGCCATCTTGAATCTTGAATCTTGAATCTTCTTATCCCTCCTAGGCTACGTAGGAGAACCGCACTTCCGTACGTTGAACAGTGAATTTAAAGTACCTTCACCACAGAATATTTCATTATTATTTTGTTTAAACAGTTTGTATTTACGTTATATATTTACGTAATATTGATTATGTTACGTGTCATAAAAGTTCTAGATAAAAAGCAACTGTGTATAAGGCTCAGCAGTTGGGTAGTGGGGAAGGCAGACAGTCAAGAGGTCCCGTGTGCATTGCTATTTTTACGTCTGGGGGCCAACTGGCTCAGCATCCTAATCCTGGCACTATCCAGGCCGAACAGTAGTCTGTTACACTGACGCTCTAGGTTAAGGAGCTGATCTGGTTGTCTAATTTGATTTTTCACAAGTGGCCAGCAGTTTATAATGTACTGAACCACGACTTGGTCAGAGGCACAGGAAATGTTTAAGTTTGCTGTCGAGATGAGCCCAGTAATAATATCAGTCATAATAAGGTCTCGAACACAGCCCAGGGATGGGCACCGCAGCACAAAATGTTCTACAGTTTCCTCCATAGTGTTGCAGAGAAGACAGGTACCATTGACTTGATGTTGGTTGAATTTTTTTCTGGTTGTTTGTAAAATATAAGTCCCAGTAGCCAGGCGAAGCTTAGTGACTAGTCTAGCAGCTTCCCGAGATGTGTATTTGAGACTAAACAGGGGGTGCACTCTACCCGGGATATACTCATCGTTATGTAGATACTTCAGAGATGTATATAATTTTAACATGAGCTAGATTTTTGCCCAATAGCCATTAACAGCTTTATGTATAGTTTTCTTCCACACTGATTTAGTGGGTGAGGACTCAAGAATGACCTCTAATGATGGTAGTTCGTATTTCCATAGAACTTTCTGTGCTACCACGTCCCAGCTCAGGCTATCCACTGATTTCATATGATACTGCCTTTCAAGAATATGCCTTTCAATGCTCCCTTCTCCTTGGTTAACAATATTGTGCAGGAAACGTAACGTTTTTTTTATGAAGTTGAGCCTCAATGGGTAATATCCCTGTTATTAAGTAGACTGCTGCGTTTGCTGTTGTATTCGGCAGGAGTAGAAGTTGTTTCAAGAACTTCTTTTGAAATGTTTCTAACTTGGTAATATTGGTGTTGGATGGTTGCACCAGTTCCAACCCGTACAGGAGGACTGGAATAACATAGATTCCGTATAGATGAACTAGAGTGGAGACGTCCAGACCCTCATGCCCTCGGAGACCACCACCGAAGAGACTATATGCTGCCCGTCGCGCTTTCTTCAAATGTTCATCCACGTTCGCAGTCTGATTATTGTTAATGCATTTAGTTCTAATGATTCATAGGTGCGTAGATTGCGCAACGGAGGGAATTTCTCGACCATTGATATAATATGAGTGAGACTGTAGGTTTGCGGTCGCTAACAGCAATATGAACACTTTTTACTGGTTGTAAAACGTAACTTTCCATGTTGGCGAAATCCGTGGCAATGTCTATCAATGTTTGAGTTTCATTACTATTTTTGGCAGCTAAACAAATGTCATCAGCACAAGCACTTGCAGCGCAAACGATGTCACCATTAATCACTTATTAACATGTACCCGTATGCAGTTAACAGCGTATTACTGAACAGTTTGAGGACCCGAAAGTCCTTAAAATTAGCGAATATTTGTGAGTATGGAATATAAAATCAACTGTGTTAGTGATTTATATTTTAAGCCTATTGCCCTGGTATCCAGCTATTTGTATCATCATGAGTGATTCTATCAAATTACCACATTGGTAAAGACTTGCTTTTGATACAAGTACTGTTTCATGGGTAACGAACAGTGTTGACAATAATAAGAATGCCCGAATGCACAGGCTGATCATTGTATTCATTACATGCAAATTTTATTTTTTACTCCTAAACGTGTCTCATACACCTGTCCATATATGTCTTCTCTGAGTTGTGTTTCGTCCGAGGAGATTTACGAATTGGACTATATTTTTTGACTGCTTGTAAATTGTACTACTGTAAATAACCTTTTTGTTTCCCCGTTTTCAAGGACTTTTCGTATGCTTGTGTATATGTGTGTGTGTGTGTATGTATGTGTGTGTGTATATGTGTGTATATATATATGCATTATATATATAAATACATATATGCATATGCCATAATGTTTCCAAAGGTCGTTACGTACGTCGTAATGCTTAAGCGTATTGTGGTAAACAAAATAATCAGGTAATAGCTTAAAGAGCATTTAATAAAGGGGTCGTTGATCGGTTCTCGAATTTCCGTGAAAATTCACTCGAGCCGAACACAAACGCCCGGGTCGACAGGCAGCAAATTTAACCCTGTTAAAATTCCAATACATAAAACGCCAGGAGGACATGAAATCACAAACCAATTAAGTCAGTGGACATGTTCATTTATACATCAATTCGAACAGAGACATTTAAAACTATACTATATAACATAATATACTGCACGGTGCCAAATCGTCGCCATAAATTATAACTGCGTCATTTCGGCGTAGTCGACGGTCATAGCAGCGGCGTCCCCACTCCACGTTGGCATCCATTCGCTTCGTTTGCTCCAGAAATCGGCGTTCTCGGTGGCCGATTTATAAGACCATGGTTTACTATGTGGGCTGTAATCCCAGGAATCCGGGAAGAATATACCTCCAACAGCGACGTTCAGAATCAAGTAAAACTAAAATAGAGTGATTTCGTTTAAACTCATTTATTTAATATCGATTTCGAAACAATCTTTCAGCTTATATTAATAACGCTCTATGTCTGCTTCCTGGAGATTGAATAATGAATCATATGCATAATGAATGTTGTATATCATCTGGTGTATTATTTATATGGCAACATATGTTTAAAGTAAACTAAACTGACAGATAGATAGAGATGAATCTGCATAGAATATAGTCGGAAAGAGGAGAACATTCCGGTTAGACTTCGCAGATGTGATAAGACAAACAAAAAAACAATTTTATTTCCCACAATGCTTTCAACTATGTATCAAACTTTCACATCCGATTTTCCAAATAACAACTTAGCTTCCAATGATGAGAGAGAGAGAATGAGCGAGATTGACAGATGGACAGACAGACAGACAGACAGACAGACAGAGGTGCATGATATCACTGGTTCGATTCCAGGACGGATTTCACCTAGGACTTTAAAGATTGAAGTGATGGCGTTCTCCTTGTCGCTCAGGAATGTGATATTTTTTTCATTGCGACTGACTCGCCGATTCCAGGATAAATGGACTAGCATCTTACCAAGAAAAAGCCGAGATATGAATGAGGAATTGTTGAACGCAGCGTTAACCACCATTACCATTACCAATACACGCACACAGTGTCTTCAGAGCTGTCATTCTTCCCATTCAGGCAGAAGGTTCATAGAATGTAACCTCCGAAAAGTGACATTTTTATTTTGATACCAATTCGCAGTTGGAGTAAACCTTTGTGACAAGCATACGCCTTTCTATCCATCTGCAGCAGACGAACTTTGCAAACAGTGCAGCAAAATGAAAAATTGCTTATAATGAACAATTTCACCGCAATGTTTTCATATCTTATCTCTAGTCAATGAAAATACTTCCATTTAGATTTGTTTTTACACTTTTTGGTTAGATATCTGCTACCGAATTGTTGTATGTGCGAAAAGATTAAGACCAAAATTCGCTGGACGAAACTTATATAAACTATTTATAGACATTCCAACTTACGGCCTTGTCAAACGGTGCACTTTTCTGGCCACTAGACCAGATGTTGTTACCAGGGAGATTGCCCCACTGGAAATATCCCTCGTTAGGCGTGGGTCGGTTAAAGATGACTTGACCGTCAACGGAGATGCTATCAAAATAGAGTTAAAACAGTATACTACGTCCAGTGTTAATACATTCATGATAGTGTTGTAGCATTACAGTACCCCAATTGCTAATACTGAATAGGTAGGATATAATGTTTCAACTCTATTTTGACACTAATCATGGAAAATTATAACGTTCCACTATATCTTTTACAGTATAAGCAATAAAGGTAATATAATGTTTCAACTATATGTTGACACTATTAGCAATTGGGATAATATAATGTTTTTAACTATTATTTGACAGTATTAGCATTTTGGATAATATAATATTTTCAAGATGAATTTACAGTAAAACCTTCAACTAGCAATTCTGCTACATGTATATATGGAGAGTTTGGAAGATATCCACTCTATGCCATTATTAGAAGTATGATTATTAAATATTGTATAAAACATTTTACAGAAAAGGGAAATAATTGTATCCTTTCTACAGTAATTAACTATACGATTAATCCAAAATAGTAGCGATTCGGCTTCTGATTGGGTTAGAAACGTTAAACATTTACTACAGACTATTGAATGTTATGATGTATGATTATTCCCAGCATCTGTTGACATAAAGAAGTTCATTCCAGTTTCACGTCAAAGACTGATCGACATGTATGGAGCTGAATGTATTAAACATATCCCCATTTGTAAATACTGTCAAACTAAAGTTGAACTATTATTTATGTATTATCCCCATTGTTAATAGTGTCAAAATAGAGTAAGAACATTATATTACCCTCATTGCTAATACTGTAAAAATATAATTGAAACTTTAAACATGTTTTATCCCCATTGTTAATACTGTCAAAATAGAGTTGAAACATTATATCCTACCCTCTTGGCTAACACTGTCAAACTAGAGTTGAAACATTATATCCTATCCCCTTTCGTAAAACTGTCATAATAGAGTTGAAACATTATATCCTACCCCCTGTCCTAATACTGTCATAATAGAGTTGAAACAATATACATATAATATCCCCCATTGTTAATAGTGTCAAACTACAGTATAGTCGAAACATTATTTCGAAATTCAGCGGAATAATGGTTACATAATAGTTAAGCTAACAGTAAATTATAGCTGGCTTACATGATATGATCCACGGTCCAATCGAGGGTATACGTATGGAAATCGTCACTCCATCTTTGGGAACTACTCCTGCAATGTTAAAAAAAAACGCATTATATAACTCGGAGTGACACGTACATTCTATAAGTGGAGATTTGTAAATGTGACACTACTATACACACTCGTAAGCATACTTGTTTTGCATGAGACACGTTATCAAATACACTCCTAAGCATGGTTGTTGATGAGAGTGTATCTACAATATAGGGATAATACACATTTTCGAGGGCGTGAACATCTGCGGACGCCCGCAAAATGTGTTTATGCCCGAGTGCGAAGCACGAGGGCATAAACACATTTTGCGGGCGTCCGCAGATGTTCACGCCCGAGAAAATGTGTATTTTCGCTATTATTGCATAAAATAAGAGCAAACATCCAACATACAGTCCGCTGAAACGTTCAGTTGTACGATAACCGCCGATGAACCTGACCCGATAACGCATGTGACGTCATAAACACATGTGACGTCATAAAGTAAACAAGTAATGTTTTACATATCCACGAACCGGGCCTACATCAAGGTTGCCATCGCTGAGTCGACACGGGTCGAAATAAATAAATGGTTTTTGATTATTTTATGCTCTTTAACTGTGAATCTAGTGCATGTTACCGATTATCGAGTTAAAGAAGCTGATGTTATTGTTAACCCAACAAATTGCTCCTATTCTAGGGGAGATGGAGCGTCCATGTTTTGTTTACTAACGGTGCCCGGGGTAATGCATATGTAAAACATCTAACCGGTCTGAAACGGCACGTACGCGCGAGAATCGCTTTGTTTATACACGTTTTCTCGCCGTTTACGCCCGGCTTTTGCAATGTTTCTGTATCCCTTAAGCGGGCGTAAAACATAGATTTTATGCAATAATATGCAGTTCTTAACATATTTGTCTTGCCTGTGGCACTACTTCAGACAATTCTGAATATGATTGCTTTTCATATGACACGCTGCTATATACAATCCTTACAATGAGTGGGTCTTTCATGTGACTCTCTACTTTATGGAATCGTTAGTATGTTTGTTTTGAATTTGGGACTTTTATAGACAATCCTTAATATGGTTGTTTTGCATGTGTCTCTCTACTTTATAGAATCTTTAATATGTTTGTTTTGTCATGTTGCACTATTATAAACATTCCTTAACATGTTTGTTTTTCCCACGTCACTCTTCTATATAAAGTTGTTCACATGTTTGTTTGCATTGACTCGCTTTTATATATAATCCTTATCATGTCAGACTACTTTATAAAATCCTTAACATGTTTGTTTTCAATGCAAATCTCTACTATATAAATACTTTACATGTTTCTTTTGCACTTAACTTTCTACTATCGATTTTCCTTTTGTGTTTCGTCATGTGATAAAAAGAATCTGACATTCGTTGTTAAAGCCTCACTTAAAAACAAATTTCTTGAACTCATTTAATAAACCTTTATATAAAATGACAACTCATATCAGATCCTATATATATGTTCTTTATATGTTTGTTTTGCATGTGACTCTATACTATATTAAGTACACTCATAAACACAAAACTTACTTTTCTCCGTGTGTCATGCTATGTCTGTTCTCACCGGCATCAGTTCCCCAGTGAAGGGTTGATGACACTTGACGTACACCGTGGTCATGACGATCGTCATCATAAGCATATTCGTTACCTTTATAATGACAAGAATGATCATATTCATAATGACAATAATGATCATATTCATAATGACAATAATGATCATATTCATAATGACAATAATGATCATATTCATAATGACAATAGTGATCATATTCGTTACCTTTATAATAACAAGAATGATCGTATTCGATACCTTTATAATGACAAGAATGAACACGTGTGTAACCTTTATAAAAACAAGAATGATCATATTCGTTACCTTTATATGACAATAATGATCATGTTCGTTACCTTTATAATAACAAGAATGATCATATTCGTAAAGTTTAAAATGACAAGACCTTTATAATGACAAGAATGATCATATTCGTTACCTTTATAATAACAAGAACGATCGTATTCGATACTTTTATAATGACAAGAATGAACACGTGTGTTACCTTTATAAAAACAAGAATGATCCTATTCGTTACCTTTATATGACAATAATGATCATGTTCGTTACCTTTATAATAACAAGAATGATCATATTCGTAACCTTTAAAATGACAAGACCTTTATAATGACAAGAATGATCATATTCGTTACCTTTATAATAACAAGAACGATCGTATTCGATACTTTTATAATGACAAGAATGAACACGTGTGTTACCTTTATAAAAACAAGAATGATCCTATTCGTTACCTTTATAATGACAATAATGATCATATTCGTTACCTTTATAATGACAAGAATGATCATATTCGTAACCTTTATAATGACAATAATGATCATGTTCGTTACCTTTATAATGACAATAATGAACATGTTCGTTACCTTTATAATGACAATAATGATCATATTCGTTACCTTTATAATGACAATAATGATCATATTCGTTACCTTTATAATGACAATAATGATCATATTCGTTACCTTTATAATGACAAAAATGATCATGTTCGTTAATCTTTATAATGACAATAATAAACATGTTCGTTACCTTTATAATGACAATAATGATCATATTCGTTATCTTTATAATGACAAGAATGATCATGTTCGTTAATCTTTAAAAAACAAGAATGATCATATTCGTAACCTTTATAACGACAAGAAGGATCATGTTCGTAAACCTTTAAAATAACAAGAAAGAGCATATTCATTACATTGTTAATAACAAGAAAGAGCATATTCGTTACATTGTTAATAACAAGAAAGAGCATATTCGTTACATTGTTAATAACAAGAAAGAGCATATTCGTTACATTGTTAATAACAAGAAAGAGCATATTCGTTACATTGTTAATAACAAGAAAGAGCATATTCGTTACATTGTTAATGACAAGAAAGAGCATATTCGTTACATTGTTAATAACAAGAAAGAGCATATTCGTTACATTGTTAATAACAAGAAAGAGCATATTCGTTACATTGTTAATGACAAGAAGTAGCATAATGAGTAGTGATATATTTCTGATTTTGTACATTAATCTTATTCATATTACATCGATTAGGAAATAAACTTTCAGTTTATGTTACTCACGCTCGATGTCACGCCGTGTGTGTCGAACACCAAGCGGTGAGTCAAGGACAGGGTGAGACTACGAGTATGTGCCCGATTCCCACATTATTGCCATATTCAACAAAACCCCTTTATGTACAATACCCAACTGGACCGCAAGAGGCAAGAAATGTGTCTCTTCATATCCATGTGTTGGCAGCACATAATAGGGCACATACATAAGGCAAGTAGAGCTGTGCTGATTGTATGTACGTATGTCTATGGATCTTCGTGAATTATGGCGAATTGCAAAGCTTTCCCTTGTATCGACGAGTTCCTCTTTTGCCTAGCGTCACAAAGACTCGATGACAGGGAGTTTTCAAACTTAACAGTGTTCAAAACATGGCCATAGCAAATTTCTTAGACAGCGCAACTAATCGTAAGCAATTAAAATTCATGTGTGTTAATAGTATAGATAGGTTAGATTCCAGCTCTTTGTATTTTGCTTTAGGTAGGAAAACATGCAGAAGCTGTTTTTCATTCTTAATTCGAGCCGTTTCAGGAGAAAACCAACATTGTGGAATCTGCGTAAAGTATCGACTCGGATCACCCTACGCAATCTACACAGGCTTATCAGTGCAGACACTTTTCGCCTCCTGTGGATTTTCCGTTTCAGGAAACAATATTCTAAACATCTATCCCCCTGAGACAGAAAGTGTCGGCCCAGATAAACCTACGCGGACTGCGCAGACTGACCAGGGTCGATACATTACGCAGAGTCCATAATGTTGGTTTTCTGGTGGAACGGCTCATTTGTTATCGTATTGCGGATGTCACTAAACATAGATAGAAACATCCCACACAGAAATAGATCGAAATAAATCAAACTAACCTCTGCTCTCCATCATATCGATCTCACCAGAGCTTGGCCAAGGGCCATAATGGTTAGCTTTTGGCAACATCCAGATAGCTGAAAAAACCGAGGATTTACCCATTCATGCCGCATTGATAAGGGTTTTGTAATAAGCGGATTTGATGTGAGAAATAAAAAAAATATTAATATGGTTATTAACTGACCATTGCGTTGAGCTCACCAATTTACAGAGCAAGACATTATGTTTTGTTTCTTTAAACCTCTCTTTTATACAACAAAATGCAGCAGAAGTGGACGCTCTACCACTACACGTTCTAGACACTCTACCACTACACCTTCTAGACGCTCTACCACTACACATTCTAGACGCTCTATCACTACACCTTCTACACTCTCTATCACTACACCTTCTACACGCTCTATCACTACACCTTCTACACGCTCTACCACTACACCTTCTACACGCTCTACCAATACACCTTCCAGACGCTCTACCACTACACCTTCTAGACGCTCTACCACTACACCTTCTACACGCTCTACCACTACACCTCCTACACGCTCTACCACTACACCTTCTACACGCTCTACCACTATACCTTATACACGCTCTACCACTACACCTTCTATACGCTCTACCACTACACCTTCTACACGCTCTACCACTACACCTCCAACACGCTCTACCACTACACCTTCGAAACGCTCTACCACTACATCTTCTGGACGCTCTACCACTACACCTTCGAGACGCTCTACCACTACACCTTCGAGACTCTCTACCACTACACCTTCGAGACGCTCTACCACAACACCTTCGAGACGCTCTACCACTACACCTTCGAGACTACCACTACACCTTCGAGACGCTCTACCACTACACATTCGAGACGCTTTACCACTACACCTTCGAGACGCTCTACCACTACACCTTCAAGACGCTCTACCACTACACCTTCTAGATGCTCTACCACTACATATTCTAAACGTTCTACCACAACACCTTCTAGATGCTCTACCACAACACCTTCGAGACGCTCTATCACTACACCTCCTACACGCTCTACCACTACACCTCCTACACGCTCTACCACTACACCTTCTAGACGCTCTACCACTACACCTTCTACACGCTCTACCACTACACCTCCTACACGCTCTACCATTACACCTTCTACACGCGCTACCACTACACCTCCTACACGCTCTACCACTACACCTCCTACACGCTCTACCACTACACCTCCTACACGCTCTACCACTACACCTTCTACCACTACACCTTCTAGACGCTCTACCACTACACCTTCACGACGCTCTACCACTACACCTTCTACACGCTTTACCACTACACATTCACGACACTCTACCACTACACCTTCTACACGCTCTACCAATACACATTCTACACGCTCTACCACTACACCTTCACGACGCTCTACCACTACACCTTCACGACGCTCTACCACTACACCTTCGAGACGGTATAAGTAGATATGTGAACGACGCGTCAGGGAAACCAACCGTAGAGTAATTGTTCAGAGGACTAGATAAGGGGGAGTAAACTGGTCTTCTATCCACAACTTCTCTTTTACTTTCTCATAAAACCCTATATTGTGAATACTCAAAAGAATCGTCTCACTGACACGATTCTTATTAGTACCCACAACATAGGGTTTAATGTTCAAATAAGGATTTTAGAACATTTAATATACACCTTATCTTAAGCTCTGATTGTTACTCCTGCAGAAAAAAACCACAAACCTATGAATGAATGCTAAGGATACAAATTGGTGCTGTTTAATGGAACTTTCATCAAGCCGTATATGACAACTTGGCTACCAGATCAAACTGCTGGGATGTGCAGGTTGATTTGGATCCCAGTCCATTCTAACGCATTACCGTTGTTGTTAGTGGGGCGCCGCTCATATATACTCGTCCAAAATGTGGCGATTTTTTAAACAAGCTTTAAAGCCTGCTACATACTTGCTAAATCCTTTTTACAAATTATGAATCTGAAGTTTTCAATGTCAAGATAATCTGTTTTATTTCGAATTATCCATTATGTTCACAATGATAGACAAACGTTTGCTAAAAAAACAATCTAACAATTCTATAATCGTCATATGCACATGAGTTTTATTTTTGGTTGACACAAGATATTGTAACAAAACCCTTCTTTAATAGAATATGTTCGATAATGTCAAAACATCTCAAATAACAACTGTAAGGTCAAATAAATACATCAATACCTTCCTATAACCGGTTCCCTCTGGGGTTCGAATAATATTGACGTATATCTGAGGGACCCCAATTAAAGTATGTTTATCATATAGTCATAACTGCTAATAATAAGTACTAATATTGCAGCAAACAAAAGGAAGCGTGGTGGAGCGAAACCGTCATTGGACGAAATTAACTCGATTCGCTGGTTCCAAATTATTCCGTATATAAGAGTTTGTCAAAATATAGCTTTGTTTACATGTGCTCCGTGTCCCAAGCCGTTTCTTATAGGCGATGTTACTGTACTATAAGTTGTAAGCGGTTAATTTCTTGGATGAAATTCTTTGTGTTTGAGATTATATATCAGGTATTAAATGACGGGTAACGTATTCTTGACATAAACAATTCTTTGAAAAGCATTGCTCCAATGTCAATTTAAGGTCAAGATTAAAAAATTGTTATTATAACGCCCGATGCACGATCGAACCGTGCAATAAATAAAGCAAACATTACCTGGCCACAACCAGTCGCCTCTGGGTATTTTAGCTCGGACCTCTACGCTTCCATATCTAATCGTTTTTTTAGACATGACCTTTCCCGACATGACCGGAGGGAGAAGGCCGTTTTGCCCTTCTTTGTGGCAGCCGTTACAACCAGATTCCGTGCAGACTCCAAATAAAGCTGAAATAAAAATCGAGCGCGGCTGGCTTAATGAGGTTTTTGTCATTTCTCCGCAACTGTAACATTGATTGATTGATTGATTGATTGATGCATCTTTCAACAATTCTATAGTTATATCAAGGCGTTTTCTGGGTGAGCTACCAGTGGTCCATTTATCCTGCAATCAGCTAGTCAGTCGTAATGCTAACCCCGCAACACTGAGCGCAAAGGAGGGCAGCCAATACCTCCATTTTTAAAATCTTTGGTATGACCCAACCGGGGATCGAACCCTCGACCTCCCGAAGACGTTCTACCACTACATCACCAAGGCGGTTACACATACGTAGAACATTTCGGTATATTTAACAACCTTAACATACGTACCTGACATATCCATAATGCCCGTTGTGAGGAAGTTGCCACCAAATCTAGGGTCCTGGTTAGTTATGGTCTGTAGTAAGTAGAATGAATGTATATTTCTGTGTCAACATAATGACTGTTATATTTATGTAGTAAGCAGAATGAAATTATTAGTCGCCGGGCAGAAGCCCGCGACTTCTATTTTTAATAGCTTTTCGGAAATCACATGGGAGGGCGGCTTATTATTAGAAAGAAACAAATCTAGATGATTTGAACATATTACAATTGTGGTTGTTTACGAACACTAATAAATGACACATCTAAAATGAAATAAATATTCCGATTTTTTAATGTTTGCAGTTTTTTTTATTTCACTCGCATTTAAGTTTTTTGTCTTATTTACGAAGACAAAAGTGGTCCCTTCAAGACGTGAACCAACACCCCCTAATGCAGACTCTTATGTGTCATCATTGAGGTCAATTTCGGATTCTCCTTTTAATAGCAATTTTAACTTACTAAATGTTGTTTTCATGTTCAAAGAGATGTCTTGATTTGTGTAGAATTCATTTAATAATGTTAATCCATGAATATCTAAAGTAGGAACTGTTTCTAAGCTAAATATAGACCCTATTCTGTTGTGTAGTTTCGTGACCTTTAACATCGATTTTCGCGCATGCGCATTTCGATATGAAAAAGCGAGTGATATTATTTTATTTTAGACAAGTACAAGACGAATGTTTGACGCAAAGCGTCAAAGATAAGCCGCAATATTTCGTTGTACATGTAGAAATAAGAAAACAAGAACATCTTTAAATCCACAAACAATAGAACAATTTAAACTGTAGACGGTAATGCCGATATATTTCTCCTTTTGAAGACTTTTGTTTTCTTCAAATTACCTCCCTTTAAAGCAATACCAGGATATTTACCTTGTGATTCGAATAAGATTGACACACATTGAAATTATATGAATGAATACTATTATTTAAATAAGTAACAACAGCAAAATTAAATTTAAGCCAAGATAAATGTGTACACATTTCGTTAATTTGTTATAGATACCCTAATGTATAGGTATGTATATAAAATTTATAAGCAAATGTTTTCATTTCAATGTTCCTAATGTTTGAATAGACTAAGGAAAGTCAAGAATACATAAATAAATCAATGCAGTCAAAAGACGGCGACATTGATGCCTTGCATCAACTTTCTCTTGTATATATATATAAATATTTTTCTACAATTACCGTAATGAATGAATATTTCTGTAATCAACATAATTAAAGTATTTTTCTGTAATCAACGTAATGAATGTATTTTTATGTAATCAACATAATTAAATATTTTTCTGCAATAATGTAATGAATGTATATTTCTGTAATCAACATGATTAAAGTATTGTTCTGTAATCACCAGAATGAATGTATATTTCTGTAATCAATATAATTAAAGTATACTTCTGTACTCAACAGAACGAAATTATATTTCCGTAATAAACAGAATGAATACATATTTATATAATTAACAGAACGACTGTATACTTCTATACGCAGCCGAATGAAAGTATATTTTTGAATGATTATTACATTTTCCAAGATATTGACGTCCTATGACACCTCTTACGCTTACAACTTTTGAAAACATCTAGAGAAAGGGAGGAATTTCTCAAATCAAGCAATATCGCCTTCTAAGCAAATGCTGTCAATCATGTATCAAAACACTTTTGCCAATTTTACAGTCATAGATTTAATCATCAGAAGTTAACAGCCGATATACTATACATGATACATGTTGTATGAGCCGTTCCACGAGAAAATGGCCTCTGCGTAATGTATCGTCCCAGATCAGCCAAAAACAACGTGCAGGCTAATCTAGGTCGACACATTCCGTCTCAGGGGGATGGGGGTATAGATTAATGATTCCTGAAACAGAAAATTCACAGATCCGGGTCAATACTTACGCAGAGTCCACACTGTTGGTTTTCTCGTGGAATGGTTCACATTGGATTAACAGTTTCCCACATACAACAACTCTTCCCTAGACGACTGCGAAAACGTATTGGCAAAACAAGCGAAATATCTCCGTAAATGTGATGAATACAAACAGAGTTGAAAACTTTGTGGTAAAAGAAGAAATTGCTTAGAAGCAATTTCTCTTTTTGTCACAATAATTTCAAAAGTCGTCTGCTGCAGAGGCGTAAAAAAGCATCTGTTTGTTGGAAATGTATAACACATAACTATTGTATCGATTACGCTGAAGTTGGTTTACCTGGGACACCTCTCATAAAATGTCGTGAACACTCAAGAAAATGACAGTTGATACAACGATCAGGAGTATAGCAATAATGCACCCATCAAGAACATACCGGTTGACAATAATAGTGAATACAACCAGTCAATACAACACTCAAGACATTAAAGTAAATGCAACAATCAAAATATTAACAGTCAATACAACACTCAAGAAAATAAAAGTTAATATAATAATACAATAACCAAGAAAAAAAACCCAGTTATTACAACACTACAGAAAATATCTTTGAATGCAACAATTCAGCAGAATAAGATAAAGAACATCGTTTAAGATTTGAAGATAAATATCTTACCGGTTGAAGATAAAGATTTCCGTTCTTTGTAAACACATTCTGTTTGTCGTTGGTATAAACCTGGATCTCCCAGTTCTGAAAAAGTAATAACGTATATAGAACAGTGCCATTTTACTTCAGGTGCTCAAACCACGATCTTATGATAGAGCGTGGTAGGGATCTTGGGATTGACAGACACTTGAGATATTGTCCTTTGTGCAGCAAATCAAATGTATATGTTGTTGAAAATGCATTTCATCCTTTTTTCGAAAACATAGAAACCAAGAAAACAAATTTTGGAAAAGTCATAAAAAAGCCTTTAAAACCATTCAAATATGTAAACATTAACCATTTTATCCAAGTGTATCAATTTTTCATGTTATTTCATGTATTGAAATATTGGTTTATGCTTATATATGTATATTCTGCTTGTATATGGGCCGGAGGCCGAAATACTTGATTAAATAATTTAATTTAATTTAATTAAATTGATAATTTATTTCCGAGACGATATTGACACTACTGCAACTGATACCTCCTACACATAATATTGCAAATGGGAATTGGATTGGAGGCGGCAGCTAAAAATGGGAAGTATGTGGAGGCTGGGGCGGTGACTACAAAAGGGATATGGGTGGATGCGGGGGCGACGGCTACACGTGGTAATTAGAAAGAGGCGGGGGCTGCTGCTACACATGGGAATTGGATGTAGGCGGGGGCGACGGCTACAAATGGCAATTGGGTGGAGGCAGGGGCTGCGGCTACAACCGGGAATTGTTTGGAGGCGGGGGTGGCGGCTACAACAGGGAATTGAGTGGAGGCGTGGACTGGGGCTACAACAGGGACTTGGATGGAAGCGGGGACTGCGGCTACAACAAGGAATTGGGTGGTGGAGGGGGCTGCGGCTACAACAGGGAATTGGGTTGTGGCGGGGGCGGCGGCTACAAAAGGGAATTGGGTTGTGGCGGGGGCGGCGGCTACAAAAGGGAATTGGATGGAGGTGGGGTGGCGGCTACAAATCGGAATTGGGTGGAGGCGGGAGCGGCGGCTACAAATGGGAATTTGATTGGAGGGG
>JASEVX010000004.1:143236864-143374364 GCA_031761405.1 Serripes groenlandicus
GAACAGCTAGCTATTAATAATAATATAAGACCGTGCCTACGTGTAGGCTGATTTGTATCTACTATGTGCCTATGTGTAGGCTGATTCGTATCTACATTGTTCGCAACAATATAGCATCACGACGTTCGTAATTATGGTCTAACGTCGCTTGAGATGGAACAGGGGTTAGCGTAACCAGCTGTTACTGCAACAGCTACTTGCCGCTTTGTGTTGTATGGCTATCTCACTTCCTTAAAGTGACAATTTAAAATGCTTAGGGTTGGGTAAGACAGGAACAGTCAATTCGTTCTTAAAAACAAGAGGGCCTTGATGGCCCTGGAGCGCTCACCTGAATTATGCAATATGATTGGGATGCCTACCACAATAACTTTTTTTTCGGCGATAGCTGTTTAACCTCAGGTTTGACCTTGGTGAAGAAGATTTTTAAAGTTTAAGACAAAACAGCCCCGCCCTCTTGCGGCCATGATTTTAGACGAATCAACAGGGCTTGAAGGAATCTGATAGAGGATTTTCCAAGGTACATTTCTACAAAATAATTTGGAAATTTGCTATATACTTTTGGAGAAGAAGATCTTTAAAGTTTTCACTATAGCCATATAATGCAAAACTGCCCCGCCCAGTGGCGGCCATGTTTTTTTTACCAATCAACATGGCTTGAGGGAATATGACAATTTCTACAAAATTATTTGAAATCGGCCAACCAGTTTGTGAGAATAATAATTTTAAAGTTGTTTTCTCGCGACACTACGGTCATGCTGGAGTGCCATTGGGCAAGGCACATTTTCTAGCCTAGTACTGGTTTGTTTACCCAGGGATCATGAATAAGTGAACTGTCGCCGTGATATAACTGAAATAATGTTGAAAGCTGCGTAAAACCCCAATAAATAAATAAATAAATAAAGTTGTTTTCAATACCCCAATAAATAAATAAATAAATAAAGTTGTTTTCAATTGGTTGCCATGATAAACCAGAATTCGGCATGGATCCAAACAATTTGAAGAATTCTGAAGAGCACATTGAGAGGATGCTTGCTGTGAAGTGTCATCCAAATTGACCCAGTGGTTACCTGGGAGAGCACACAAAAAAGTCATAGATACATGTAATTCCATTAACGTTATATATATATATATATATATATATATAGTCTATACACATCAAAACATCTGTCAGGTCATTAATTGGTGGACAGTAATGGCAAAATAGAATGAAGTCATTCAATGCTGATAATGTTGTGTATGTTTGTTTTATTGGGGTTTTACGGTTTTACTACGCTTTCAACATTGTTTCAGTTATATCACGGCGAAAGTTCACTTGTTTTCCCGGGGGGGGGGGGTGGGGGGGGGGGGGGGGGTAAACAAACACATTCTAGGACAAGAAGTGTGCATTGCACAAGGGCATTACACCATGATCAGCGTACCTCGATGGAAGATCGAACCCGGGACGCCCGGTTTCAAATCTCCGACGCTAATCACTCGACCACGGCGGATTCCTCAAATAAAATAACACATTTTAAAATAGTTGGGACTGGTTCAAGTCTAGATTTCGACGAATGCGTTTTGAATCCGCTAACTATAGCAATCGGATTTAACGAGACCCTTGTTAAAAAGAACAAAAGATCGCACCTGACTTGAAGAATGGTCCCATATGTTTCTTTCCTCCATGAGTATATTTGATATCCTTGAAGATAACTCCGGCAAAATCTGAAAAAAATAGGACATGAGAAACGCGCCTGCCTACGACATGTGTACAATTTGGAACATTTGTTAGATCTTTCCCACGTACAATAACTCTGCAACAGACGACTTTTAAAATATCTTACTAAAACAAATGCAACATTTCTGTAAATAAAAGTATCAAAGTTACACCAAATACCAGGAATGAAAATACGTCATGAAACGTAGAAACGTAACATATTAGGGGAAAGTACTCGAACGAATCCGACACAGTGCTAAGGTCTGTTTTGCTATGCCCATGTCTAGCTTATTACGCCATCTAAAATCGGTGACAATCAACCATTATCCCGCTTAATGCAATTGTTTACCCTTTCCTTGATGTAGCACATCTGCGGCAGACGAATTCCAATGATTAAATGTGTAAATGTTGCATCCAGTTGAATGCGAGGATGGCAAAAGAAGATGCGTCAAAATGCGTTTGCAGGGGTAAACTGGTTATTAAACAGCATTATATTGTCATAGTTAACATTAATTTAAAATGCATTTCCGAACGTTACCGACCGAAACAAGGTTGTACAGTCTAATCTTGGTATATATCGGTTCGTTCTGCATTTATTTAGTCTCAGCAAAAGCTTATTCAAACTTACAAAAAAACACGATATTGTCATAAAGTAAGGGTGGTGCAAACAGTTGTAGAAAGTCATCTGATTATGGGTTTATTAGTATCTGACAGAAAATCGTGATAGTGTCTGATGCACGTGTCTTTGTCCACTTGTCCGCCTTTTGGTGCTTCCTTAACAGGTCAGGAAAAATTCCTTATCATAACACGATTATAGGGATTGTATCACATATAAACGTATCTTCTACATGCAAATATGAGCCGTCCCACGAGAAAACTAACATTATGGACTCTGCGTAATGTATCGACCCAAATCAGTCTGCGCAGTCCGCGCAGGCTAATCCGGACCGACACATTCCGTCTCCGGAAAGAGGTATAAAGTAATGATTCTTGGAACAGAAAATCCACATGAAGCAAACAGTGTCTATCCGGGTTAGCCTGCGCGGCTTCTTAGATTGATCCAGGTCTATGCTTTACGCAGAGTCCACACTGTTGGTTTTCTCGTGGGACGGCTCATATAGACTCATGATGACGCATCTGCTACATACGACTGTGGAAAACAGTGTGGCAAAAGAAGGACTTGCTCACAGTGTTTTCAAATCTATTCAATAAGTATGTTTTCAATCATAGAGATGACTTATAGTTTTACCTAAATTATTTCAAAGTCGTCTGCTGCAGATTTGCTGCATGTGGGAAAGGATTAAAAGTACGTAGAGGACAATATTTGTATCAAGAAACCACAAAGGGTCAGTATCGCTTCACTGTCAGGATGCAAAATAAACATATACAGTTTTGTTTTAGTTCAAACTTATTTTTTTTGCGATACAAGCTTTAATATTTCATTAACCACACCCGATGTTTGTTTCCCGGACACCTAACCAGTACTAGCACCGTTTATGTGAAAAACCCAAATGCAAAACCCGATCTTCACGGGATTCAAACCTGGGACCTTTGATACGAGAGGCCGCTGCAATTGGCATATACGGTCAAAAGAGAGCAACCTCCTCGTAACGTTGCATTTTAACTAAATGAGTATTGTTTCTATGAAATAATTTTAAAAATGGCATTCTCTTCAGTAGTAGTGGCTACTTTACAGAGGATCATGTTGGAATTCGATGCTTGCGAAATAAAGTGCTAAGTTTAGGAAATCTGTAAAACACGACTAATAACAGCAAGACTAACTTATACTACTTGGAACCCGGCGTAAATTAATTCGGCTAGCACAAACCAACAATGGCGATTAGATCTGCTACCTTGCATTACATATTGCTATCAAATATATAATAATTTATTAAATATACCACAGATTTCCGTAAATTCTACAGTGGACCATTCTACGGTTCCACTGGAATCCATTCAATAATAGTTCAAATGAAACGTTTAGTTTAGTAAAGTATGATAATATCCGATCTCAGGATTAAGGACGTATTACATGTTCTAAATTCATTATTTAACCATTACACCCATAGCGACGATTCTTTTGAGTACCAATTACATATCGAGGGCTTGGCGTGAAACGGTTGTAACTTAAAACCTATTTTGAAAACCCTGGTTTAGGGGCAATTTTGACCCCTTTGTAAACAATGCAAATTTAGGTGCCATTGCTCAGAACGAGCAATGGCACCTAAATTTACATTGTTTACCAAGAAAAATGATTTAACGCTTATAAAGACTTCATGGCAAGGTGATTAACCTCGGTAAAAAAATACCAATTTTAGTTACAACCGTTTCACGCCAAGCCCTCGATATGGTTAGAGGTCTATTATAAGAGGTCCAGATAAGGAGGGGAGTATTCAGCTCTTTTTCCCACAATTTCTCTCTTATTATTTAAGCAAGCCCTATGTTGTGGGTACACACAAGAATCGTATCACTGAGACGATTCCTTTGAGTACCAACAACATAGGGTGAGAGGGTCGAATAAGGATTTTAGAACAGGCAAAACGCACCTTATCTAGAGCTCTGGTCAGACTCTAATAATCAGTGATATAATATGGGAAAAAGAGCTGTTTATTTAGCCCTTATCTAGATCTCTGTCAATATGATGCACGTAACGCCATGGCATCCAGCACACATGTATATACGTTAACAGATTTAACTTGACATTCAACATGAACTTATTTTGCCGATGATTTTGGTGAATTTAGTTTTGTTTGCCACACCTTAACCCTTTCCCACATGCAGACGCATTTTGACGCATAAGCAGCAGTCGACTTTTGAAAACATTGTGGCCAAAGGTAAAATTGCTAAATTACTCCTTTGGCCACAATGTTTTCAATTTTATTCAATAATCAGGCTATCTTTTATGAAGATTTTTATATGTTTTTTTAACTATATTTTCAAAGTCGTCTGTTAAAGAGTTATTGTATGTGGGTAGGGTTAAACGGAGGTTTAATTACACGCTGTAAACTCAGTACATTTAATTAGCACTTCCTGTATTATTGTATGGGGGAAAGGGTTAGACGGAGGTTTAATTACACGCTTTAAACTCAGTACATTTAATTAGCACTTCCTGTATTATTGTATGGGGGAAAGGGTTAGACGGAGGTTTAATTACACGCTGTAAACTCAGTACATTTAATTAGCACTTCCTGTATTATTGTATGGGGGAAAGGGTTAGACGGAGGTTAAATTACACATGTTTTCTGAGGCATCTGCAGAAATGACCAAAGCGATAACACAATATACTCCCGTTCTCTAATACGGACGGAAACAATTTGTGTAAAACGAAAACGTGAAGATGTTTACAATTCGCCATCTTTCAAAATTGTCTTTCAATATTCATTGGTGTGTCATTGTTATCCTCAGATGTTTATAAAAGTCAACACTTCAAACTCAATATGTGGTAACAGAAGAAGCATATTCAGCATATAATACAGCTGTAACACTGGAGAATGAAAACTCTTGATGAATGTAGAACACAAAATAAGGATATTAGAAATATTTCAAGTTTAAGCAGTCTTGTAATGTCGGTTTTCCGAGTATTTTAACATAATACGTACACCATCCTATCTACACTGTTTATCGTTTTTAACGATAGTTTCTGTTGTTTGGCTGGTGTTTTATGCTTCTTTCAACAATATTAGTTATATCAGCCGTCTCGCGAGGAAACCAAAATCATGGACTGTGCGTAAAGTGTCGACTCTGATCAATCTAAGCATGTAGCGCAGGCTAACCTGGACAGACACTTTTCGCTTCCTGTGGATTTTCTGTTTCAGAAATCATTACTCCATACCTCTATCCCCGTGAGAAGGAATGTGTCGGCCCAGATCAGTCTGCACGGACTGTTCGATACATTACGCAGAGGCCATAATGTTAGTTTTCTCTCAGGACTACAGGTCGATTTGTCCTGTCACCAGCGATTCGGTCGTAATGCTTATCCCACAACTTTGAGCTTAAAGGAGGGAAAGCCATTACTTCCATTTTTAAAGTCTTTGGTATGAACCGACATGGGATCGAAACCAATACACCACCGACGACAGGGGATCGAAACCACTACACCACCGACGACAGGGGATCGAAGCCAATACACCACCGACGACAGGGGATCGAAGCCAATTCACCAGCGACGACATGGGATCGAAACCAATACACCACCGACGACAGGGGATCGAAACCACTACACCACCGACGACAGGGGATCGAAGCCAATACACCACCGACGACAGGGGATCGAAGCCAATTCACCAGCGACGACATGGGATCGAAACCAATACACCACCGACGACAGGGGATCGAAACCACTACACCACCGACGACAGGGGATCGAAGCCAATACACCACCGACGACAGGGGATCGAAACCACTACACCACCGACGACAGGGGATCGAAACCACTACACCACCGACGACAGGGGATCGAAGCCAATACACCACCGACGACAGGGGATCGAAACCAATACACCACCGACGACAGGGGATCGAAACCACTACACCACCGACGACAGGGGATCGAAACCAATACACCACCAACGACAGGGGATCGAAACCAATACACCACCGACGACAGGGGATCGAAACCAATACACCACCGACGCAGTATTATTTCTCGTTGATGGTAACTGGTACAGATGGGCATATCGCGTTGCTTGCACCATATAATACATAGGCGCTCTGTCTGTAAATAGGACCGTCAAACCTATTCTAGCCGTTCACCGTTACACGGTATACGGAATTGATTGATTGATTGGGGTTTAACGTCGTTTTTAACATTTTCTCAGTCGTATCACGGCGGGCAGTTCACCTACTCATGTGTTTCCTGGTTTTCTAACACCAGTACCCCCCACAACAGTCTTCCCAAGCAACTGGCTGCTTTTTCACATAGACCTAGCCCAAAGGTGGAAGACGAATGACGCATGTCGCATTGACTTTTGTCAAACGTCGGAAAGAAAGTTATACCGGGGCTCGGCACGATTTACGGAAGATCACGGTGCTCAATCAACATAAGGTAATTTTATACCAGCATTCCAATATAACCAATGATACTACCTTTACACATAAACATTGGAGTATAGGGAATTTCTTGTTGGTTGGTTAACATGGATAGATTGTAGAATACGAGTATTCACAAAGGTACCGTGTTTTAAAACAAATACCGATACATTTAAGTATACCATTTATTACATGTTAAAGGGGAGTAACCGATACATTTAAGTATACCATTTATTACATGTTAAAGGGAAGTAACTGATCATTTTACTAATGCAGTCAACTCATCCATGATGAAAAGTAGACGACTCTATTTCTCGTCAACATGACATTTGGTTGAATTAAAAGTGGCAAACAATGCAGAATTCAGGGGAGACAGCTCGTTAAGAGCTATCTTACCAAAATTTGCATTGTTTGCAAAAGCCTTTAATTGCCTGTGGAAGCGCAAAAGGGTAAAATTAACACCACTATGTTATGGTTATTCAAAAGAATCGCCTTAGTGAGACGATTCTTTGAATTTATTACCAACAGCAAAGGGTTTTAGTGTCAAGTAAGGATTTTAGACAAATGCCCCTTAACTAGAGCTTTGCATTCAATTACCTTCTAAAGAGATTTCCAGAGCGCCATCCTTAAGGTGCTTTGCCTTTGGTGTCGGGAGGTCGGCGGCAAAAGCCGTCGCCAGCACAGCTAAACCAATCACGAACAGCATTGTTACTGGAACTAGATTGACTCGTCACACATGTTTATATTATAAGGCGTGTTATCTTTCTGACCTTACTCTGATGACCTTCAGGGCACAGGGGTGATAAGATAACGAGCTTCCTCTGAAACAAAGAACATGTCGAGGGCTTGGCGTGAAACGGTTGTAACTTTAATTGGGAATTTTTTACCAAGGTTAATCACCTCGCCATAAAGTCTTTATAAGCGTTAAATCATTTTACTTGGTAAACAATGGAAATTTAGGTGCCATTGCTCGTTCTGAGCAATGGCACCTAAATTTGCATTGTTTACAAAGGGGTAAAAATTGCCCCTAAACCAGGGTTTTCAAAATAGGTTTTTAGTTACAACCGTTTCACGCCAAGCCCTCGATATTGACTGAAGTATGTCGTCGATCGGTGTCAAAAAACTGTCTCAGTTTGAAGTACAGTTAAACTGGTGTCATATATGTTAGTCTTTCAACTTGTATTAAGCAGAAACTTGGGGATTAACAAAAACGACATCTTCTTCTACATTTGACTTGTATTAAACAGCTACCTGTGTTCAGCAGCCAATTTTGACTCTCCCCTGGGTGGCTGCTTAATATCAGTTTTAAATATATATGCGTAAAGGATAATTTATTGTTTGGTATTTAACGCCGCTTTCAAAAAAAAAAAAAATCATGGGAGTTTCCTTGGTAAGTTATCAGTATTACTGGTCCTTTTATCCTGACACCAGCCAGTCAGTCGTAATGCTTACCCCACAACCCTGAGCGATAAGAAGGGTAGCTACTACTACCGTTTTTAAAGTCTTTAGTAAAAACAAACTTTTAAGATTTAGAAATTTGATCAATGTCATTTAGTGTCTTGAAGTTTTAACCATTCCGCACTTAAACTAAATCTGCACCACACGAGGTCAAGTCCTTCTGCTACACTTGTCTACACAAGTCGTCTGCTGCAAATGAGTCAAACTGCGTCTGTGTGTGGGAAAGGGTTCACACGGAAAGCGACCATTGGTGTTTTTGAAATGAGTAATAACTGATTGAATTGCACACTTGCTTGTATAATCAGTAAGTTCATATATATTCTGAAGAAGAGTTTATGATTGATTGATTGATAAGCGATTAACGCCGTTCTAAACAGAATTTAAGTTATATCACGGATGCCGTTTCACCCTACCTTTTATGTCCTGTCTCTTTTCTAACAATACAGCTACGCTTCAAAATTCACCGGAGATTCCACTGTACACAGATGCATCGAAACAAATAATACGAAGTTTATATAAAAAAAAAAGTTCACATCTTGTATCTAAATCCGAAACTGATTTGTTTACAAAGTAATACGACTACTGCCCAAACAAAACTATTCAAAAAGCGATAAAAACATGCAGCGAAATACCACGGACCCGATCAGATATTTAGAATATATTTCACGCATGACCAAAAAAAACATGTACCTTTACTGCGCCTGGGTCAAATTTGGTTGGTCATGCGTAAAGTGACCCCTTTACACACAAATGAGATATGAGCCAGAAAAAGAACAACATTATGGAATCTGCGTAATGTATCGAACCAGATCAGCCTGCGCAGTCCATGCAGGCTAATCCGGACCGACACATTTTTTCTTAGGGGGATAGAGGTATAGAGTAATGATTTTTGAAACAGAAAATCCACAGGAGGCGAGAAATGTCTGTCCGGGTTAATCTGCGCGGCTTGCTTAGGTTTATCCGGGTCGATACTTTACGCCGAGTCCACAATGTTGGTTTTCTGGTGGAACGGCTCATATTTTCAGATATTCAAACCGAGCACTCAGAGTGGTCTAGCCGAAACCATCGATCTAATTATGTCTTTTTACTAGTATACGCCCGACCAGTTGGTGTGTAAGCAGAGGTCCAGATAAGGAGGGGTATTCAGCTCTTTCTCCCACAATTTCTCTCTTATCTTTAAAGCAAACCCTATGTTGTGGGTACTCACAAGAATCGTCTCACTCTCACTGAGACGATTCTTTTGAGTACCCACAACATAGGGTTAGAGGGTCAACTAAGGATTTTAGAACATGAAAAACGCCCCTTATCCTCGAACCGTTGAGCGCCAATGAGAGAAAATCATTACTACTACAGAGTGGTAACAGAGGTCTAGATAAGGAGGGGTATTCAGCTCTTTTCCCCACAATTTCTCTCTTATTATTAAAGCGAAACCTTTGTTGTGGGTACTCAAAATAATCTAACTGAGACGATTCTTTTGGGTACCCACAACATGGTGTTAGAGGGTCAAATAAGGATTTAAGAACATGTAAAACGCCCCTTATCAGAATGCATCCTCGAATATTTCCATGGAATATTATCTATTTATATGTCGAATATGTTCGTATGAACATCGTATATAAACACATAGTAAACACAACATAAACAGTTTAAGCTATGCCTATCAAACGGAACGAAATCTACCTGTTTTATGAATGGAAAACAGGTAGAACATGTTTGGTTAACCGACTAAGGAACGGTATATCTATATAGGTTTCGCAAAACAGGTTTTGAGTTTTGTGACTATGGAACACAGGGCTGGTGTCATTTATCTTCAGAACAAAAATCACAGAGCAACTTCTCGAATAGGGCGTAGGTTTTTCCAAATGTGGTACTTAGCAAGGACTTATGTTTTCAATGTGACTTCGTTACACTTAGAGAATGCCTAACTACAAGTAAAAGACATTATTGAGCATTTGCAATAAAGCGTACACTCTTCCATGTTGGACCAGGACTAAAGATCTCTTTTAAAACCGGATCATGTTTAAACAACGGCTCGTCAGTCGAATAGCATGATCCTTTCTGATTACCACCCGGGTCATACCAACGACTTTAAACATGGTAGTCATTGCTGCCCTCCTTGGCGCTCTGGGTTGCAGGGTTAGCATTACGACTGACTGATTGACTTGTGTCAGGATAAACAGACCAGCTGTACTGGTAACTTACCCAGGAAACGCCATGATATAACTGAACAATTGTTGAAAGCGGTGAAAAATACGAAACAATCAACTGATTACCACCCGAGAGGGTATAGAAAGAAGTAGTAGATAAAGTGTCTCACCTAAACATCCGCTAATTGTTTATCTGAAACTACGTTTCTTTTCGAATCACAAACCAAAATGAGTATTCATAATTTAAATGCATGTATACCATCAGACCATACAACTTTTCAACTGCTTGGGGTAATTTTATGTGTCATAAATCGGCATGCATGATAAATTTGCGTATAAAAACCGACTGTAGGTGTTTAAACGAGGTTCACAATAATCATAATAGGATTGATATCATGTGTCAGAAATTCATTTTTACGAACAATGATTTTCGGCATTTCTATGTCGATCTAGTGCACGGGTGGACACATGTTACACTTGCAGCTTAACCCTTTCCCTCATATAGACGCTTTCTGACGCCTCTGCAGCAGACAGCTTTTTGAAAACATAGTGACAAAAGAAGAAATTGCACAGAACGTGCAATTTCTCCTTTTGCCACAATGTTTTCCACTTTTTGTCATAGGTTATCCATTCAATTATGGAGATTTTCTATGTTTTGACAAAATACGTTCAAAGTCGTCTGCTGCAGAATTGTCGTATGATGGAAAGGGTTAGGAAGCAGAAGATGGCGGTCTTAATCGCACTTTTTGCGACATATTAAGAAAAGTACGTGAAGACCTTGTAGAATCCACCCTGACCGAGTGGTGCGCGTTTTGGGTTTTTAAAACCGGGTGTCGCGGGTTCGATCCCAAATCGCGGCGGTCATGGTGATGTGCCCTTGGCCAAGGCATATTTCCTAGCCTAGTACTGGTTTGTTTACCCAGTGATCGTGGTGGAGTTCCCTTGGTCAAGGCACATGTCCTAGCCTAGTACTTGTTTGTTTACCCAGTGATCATGCGTAAGTGAACTGTCGCCGTGATATAACTAAAATAACGTTGATAACGGCGTAAAACCACAAATAAACAAGAGCTGTCGGAAGACAGCTCGCTCGACTGTTCCACCGCTTATTAGTTACTGAGATATGGACTATAATGTAGTCCAAATTGGGCCATAACTTGCATGCAATGTAAGGATAAAGTTATCTAACTTAATAATCCACAACGTCGGGATAGTTGGGTAGGATTTCAAAACAGTTTCAATGCAATACATCAAATAAATATTGAGATATGGACTCTTAATTTAGTTGCAAACAAAACAGTAAAAACAGTGCCATAACTTGCATAAAATGCTGAATAAAGTTATTTAACTTATGAACATATTTATGACAGTTGGGTAGGGTTGTATGAAGTTTATATGCAATGCATCAGGTAAATACTGAGATATGGACTGTTAATTTAGTTGCACGCAAACATTTAACTAGCATTTCTACGTAAAAAAGGGCCAGAAATTGCATAACATGCAGGATAGAGTTATCTAACTTGATAATCTACATAGGTGTAATAGTTGGGTAGGGTTGTAGAAAGTTGCAATGTAATATATGTAGTATATAAGTTATTTGCATGCACAACCTTAACTAAGGTCTGACGCGGACGGCGACGCCGACGCCGTAGCCAGGGTGAGTAGTATAGCTCTCATATTCTTCGAGCTTAAAAGACTTTGTAAAACGACATTGACCTTTGACATATTAATTCATTATACAATACTGTGGAGGAATCCGCTGTGGTCGAGTGGTTAGCGTCGGGGATTTCGAAACCGGGTGTCCCGGAATCGATCCCCAGTCGCGGCACTACGGTCATGGTGGAGTGCCCTTGGGCAAGGCACTTTTTCTAGCCTAGTACTGGTTTGTTTACCCAGGGATCATGAATAAGTGAACTGTCGCCGTGATATAACTGAAATATTGTTGACAGCGGCGTAAAACCCCAATAAATAAATATATAAATTATACAATACTGTATGTAAATGTATAAGCGTACAATGTACATTCGACACAGTTGGTTAAACAATATTGAAAACTACCGAAAAGGGCTCTTTAAAAAATACAACTCCCTTACACCATCTCTTGTGGCAGTTCATTTAAGCGTTAAAAAGAACAGATCTTATTTAAATCATGGAATAAAAAGATGTCTTACTTGTTTTAAGGCTACATACGTATGTCTAGTAAGGATTCATTGCACACACGAGATGGTTTTTACAAAAAAGGTGAATCACCGCCTTTTTCGATATGGGCCTTTGACTAGTCTATATCTGATTTGTAATGATAATTCATGTTTTTTGCCAAAAAGTCGAGAACCCGTCAATAAACCGAAGAGCTAAGTCTGAAGAAAATGAGCGTCACTTAGGTTGATGGATTTAGGTTTAACGCCGTTTTCAACATTTGTTCAGTCCTTTCAAGGCCGCCAACGTGTTTCCTGGTTTTCTCACGCTTGTCGCATTGACTTTTATCAAACGTCGGAAATAATGTTGGCCGAGCTGGGGTTCGAACTCACAACCCCTGGATGCGTCACTACGGAGAAAACCAACCTGGTGGCATTTGCGACCAGTATATATCCAGATCAACCTGCACCTTCACGTAGCTTGATCTTGCTTAGTACTGTTCGCGTATTAATCACAGAAAGGTATCCGGAATCTTCTGTAAAAAAACACCAAACATTGTAAATTTATAACTCACTGCTTCGATGCACATGTAGATTTTGTGTTTCTACAGTTGTAATAAGTAAAGGTGGGTTCACACTATGAACGTTTGTACCAGCGTTGGCCAGCGTTTGAAAGTCTAAGAAATGAGCCCAAACGTCGGCGAAATTACGTTCGCGAGAAGGATATTTTTCATTCACACTACCAACGTTTTATATCCGGCGCAAATCAACTTTTACGAACGTTTCCCAGCGTTTGACAGCGTTTGCTAGCGCTTGACAGCGTTTACCAGCGTTGTATTTATTTTCTATTAGCGTAGCCGAACTTTTGCCAACGCAGATGTGCAGCGGTCACCGACTTAGTCCAACTTAGACGAACGAATACTCAGCGTAGGTAAGCTGAGGTCAGCGTCAGGCAACGTTCACACTCTCTCCTCAGCCTCTCCAGGTCCTCCATCTGTAGAAGAAAGGGATTCATAAATGTATAAAATAATGGCGGAAAATGTTCGTGAAAACAAAGGTAATAACATAATGTGGTTATATTTACGTGTTAACTGTACTTACCGTGTAGTAATGATTATCCTCGATATCGCAAATATTTCAATGCATCCAATGCAGGATTGAGGAACAAGCTCGTGCATCTGCACACGCCAATGTAAAGTTTAGCTTTATGTATCCGAATTGTGATCTGCATACGCTCAGAACGTTTGGGTCGCGCTGGTAGTGCGTTGCTGACCGCTGACAAAAACCTGCAAACGTTCAGTTCGTTCGCACAAGTTGTTTAACGTTGTTGGCAGTTGGCTTGCGTCAGGCTTCGTAAGGATCCGTTGTCCAAAGTTCACCTAAGTTACGGGTACGCTGTTGAAAGTTCGCCTACGCTAGCCCCTTGCGTTACCATCGCGTTCATTGCGTCGGGTACCCGTTGGCCTCCGTTGGACAAGCGTTCGGCTAAGTTCACCACCACCAGCGTCGCAGTCGACGTTTGACAACAGAGTCCTACTTAGGCAAACTCTGTACAACTTAATCCAGCATTCAGGAACGTTTACGAACGGAGCACAACTTACACCAACATTTATTTCCAAACGTGGGCAAAGTTTTTGCATGTTAAAAACGAACACAACGTTCGTCAGCATTCGCCAGCGAACATCAACTCTTATAAACTTTTAGCAACTTTTACTAGCGGTGCTGGACGTTTGCCCAAACGTCGGAAAACGTCGGTCTAAACGTCGTAGTGTGAACCCAACTTTAAACCACCTGTCTAACGTACAGCTACTCTGCAGCAGACGAGTTTGAAAAATATCTAGGAAAGATGCGAAATATCTCTATATTAAAAAGGTGATTATTGAAAATAGTTGAAAGCATTAAGGTAAAAGGAGAAATTGTTCATCACGCGCATTTTTTTCTTTTGCTATAATGTTTCCAAAAGTCGTATGCCTGCTGCGTCAGAAAGTGTCTGTATGAGGGAAAACTAAAGTTGTTCTCCGAGCAACGCTTCAATATACATAAACTGCGTTGAAAATAGTACCTGATTATGGTTGATTGATTGTTTTGTGTTTAACGCCGCTATCAACAATTTGTCAGTTTCCTGGTTAAGTTACCAGTAATACTAGTCCACTTGAAAGTTTGCTGGTTGATGGACGTAGAGAGACCTGGTTTTCGAACAAATAAAAGAGTTCTGTATACCTATCTTAGGGTCCATTGGACTAGATGATGTATTGATGTGTCTACAGTCAAAATATTTGTCAAAATATTTGTCATAATATTTGTCAAAATACTTGCCAAAATATTGTCAAAATACAGCCCGCTCCATACATCGATTGCGTACAATGATCCACAAACGAGTTGAACAAACCCATCAGGAAAACGTTTTTTTCAAGGGTCATAATTCGATGTTTATCTATAGGCAATCTCATTTAAATCAGACGAAAATACCTCGAGCTAGCGAAGTTAAGGTCTGGTTTTTATACGCCCGTTTTGAAATCAAAGCGCTGAAAGCGCTGGTGGTATAGGGGCATATGTAAGTTGAAAATATATGGCATAGATAATATAGACAAACATTGTTGAAACAATGACCTTTAAACAAACCAAACCAATATTGCCTGCCTATACAATACAAATACCTAATTTATCAAAAGTTTCACCCTTTTCTTGTATAAACAAAATAAAAAGATTGACAAAAAACAGAGCAGCGACCCTTAATTAAAATATTTCCAGTTCAGAAATCACTAAAGATTCACAATGTATATTGTAATCATGCTGATAAATGAAAGACAATCGAAAGCATGCTAGAGTTATGTTTCTTTTGCACTGCACATCTGTAGCTCTGAGTTTCCTATACAACAAGTCTTAAATTGATACATTGGACATCTATTGAGACAATAACCGAAGAAATGAAAAATGAGTTTTACACCTAAAAAAACCAGATCAGATTTGTGTTCAAAATATTGTATCGATCTCTTAATCCCAATGTATACGTGTGACGACTTTGAAATGGATCCGCGAAACAGAAACAAAGTTTTGACCCATTAATGCAAACCGTAACGGACAGACGGACGGATGGATGAACACAAAGACGGACAGTCGGTCAGTCGCTCTGGACAAAGTACAACGCTTGGGAAACACTCATTAACGAAACAAGGGCATGTGTTTTTCATGCGAAAGTCATATAATAAGTGAGAACATGAAAAGACAAAAATATACACACTCCAAACGCAGCATGCTAAAGTTTGCAAATGGATACAATGGAAATTAATTGAGACAATCGCTGAACTAAATAAGGAAAAATGAAGATAACTAAGATAAGCAGACCAGAGTTATGTACCTAGTATTTTGCCGTTCTCCTGATCACACGGTATAAGTGTGACCACTTTCAAATAAATCTGCCATACAGAAACAACGTTTTGACCAATATATGCAATCCATGACGGACGGACGAATGCACATTCAGGCAGACAGCCGGCCGGACACCGGATTATACCTCCAAGCTTTACAGACAGAGATAACTTATAAAGTATTGATTACAGAAGACTGGTTCGATGCGTCAAAACACGTCTGTGCTTAGGAAAGCTTAGATTATGGTATTTGTAAAGTATTTGCAAATTAATTGTATCTCCGTACAAGGTTAATTTACAAAAACCTATTTAGACTATACTTCTAGTTTATTTGTCAACAGATACGTCTAGGACTAGATTACACGTTGACGAACGTTGAATCTTCAATTAGCGCAAATGCATATACATTATAATTTTAGTCCCAAAATCGGTAGAAGCGCCTCAATTATAAAATAAATAATGACCTTGCGGTTATAACTCGTGTGTATGTTGACATTTTCGGCCAACTTTCTTTCCGACGTTTGACAAAAGTCAATGCGACATGCGTCATTCGTCTTTCACAAATGGGCTAAGTCTATGTGAAAAAGAACACAGTTGGTTGGGAAGATTGTTGTGTGGAGTACTGGTGTGAGAAAACCAGGAAACATATTTGTAGATGAACTGGCCGCCGTGATATAACGTAGAAAATGTTAAAAACGGCGTTAAACCACAATCAATCAGTGTTAAAATCTTATCTCTAATTTGTAGATTTAATTCCTATGTCCTAGTTGGGTCGACATACAGCGACACGTGAGAATATTCAACACAACACGCGACCTGTTTTACCAACAATTCTCCAGTAGCGGTGAGACCGTTAGTACCATTCTTTCATGGCATGTATACACAGTAGGACCTCTCTCTTTGGACGGATTATGTAATAACAACTCCTTACCCTTGATCACGTAGACTAAATATACAGCAAACAACATTTAACTAAGCCTGAAAGTATTATTTTGAATAGTAATTAAAACATTGTGGAAAAAGACAAACTTGCTGATTATCATTTATCTGTTAAGGTTACATGTAGTCAAATGTGTCTTAAAGGGGCAAAGGCTAAAACAATAACTGTAGACAAATATTTTCGTTATCTAGGTTATAGAAAAAAATTGATTCATGTTTCAAAGCATTGTTTGGAAAGGAGGAATTGCTCATTGTCAGCAGTTTCTCCGTAGGCAAATATACTTTCAACATCCGTATGTAACTAAGTTGCTATAACGGAAACGGTTCAATCCTTTCCTGTTTAAAGTCGCTTTTTGACGCATGTGCAGCAGACGGCTGCAGATTGGTTATTCGTGACCCATTTCCTCTTTTTCCACAAAGCTATGTATAAACTATATATTTTTCCTTTTGATGTAAGGCGATATTGCTCGTTATCATTAATCACTAGCATGTTATTCAAAATGTGTCCGGAAAGGAGATAGAGTAAAAGAATGTCCACAGTAAAAGGTTTAAATATGAAAATAATTAATTTGAAACGTGTTTGAAAGCATTGTGTGAAAAGGAGAAATTGTTCATTGTCAGCAATAGCTCCATTTTCAACAATATTTCAATATTCGAACTGTTATATTATGACGGAAAGGGTTCCGCTACCATGGGGAGGATGTAACCATTTCCCGCTTACAGACGCATGTGCAGCAGACAACAATAGGAAACATTGTGACAAAAGGAGAAATTGCTTATCGTAGGCAATTTCTACTTTTGCCACAATGGTTTCAACTCCTTTCAATAATTTTATTTACAGTGATTTGCACATTTCTCTATGTAAGTCGATTGTTGTAAACTAATGGGGTCACAGCACGGTCGACGTTACCTTACACCACTGACATTAAGGTCAATCATAGTTCAGAGTGTGTTTCACTCGTTTGAACTATTTTGTATCCGATGATTAATAAATGCAAGCGGATGGTTTTTCGTGATTCGGTCGAACCAATGAAATCGTTGAAAAGGCAGATTATAACCAATCAAAACTCGATTTTGGTGTAGGTATACACATGTGGACTGTGGTTGCAGCTTTAATCCGACTTTTCGAAATCAGCATGAGTATGGGATAGGCGCGAAACGCCCCTATCCCCAAAACGGAACGTATTATAGTTTCACCTACGGCGTACGGCCGGGCGGCGTACAGTATGTTGTCAGCTGAATAACTTTAGAAGCCTTTGTCTAATCATTACCAAATTTAGTCAGAATGTGTATTGGTATAATATCTTGGACAAGTTCGATAACTAGCCATATTGCTTAAGTCACTCGAGAGTTATCGCCCTTTAATTATAGAAATTACCTAAAATTGGTCTTGTCAGCCCAATAATTTTAGAAGCCTTTGTCCAATCATCACTAAATCTGGCCAAAATGTGTATTGGCATATTATCTTGGACAAGTTCGATAACTAGCAATATCACTGTAGTCACTCAATCGAGAGTTATCGCCATTTAAAAATAGAATTTACCTAAAATTGGTCTTGTCAGCTCAATAACTTTAGAAGCCTTTGTCCAATCACCACCAAATTTGGTCAGAATGTTTATTGGCATAGTATATCGGACAAGTTCTATAATCAGCTATATCAGTCATTTTATTTGATCATCACCAAATTTAGACAATATGTTGATGGGCAGAATATCTTTGTCACGTTATCTTAGTCACTCCACACTTATGTCCCTCGAAATGGCCAAAACTGTATTAAAAGTGTTTACTCTCTAAATTTGCCTGACGTACAACCATTATCACTATACTTGGTCTCAAAATAACAGGACGGGCATATTTTGTGACAGTTGGCGCTGTTGATATGAGATAGGTAGATATATATATAGGATACGAAAACTTTTTAGTATTCCTTTGCCTGACAATAGCAGAAATGGCTCATAAAAAGCCAATTCTCCCTTTTCCACAATGTTTTTAAACTTAATCAAATAGTGTTCTTTCATCTATAGACGAATCATAATTTTCCAAAGTCGGATGCTGCAAAATGATTGAATACACACATGTGTGAAACTTTATTTGGTTACCAACATCAAAAATAACCAAACCGTCCGTTTGGACCTATAAGCCTTGAGCAAGGCATATTTTCTAGCCTAGTACTGGTTTGTTTACCCAGGGATCATGAATAAATGAACTGTCGCCGCGATATAACTGAAATAATGTTGAAAGCGGCGTAAAACCCCAATAAATAAATAAATAAATTGGACCTATAAGACATCGTTATTTGTAGAACTAATAATAAAACTAATATAATATCATATTACAAAATATCATACATTTTTGAGCGAAGGGTCGCGAAGCGATCCGAAAGCTCATAGCATGCCTGCTTTCGAAAATCCAACTTAAAGCTGCAACCACACTCAACCGCGGAAGGATTTGAGATTATTTCATTTGATTGGCTTTCATTCGCATCGCACTAATTTCGACACGCCTTTTTGCCCGAGTCCGCCTTCCTCATGAATGAGTTCAAAAAGTAATTCCACTGTGGACTAGATTGTTATCAATATGTACAATGTCAAATACTTTTGATTTCATTCAATATTATCACACTGTAGACTAGTCACTCAGTCACTTTAAACAACGTTTTATAATATCATTAGTCGCCGGGCAGAAGCCCGCGACTTCTATTTTTAATAGGTTTTCTGAAATCACATGGGAGGTGGGATTATTATTAGAAAGAAACACATTTAGATGTCTTGAACATATTACAATTGTGTTTGTTTAAAAACACTAAGTAATGACACATCTAAAATGAAATAAATATTCCGATGTTTTAGGTATTTTCAGTTTCTTTATTTTGACTCGCATTTATGTTTTTTTGTTTTATTTACGAAGACAAAACAGTCCCTATTTGCTAGAATGAAATACTGTATTTTACACTATATACTACATGTAATCAAAAGGCTATAACTACAAACCTTTACGTCGCACAGTCTAATGTTGTTTACATACGCGCACCTGCTGATGAAAATGACGTCGAATATTCTCCTTCTAATGGCAATTTTAACTTACTGAATGTTATTTTCATGTTCAAAGAGATGTCTTGATTTGTGAAGAAGGCATTTTATAATGTTTATCCATGTATATCTAAAATATGAACTGTTTCTAAGCTAAAACTGTTGATCGCGTGACTCGCGAATACCAACTGCGTAGATCAATCTCCTTTGCAGAGAGCCGCTCTTTACACTCACTTACAAATAGTAAATCATATGCGATTTAAAATGTTTATTTGGTTCGAAACAAATGAAGAAAAGAACAAACCGAGATAAAACTGGTTGTAACAGAAAAAATACTTTGAACGAACACTCTCTGCCTATAAAGAGAGTTTCTAGAACGACACCTCTGCGAATAAGAAAGAATCGGGTCTTTCGTACAAAATTATTTCGTCCTTGACAATTTAAAATGTGTCATTTAATTCCCTAAAGGCATATTGCTTCCGATCTGCATATTGTTATGCATCATTGACACAAGGGCGCTCATCATAATATAATTTTAAAACATGAGTAGTTTGTTATTTTCATTATGAAAAAGGAAGGAAAAAATTAAAATAAATTAACATGTTGTAGGGCTCAGTTTATGTTCGAAATTAAGTTTAAATTATACAACAATTTCAATGAAATTTAACTGTTTAGTTGATATTTTATTTCGAAGGTGGTCTAATTTATAAATATTGAACTACATTTCAACATTTGTTAAAGTATGATATAATTAGGATGCCAAGCTAATATCATCTTTAGAAAAAGAGAAAACTCATGTCTTCAGCGATTTAACCCTTATCTCATTGTTTTAAAGTAGATTGCTGCAAAGGTGTCCACTGTTGACTTTAATAGAGGAAAGGTAAAATGACGTGCTATTGCATGCAAATCCTAAATTGTCTGTTTTGTGGTTTTATTGAAAAATAATAAAATTCAAATATTCTGACAAACATCTTGAAAAGTGTATGTGGAATTCACAAATCTTATAATTATTCCTTAATGAAAGCACTGTATACATACTAAGACTAATGATTGGCAAGATTACTCATTTCCATTACTGTTTATGATCAATAATTAGTTGGTTGTGTGTATGGTCAACCTACTTTGGAATGGAGATTGATTATAAACAATGAAAGGCTCCAATTATCATTCACTTCGTTGACAAAACAATGCAAGTTATGATACATTTTCACTTGACCCCACCCCTGATGTTCCAATATGCCCCTCAGTTGATAACTGTTTATTCAACTACTATAATGTTAGTGTTATGCATAACTGCACTATGGATATCCGGCGACATTGATGCGTTGCATCAACTTTCTATTGTATTGTTATATTAAATTGCATTGCATGGTAAGCGTGAATATATGGCGATGAGGATATGTATGATATTACGTTTCAATGTCACCTTCTTCGTCTACGACGGGGCATTTTACTTTTTTCGAATGTATGTACATGTACTTGTAAATTGGTAAATGTGCTCCACTTGCTATGTCATTTGTAATGTTTATTTGTTTGTTTTGTTTTTCTCACGGGTAATGAGGCCTATTGAATTTATATTTGATATGTTATATAGGAGGCATTGCTTATCTCTCTTACATACAATATGTTTTTTAACTCTTTCCCACTTGTAGAAGCGTTTTGACGCACTTGCAACAGACGACTTTTCAAAAATAATTTGACTCCTTTTGCCATCATGTTTTTAACTAGATTCACACAATGTTCTTTCATTTTAAGAGAATTTCCATATGTTTGACAAAATGATTTCAAAGTCCTCTGCTGCAGGTAAGATGCATGTTGGAAAGGGTTAATCAGAAATGCTTTTGTTAATTTAAGTCAAGAAATGTGGCCCAGGGGTCCGGATGCTCAGAGACAAAGTCATGTATGCTTTTGGAGCCGAGGATTTCGACAGGAAAGTCTTCAGGGTGGAGAGATACCGTGACCTTGTCTCACGATCGACCTTGAATGACTTGCATACGGCGACGATTAACATGCTGCTTGTTAGATGTCACATTGGATGTTCAGGAATTAAATATACGGTGGACTCGCCATAACTCGAAGTCGAAAGGGACCACCTATGAATTACTTCAAGTTATCGACTTGTTCGAGTAATATCTGGATGTATACTTAATTAAAATATGTATTATCAGCTTCTCGACTCATTATATTTAAATATGTATTGGGGACAAAATTATAACACGAAAAAAGTCACACCAGTTCTGACTGCTCATAAATAAGCAAGCAGAAAACTGCTACGCTGTTTTCAAAAACCCAAATCCGTTTAATGAAAATAATTCAATAATCTTTGGAAATATGCCATGCTCGAGTTACCGCGTGTCCCTGTATGTATCCACCAGAAACATTGTTGCACTCCACTTTATCGCGTTGTTTTCCTGTACAATATTTACATGTTATGTAAGCGGATACCGGTATCTTAGTCGGAACTCACGAACCCCTGGATTTACAGCCCGCGTCGCTACCGACTAAGAAACCGGTATCCGCTTATATAACATGTAAATATTTGTCAAGCATGTGGATATGATGATGTCGGTTACAGGAAATCAACAGGCACATGTCCTAGGTAAACAGTCACACGCCTTACGTTAGCATTCACACGCCCTTCTTAAACCGTCACACGCCCTACATAAACCGTCAAGCGCCATACATAAGCCTTTAAACATTCTACATAAAACGTCGCATTACCTACGTTAACCGTCACACACTCTACGTTAACCGTCACACGCCGTACGTAAACCGTCAAGCGCCATATGTAAGCCTTTACACGTACTAAATAACCCGGTGATACACCCTTCTTTAGTCTTCACACTTGCGTAAACTGTTATAATTACCACGTCCTTCGTAAACCGTCACATGCCCTACGTAAACAGTAACATGCCCTACATAAAACATCACATTACCTACGTTATCCGTCACACGCACTACGTTAACCGTCACACACCCTACGTTAACCGTAACACGTACTGCGTTAACCTTACACGCCCTACGACCACCGTCACGCGTCCTACGTAAGCATTTAAAGGCCCAGCCTAAACCGTCACGCGCCTTACGTAATCCGATTCAAATAATTTGTTTAAAATGAAGTATCTTAAATCCCCCAGTTACTCTTTCCCATATACAACAACTCTTTTAAATCATCTGGTATGCATATATATAATATATACATATATGAATACAATGTGGCAAATGGAAATATTCGCATTACGAGATAATAATTCTTATGCAATAATGTTTCCAACAGTCGTTAGTTACACATGCGTCTTAATGCTTACGCGTATTGTGGTAAACAACATAATAAGGATATAGCTTAAAGAGTCTATAATAAAGAGGTCGTTGATCGGTTCTCGAATTTCCGTGAAAATTCACTCGAGCCGAACACAAACGCCCGGGTCGACAGGCAGCAAAGTTGACCCTGTTAAAATACCAATACATAATGCGCCAGGAGTACATGAAATCGCAAACCAATTAAGTCAGTGGGAATCTTCATTAATACATCAATTAGAACAGAGACATTTATTAACAACTGTACTAAATAACATAATGTTCTGAACGGTCCCGAATCGTCGTCATGAATTATAACTGCGTCATTTTGACATAGTCGACGGTCATAGCAGCGGCGTCCCCACTCCAAGTTGGCATCCATTCGCTTCGTTTGCTCCAGAAATCGGCGTTCTCGACGGGCGAGTTATTGTTCCATGGTTTACTGTGTGGGCTGTAATTCCAGGAATCCGGAAGAAACCGTTTACACCTCCAACAGCGACGTTCAGAATCAAGTAAAACTAAAATAGAGTGAATTAGTTTAAACATATTTATTTTACATCGATTCGTTACAGGACTCGAACCCGGGACCTTTGGTACGAGAGGGCGATGAGAGAGACCTCAGCACCACTGTCTTCACGTGGGTGATCAATTCCGGTTTTCCAAATGTCAAGATAGCTTCCAATGATATTAAGGCAGCCAGCCAGCCAGCCAGCCAGCCAGCCAGCCAGCCAGCCAGCCAGCCAGCCAGCCAGCCAGCCAGACAGCCAGCCAGCCAGCCAGCCAGCCAGCCAGCCAGCTAGCCAGACAGACAGATAGACAGACAGACAGACAGACAGACAGAGGAGTTAGGAGAGATGAGAGAGAGAGAGAGAGAGAGAGAGAGAGAGAGAGAGAGAGAGACGAGAGAGAGAGAGAGAGAGAGAGAGAGAGAGAGAGAGAGAGAGAGAGAGAGAGAGACGAGAGAGAGAGAGAGAGAAGAGAAGAGAGATAGACAGACGTGCAGGATGTCACGGGTTCGATTCCCGACGGGTTTCACCTAAAACTTTTAAAATTGATGTGATGGTGTTCTCTCTCCTCCTTGTCGCTCAGGAATGTGATATTTTTTTCACTGCGAGTGACTCGCTAGTTCCAGGATAAATGGACTAGCATCTTACCCAGAAATAGCCGAGATATAAATGAGGAATTGATGATAGAGGCGTTAACCACCATTAAACAAAACATACACGCACACAGTGTCTTCAGAGCTGTCACACAGTCTCTTCAGATATGTCATTCTCTCCATTCAGTCAGAAGGGTCATAGAATGCAAACTCTTAAAACTGACCTTAAATTGAAGTCTCTTCAACACCCTTTTATTTGATACCAATACGCAGCTGCATTAACTCTTTTCGACAAGCATACGCCTTTCTATCCATCTGCAGCAAACGAATTTCGGAAAACAGTGTGGCAAAGTGTGTGGCAAAATAAAATTACTCATAATGCAAAGTTTCTCATTTTACCGCAATGTGTTCATATCATATCTCTAGTCAATGAACAATGAAAATACTTCCATTTATATTTGTTTTTACATTTTCTTTTTAGGATGTTTTCCAAAATTATCTGCTACAAAATTGTTGTATGTGGGAAATGATTAAGACTCAAATTTCCTGGACGAGACTCCTATAAATTATTTATAGACATTCCAACTTACGGCCTGGTCAAACGGAGCACTTTTCTGGCCACTAGACCAGATGTTGTTACCCGGGAGATTGCCCCACTGGAAATATCCCTCGTTAGGTGTTTGTCGGTTAAGGATGACTTGACCGTCAACGGAGATGCTATCAAAATAGAGTTAAAACATTGTACTACTTCCAGTCATGTGCTAATACTGTCATGATAGTGTTGAATCATTACATTAACCCCATTGCTAATACTGTCATGATAGTGTTGTAGCATTACATTACCTCCATTGCTAATACTGTCATGATAGTGTTGTAGCAATACGTTACCCCCATTGCTAATTCTGTCATGATAGTGTTGTAGCATTACATTACCCGCATTGCTAATACTGTCATGATAGTGTTGAAGCATTACATTACCCCCCATTGCTAATACTGTCATGATAGTGTTGAAGCATTACATTACCCCCCATTGCTAATACTGTCATGATAGTGTTGAAGCATTACATTACCCCCCCATTGCTAATACTGTCATGATAGTGTTGAAGCATTACATTACCCCCCATTGCTAATACTGTCATGATAGTGTTGAAGCATTACATTACCCCCATTGCTAATACTGTCATGATAGTGTTGAAGCATTACATTACCCCCATTGCTAATACTGTCATGATATTGTTGTAGCATTACATTACCCCCCATTGCTAATAATGTCAAAATAGTGTTGTAGCATTACATTACCCCCATTGCTAATACTGTAATGACAGTGTTGTAGCATTACATTACCCCCCATTGCTAATACTGTCATGATAGTGTTGTAGCATTACATTACCCCCATTGCTAATACTGTCATGACAGTGTTGAAGCATTACATTACCCCCATTGCTAATACTGTCATGATAGTGTTGTAGAATTACATTACCCCCATTGATAATACGGTAATGACAGTGTTGAAGCATTACATTACCCCCCATTGTTAATACTGTAATGACAGTGTTGAATCATTACATTACCCCCCATTGCTAATACTGTCAAAATAGTGTTGTAGCATTACATTACCCCCATTGCTAATAATGTCAATGATAGTGTTGAATCATTACATTACATCCCAATGCTAATACTGTCATGATAGTGTTGAAGCACTACATTACCCCCCATTGCTAATACTGTCATGATATTGTTGTAGCATTACATTACCCCCCATTGCTAATAATGTTTAAATAGTGTTGTAGCATTACATTACCCCCATTGCTAATACTGTAATGACAGTGTTGTAGCATTACATTACCCCCCATTGCTAATACTGTCATGATAGTGTCGAAGCATTACATTACCTCCATTGCTAATACTGTAATGATAGTGTCGAAGCATTACATTACCCCCATTGCTAATACTGTCATGATAGTGTTGAAGCATTACATTACCCCCATTGCTAATAATGTCATGATATTGTAGAAGCATTACATTACCCCCCCCCACCCCCCCCCCCCCCCCCATTGCTAATACTGTCATGACAGTGTTGAAGCATTACATTACCCCCATTGCTAATACTGTCATGATAGTGTTGTAGCATTACATTACCCCCATTGCTAATACTGTCATGATAGTGTTGAATCATTACATAACGCCCATTGCTAATAGTGTCATGATAGTGTTGTAGCATTACATTACCCCCCATTGCTAATACTGTCATGATAGTGTTGAAGCATTACATTACCCCCCATTGCTAATACTGTCAAAATAGTGTTGTAGCATTACATTACCCCCATTGCTAATACTGTCATGATAGTGTTGAAGCATTACATTACCCCCCATTGCTAATACTGTCATGATAGTGTTGTAGCATTACATTACCCCCCATTGCTAATACTGTCATGATAGTGTTGAATCATTACATTACCCCCCATTACTAATACTGTCATGATAGTGTTGAATCATTACATTATCCCCATTGCTAATACTGTCATGATAGTGTTGTAGCATTACATTACCCCCATTGCTAATACTGTCATGATAGTGTTGAAGCATTACATTACCCCCATTGCTAATACTGTCATGATAGTGTCGAAGCATTACATTACCTCCATTGCTAATACTGTCATGATAGTGTCGAAGCATTACATTACCCCCATTGCTAATACTGTCATGATAGTGTCGAAGCATTACATTACCCACATTGCTAATACTGTCATGATAGTGTTGAATCATTACATTATCCCCATTGCTAATACTGTCACGATAGTGTTGTAGCATTACATTACCCCCATTGCTAATACTGTCATGATAGTGTTGTAGCATTACATTACCCCCATTGCTAATACTGTCATGATAGTGTTGTAGCATTACATTACCCCCATTGCTAATACTGTCACGATAGTGTTGAATCATTACATAACGCCCATTGCTAATAGTGTCATGATAGTGTTGTAGCATTACATTACCCCCATTGCTAATACTGTCATGATAGTGTTGTAGCATTACATTACCCCCATTGCTAATACTGTCAAAATAGTGTTGTAGCATTACATTACCCCCATTGCTAATACTGTCATGATAGTGTTGAAGCATTACATTAACCCCCATTGCTAATACTGTCATGATAGTGTTGAATCATTACATTACCCCAATTGCTAATACTGTGATGATAGTGTTGAATCATTACATTATCCCCATTGCTAATACTGTCATGATATTGTTGAAGCATTACATTACCCTCATTGGTAATACTGTCATGATAGTGTGGAAGCATTACATTACCCCCATTGCTAATACTGTCATGATAGTGTTGAAGCATTACATTCCCCCAATTGCTAATACTGTCATGATAGTGTTGTAGCATAACATTATCCCCATTGCTAATACTGTCAAAATAGTGTCGAAGCATTACATTACCCCCATTGCTAATACTGGCATGATAGTGTCGAAGCATTACATTACCCCCCATTGCTAATACTGTCATGATAGTGTTGAATCATTACATTACGCCCATTGCTAATACTGTTATGATAGTGTTGAATCATTACATTACCCCAATTGCTAATACTGTCATGATAGTGTTGTAGCATAACATTATCCCCATTGCTAATACTGTCATGATAGTGTTGTAGCATAACATTACCCCAATTGCTAATACTGTCAAAATAGTGTTGTAGCATAACATTATCCCCATTGCTAATACTGTCATGATAGTGTTGTAGCATAACATTACCCCAATTGCTAATACTGTCAAAATAGTGTTGTAGCATAACATTACCCCCATTGCTAATACTAAACAGAACAGCACAGAACATATGTGTACTCATATGACTTGAACACATATGGTTCATCGTCAAAATATTTACCATATACATGTGCATACGAGAAAAATAGACATACAGTTTAACAAAATACTATTATGAATGAATAATGCACTTCCCAAGAAGGCGGAAATAATGTTCCAAATGATAGGAATATATATAAGTATATGCAGATATTCGGATAAAGAGCTTAGTGCTATGTTTTCCTGACATGTTAAGCAATAAGCTCAACACGAAAAGGAACCATATCACTCAACGTCTAATCATTTACTACATTAAGTATACTTTTCTTTTGTGGTTAGCTTTCACATAGTATATTCAAATGGCATTTAAAACTTTAAGATTTGATGAGTTAAACATAAAAATTAATTTGTACATATAAGGATTTCTGTAATATATTTTCTTTATATGTATCAGTCGTAGATCTTGATAAAAAGGGCAAACTAGCATGAAATGAAACTCGTCTTCAATATCAGTTAAATTGCAAAGAGTACATTTTTTATCTTCTCTATTGATTTTTCTATCATGTCATGCGTAATCTCACAACGGCATTTCTGTCAATTGGAATATTCCTTTTTTCAAGGTAACAAGGCATATCAAAAGTGGTTTTTAGATTTTGGATAAAATCAGTGAAGGTTTATTATTTACGTCAATTTAACATTCATCTCTATACATGTCGATCAGTCTCTGAGTCTGTAGTGAATGTTTAACGTTTCTAACACAATTAGCAGTGGAATCGCTACTATTTTGATTAATCGTATGATTTATTACTGTAGAAAGGACACAATTATTTACCTTTTCTGTAAAAAGTTTTATAACATATTTAATAATTATAATTATAATAATGACATAGTGTGGACATCTTCCAAACTCTCCAAATATAGCAGAATTGCTTGTTGAGGGCTTTATTGTAAATTAATTATTAAAATATTATATTATCCCAAATAATAGTTAAACCATTACATAAGCCACAGTACTAATACTGTCAAAAACGAGTTGAAACATTATATTACCCAAACTGCAATAACTGTCAAAATTGAGTTGAAACAATATATAACCCCAATTGCAAATTTTGTCAAAATTGAGTTGAAACATTAATTAACCTACATTGCAAATACTGTCAAAAACGAGTTGTAACATTATATTACCCCCAATTGCAAATGTCAAAAACGAGTTGAAACAACATACTACCCCCCAATTGCAAATGTCAAAAACGAGTTGAAACAATATATTACCCCAATTGCAAATATTGTCAGAAAGGAGTTGAAACGTAATATTACCCTCATTGTTAATACTGTAAAAATACAGTTGAAACATTATACATGTATTAATATCATTGTTAATACTGTCACAATACAGTTGAAACATCATACATGTATTATTCTCATTATTAAAACAATAAACACGTATCATTCTAATTGTTAATACTGTCAAAATACAGTTGAAATATCGTATTATCCCCATTATTAATAGTGTTAAAATACAGTTGAAACAATATACATGTATTATCCCCATTATTAATAGTGTTAAAATACAGTTGAAACAATATACATACATGTATTATCCCCATTATTAATAGTGTTAAAATACAGTTGAAACAATATACATGTATTATCCCCATTATTAATAGTGTTAACATACAGTTGAAACAATATACATGTATTATCCCCATTATTAATAGTGTTAAACTACAGTTGAAACAATATACATGTATTATCCCCATTATTAATAGTGTTAAAATACAGTTGAAACAATATACATGTATTATCCCCATTATTAATAGTGTTAAAATACAGTTGAAACAATATACATACATGTATTATCCCCATTATTAATAGTGTTAAAATACAGTTGAAACAATATACATACATGTATTATCCCCATTATTAATAGTGTTAAAATACAGTTGAAACAATAAACATACATGTATTATCCCCATTATTAATAGTGTTAAAATACAGTTGAAACAATAAACATGTATTATCCTCATTGTTAATACTGTCAAAATACAGTTGAAACAATATGCATGTATAATCCCCATTGTAAATACTGTCAAACTTAATTTGAAATATTTGTTATGTACTGTTTTATCCCCATTGTTAAAAGTGTCAACATTCTGTTGAAACATTATACATATATTATCTCCATTTTTAAAACTGTGAAAATAGAGTTGAAACATTATATCCTACCCCCTTTGCTAATACTGTCATAATAGAGTTGAAACAAAATACATATCCCCCATTGTTAATAGTGTCAAACTGTAGTTGAAACATTATTTCGCAATTCAGCGGAATAATGGTTACATAATAGTTAAGCTAACAGTAAAGTATAGCTGGCTTACATGATGTGATCCACGGTCCAATCGAGGGTATACGTATGGAAATCGTCACTCCATCTTTCGGAACTACTCCTGCAATGTTCATCTCGGGGTAAAACTTACGTTCTATAAGTGGATATTATATAAATATCATATGGCAGCATGTGTGACATTGATATTGTTAACCCGAGAGCAGAATGTCACCCGAGGCGTAAGCCGAGGGTGACATTCTGTTTGAGGGTTGACAATATCAATGTCACACATGCTGCCATATGATATTTATTTTATTATACCGAACAAAATTAAGTGACGTCACTGCTGTATGTGTATAAGGGAGGCAATCACGTCATGATTTAGCTAAAATATTGAAGCAGTTATTTGCCCTTATATGACATTCAAAATATCACTGCGGTCACATGACCTGACAGTCAATTTTCGCTTGGTCACGTGTCAAAAAGGATGAAAATGTTTCTGATAGTCAAAATATCTCTTTTTCGGGTAATGGGATTTTACCATTGTAGACAGAAGTGAGGTATAATAATTGTAAATGTGACACTACTATATACAATCGTAAGCATACTTGTTTTGCATGAGACACGTTATCAAATACACTCCTAAGCATGGTTGTTGTTGAAAATGGATCCTTAACATATTTGTCTTGCCTGTGGCACTACTTCAGACAATCCTGAATATGCTTGCTTTTCATATGACACGCTGCTATATACAATCCTTACAATGATTGTTTTTTCATGTGACTCTCTACTTTACCGAACCTTTAATATGGTTGTTTTGCAATTGGGACTTTCATAGACAATCCTTAATATGGTTGTTTTGCATGTGTCTCTCTACTTTATAGAATCTTTAATATGTTTGTTTTGTCATGTGGCACTATTATAGACATTCCTTAGCATTTTTGTTTTTCCCACGTCACTCTTCTATATAAAGTTATTCACATGTTTGTTTGCATTGACTCGCTTTTATATATAATCCTTAACATGATTGTTTGCATGTGAGACTACTTTATAAAATACTTAAAATGTTTGTTTCAAATGCAAATCTCCACTAAATACATTACTTTATATGTTTCTTTTGCACTTGACTCTCTACTATATGCAATCCATAACATGTGTCTTAACATGGAACTATCTACTATATGCCATTTTAAACATGTGTGTTGTGCATATGACACTCACTTATGCATGTGGCAATTTATTATACATGTGCCAATTTTATCATAATTACTTTGCATGTGACAATGCATTATATATGTTCTTTATATGTTTGTTTTGCATGTGACTCTCTGCTATATAGCGTACACCCATAAACACATAACTTACTTTTCTCCGCGTGTCATGTCAAATCTGTTCTGACCGGCATCAGTTCCCCAGTGAAGGGCTGATCCCACTTGACGTACACCGTGGTCGTAACCAGCGCCATCATAAGCATATTCGTTACCTTTATAATGACAAGAATGAACATATTCGATACCTTTATAATGACAAGAATGAACATATTCGATACCTTTATAATGACAAGAATGAACATGTTCGTTAATCTATAAAAAACAAGAATGATCTTTTTTTTCCACTTTTTAATGACATTTTGATCATATTCTTTAACTTTTTAAAGACAATAATGATCATATTCTTTAACTTTTTAATGACAATAATGATCATATTCTTTAACTTTATCATGACAATAATGATCTTGTTCGTAAACCTTTAAAATGACAAGAAGGATCATATTCGTTACCTTTATAATGACAAGTATGACCATGTTCGTTACCTTTATAATGACAAGAAGGATCATGTTCGTTACTTTTATAATGACCAGAATGATCGTGTTTGTTACCTTTATAATCACAAGAATGATCATGTTCGTAAATAACAAGAATGATCGTGTTTGTTACCTTTATAATAAAAAGAATGATCATGTTTGTAAAAAACAATACTGATCGTGTTCCATACCTTTATAATGACAATAATGATCATGTTCGATACCTTTATAATAATAATAATGATCATGTTCGATACCTTTATAATAACAAGAATGATCATGTTCGATACCTTTATAATGACAATAATGATCGTGTTCCATACCTTTATAATGACAATAATGATCATGTTCGATACCTTTATAATAACAATAATGATCGTGTTCGATACCTTCATAATAACACGAATGATCATATTCGATACCTTTATAATAACAATAATGATCGTGTTCGTTACCTTTATAATAACAAGAATGATCATGTACGATACCTTTATAATAACAAGAAAAATCATGTTCGATACCTTTATAATGACAAGAATGATCCTGTTCAATACCTTTATAATAACAATACTTATCGTGTTCGATACATTTATAATAACAATAATGATCATGTTCGATACCTTTATTATAACAATAATGATCATGTTCGATACCTTTATAATAACAAGAATGATCATGTTAGATACCTTTATAATAACAAGAATGATCATGTTCGATACCTTTTTAATGACAATAATGATCGTGTTCGATACTTTTTTAATGACAATAATGATCGTGTTCAATACCTTTTTAATGACAAGAATGATCATGTTCGATGCCTTTATAATGACAACAGTGATCATGTTCGTAAATAACAAGAATGATCGTGTTTGTTACCTTTATAATGACAAGAATGATCATGTTCTTAAATATCAAGAATTATCGTGTTTGTTACCTTTATAATGACAAGAATGACCATGTTCTTAAATATCAAGAATTATCGTGTTTGTTACCTTTATAATGACAAGCAGGATCATGTTCGTTACCTTTATAATAACACGAATGATCGTGTATGATACCTTTAAAGTAACAAGAATAGTCGTGTTCGATAGATTTATAATGACAAAAATGATCATATTCGATACCTTTATGATGACAAAAATGATCATATTCGATACCTTTATAATGACAATACTGATCATGTTCGATACTTTTATAGTAACAAGAATGATCGTGTTCGATACCTTTATAATGACAATAATGATTGTGTTCTAAACCTTTATTATGACGATAATGATCATATTCGATACCTTTATAATGACTATACTGATCATGTTCGATACCTTTATAATGACAAGAATGATCGTGTTCGATACCTTTATAATGACGATAATGATCATATTCGTTACCTTTATAAGGACAATACTGATCATGTTCGTAATCCTTTAAAATAACAAGAATGATCATATTTGTTAACTTTTTAATGACAATTATGATCATATTCTTTAACTTTATAATGACAATAATGATCTTGTCGTAAACCTTTAAAAAAAACCAAGAATGATCATATTCGTTATCTTTATAATGACAAAAACGATCATGTTCGTTACCTTTATAATGACAAGAAGGATCATGTTCGTTACCTTTATAATAACAAGAATGATCATGTTCGATACCTTTATAATGACAAGAATGATCATGTTCGTTACCTTTATAATGACAAGAATGTTCGTGTTTGTTACCTGTATAATGACAAGAAGGATCATGTTCGTTACTTTTATAATGACAAGAATGATCATGTGGGTTACCTTTATAATGACAAGAGTGATCATGTTCGTAAATAACAAGAATGATCGTGTTTGTTACCTTTATAATGACAAGAATGATCATGTTCGTAAATAACAAGAATGATCGTGTTTGTTACCTTTATAATGACAAGAATGATCATGTTCGTTATCTTTATAATAACACGAATGATCGTGTTCGATACCTTTATAATAACAAGAATGATAATGTTCGTTATCTTTATAATAACACGAATGATCGTGTTCGTTATCTTTATAATAACAAGAATGATAGTGTTTGTTACCTTTATAATGACAAGAATGATCGTGTTCGATACCTTTATAATGACAAGAATGATCGTGTTCGATACCTTTATAATAACAAGAATGATCGTGTTTGTTACCTTTATAATGACAAGAATGATCGTGTTCGATACCTTTATAATGGCAATAATGATCACATTCGTTACCATTATAATGACAATACTGATCATATTCGTTACCATTATAATGGCAATACTGATCATGTTCGATACCTTTATGATGGCAATACTGATCATGTTCGATACCTTTATAATAACAAGAATGATCGTGTTCCATACCTTTAAAATGACAATAATGATCGTGTTCGTTACTTTTATAATGACAATACTGATCATATTCGTTACCTTTATAATGACAATACTGATCTTGTTCGATACCTTTATAATAATAAAAATGATCGTGTTCTATACCTTTAAAATGACAATAATGATCGTGTTCGTTACTTTTATAATGACAATACTGATCATATTCGTTACCTTTATAATGACAATACTGATCATGTTCGATACCTTTATAATAACAAAAATGATCGTGTTCCATACCTTTAAAATGACAATAATGATCGTGTTCGTTACTTTTATAATGACAATACTGATCATATTCGTTACCATTATAATGACAATACTGATCATATTCGTTACCTTTATAATGGCAATAATGGTCAAGTTCGTTACATTCAACATTATTGCCATATTCAACAAAACCCCTTTATATACAATACCCAACTAGACCGCCAGAGGCAAAAAAATGTCTCTACATATCCATGTGTTGGCAGCACATAATAGGGCACATGCATAACGCAAGTAGAGCTGTGCTGATTGTATGAACGTATATCTATGGATCTTCGTGAATTACGTCGAATTGCAAAGCTTAACAGCGTTCAAAACATGGTTCTAGTAACTTTCTTAGACAGCTAAACTAATAGTAAGCAATCAAAATTTATTTTTGTTAATAGAAGAAATAGGTTAGATTCCAGCTCTTCGTACTTTGCTTTAAGTAGGAAAACATGCAGAGGCTTGTTTTCTCGTGGAACAGCTAGTTTTGTTTTTATCATATTGCGGATGTCACTAAGAATACCAGACATAGATATACATCGAAATAAATTAAACGCACCTCTGCTCTCCATCATATCGATCTCGCCAGATCTTGGCCAACCTCCATATTTGCTATCTCTGGGCAACATCCAGATAGCTAAAAAGAAAAGAGGATTAACCCATTCATGCCGCATTGATAAGGGTTTTGTAATAAGTGGATTTGATGTGAGAAATTAAACATATTCATATGGTTACTAACAGTTACTGACCATTGTGTTGAACACACCAATTTACAGAGCATGACCTTATGTTTTGTTTTGCTAAACCTCTCTTAAAAGAAAAATGCAACATAAGTGGACGCTCTACCACTACACCTTCTAGACGCTCTACCACTACACCTTCTAGACGCTCTACCACTACACCTTCTAGATGCTCTACCACTACACCTTCTAGACGCTCTACCACTACACCTTCTAGATGCTCTACCACTACACCTTCTAGACGCTCTACTACTACACCTTCTAGACGCTCTATCACTACACCTTCTAGACGCTGTACCACTACACCTTCTAGACGCTGTACCACTACACCTTCTAGACGCTCTACCACTACACCTTCTACACGCTCTACCACTACACCTTCTACACGCTCTACCACTACACCTTTTACACGCTCCACCACTACACCTTCTAGACGCTCTACCACTACACATTCTACACGCTCTACCACTACACCTTCGAGACAATCTACCACTACACATTCTACACGCTCTACCACTACACATTCAAGACACACTACCACTACACTTTCGAGACGCTCTACAATTACACCTTCGAGACGCTCTACCACTACACCTTCTCGACGCTCTACCACTACACCTTCGTGACGCTCTACCACTACACCTTCGTGACGCTCTACCACTACACCTTCGTGACGCTCTACCACTACACCTTCGTGACGCTCTACCACTACACCTTCTAAACGCTCTACCACTACACCTTCTACACGCTCCACCACTACACCTTCGTGACACTCTACCACTACACCTTCCTGACGCTCTACCACTACACCTTCTAGATGCTCAACCACTACACCTTCTACACGCTCTACCACTACACCTTCGAGACGCTCTACCACTACACCTTCTACACGCTCTACCACTACACCTTCTACACGCTCTACCATTACACCTTCTACACGCTCTACCACTACACCTTCTACACGCTCTACCACTACACCTTCTACACGCTCTACCACTACACCTTCTAGACACTCTACCACTACACATTCTACACACTCTACCACTACACATTCGAGACACACTACCACTACACTTTCGAGACGCTCTACCACTACACCTTCTACACGCTCTACCACTACACATTATACACGCTCTACCACTACACCTTCGAGACACTGTACCACTACACATTATACACGCTCTACCACTACACATTCAAGACACACTACCACTACACTTTCGAGACGCTCTACCACTACACCTTCTACACGCTCTACAACTACACCTTCGAGACGCTCTACCACTACACCTTCTCGACGCTCTACCACTACACCTTCGTGACGCTCTACCACTACACCTTCGTGACGCTCTACCACTACACCTTCGTGACGCTCTACCACTACACCTTCTAAACGCTCTACCACTACACCTTCGTGACGCTCTACCACTACACCTGCGTGACGCTCTACCACTACACCTTCCTGACGCTCTACCACTACACCTTCTAGATGCTCAACCACTACACCTTCTACACGCTCTACAACTACACCTTCGAGACGCTCTACCACTACACCTTCTAGACGCTCTACCACTTCACCTTCTAGATGCTCTACCACTACACCTTCGAGACGCTCTACCACTACACCTTCGAGACGCTCTACCACTACACCTTCTACACGCTCTACCACTACACCTTCGAGACGCTCTACCACTACACCTTCTAGACGCTCTAACACTACACCTTCTAGACGCTCTACCACTACACCTTCTACACGCTATACCACTACACCTTATACACGCTCTACCACTACACCTTCGAGACGGTATAGGTAAATATGTGAAAGGTACGTCAGAAAACCGAACCTAAGAGTAATTGTTCAGAGGACAAGATAAGGGGGAGTAAACTTGTCTTTTATCCAAAACCTCATTTTACTTTCTCATAAAACCCTATGTTGTGGATACTCAACAGAATCGTCTCACTGAAACGATTCTTATGAGTACCCACAACAAAGGGGTTTAATGTTCAAATAAGGATTTAATAATTTTAGTTATACACCTTATCTAAAGCTCTAAAGGTTGCACCTGAAGAAAAACCAAAAACATATGCATCAATGCTAAGGATACAAATGGTTGCTACTTAATGGAACTTTCATCAAGCCGTATATGACAACTTGGCTACCAGTACACAGCCAGATCAAACTGCAGGGATGTTTACAAAGTCAAGGTTAATCTGTTTTATTTCGAATTATCCATATATGTTCACAATGATAGTCAAAAGTTAAAATAAACAATTCTGTAATCGTCATATGCACATAAGTTTTATTTTTGGTTGACACAAGATATTGTATCACAACCCTTCTTTAATCACAGTATATGTTAGATAATGTTAAAGACATCTCAAATGACAACTGTAAAGTCAAATAAATCAATCAATACCTTCCTATAACCTGTTCCCTCTGCGCTTCTTATATCTCTACATGTTTCCAAATCGAATAATATTTACTTATTTCTCAGGGACCCCAATTAACAAATACGTTTATCATATAATCATAACTGTAAAATTGCTGCTAACTGCAGCAAAGAAAGGAAGTTCCATGTTTTTCCGTATAAAAGAGTTTGTCAAAAGATAGTTGTTTAAACATGTGCTCCGTGTCCCAAGCCGTTTTTTATAGGCGGTGTATGTACTGTAAGATGTACGAGGATAATTTTGATGAAATTCTTCGTGTTTGAGATTATATATCAGGTATCAAATAACGGGTAACGTATTATTGACATAAACACTTCTTTGACAAGCATTGCTCCAATGTCAATTTAAGGTCAAGAATAAACATTATTATCATAAAGCTCGATACATGATCGAACCGTGAAATAAATAAAGCAAACATTACCTGGCCACAACCAGTCGCCTCTGGGTATTTTAGCTCGGACCTCTACGCTTCCATATCTAATCGTTTTTCTAGACTTTACCTTTCCCGACATTACCGGAGGGAGAAGGCCGTTTTGCCCTTCTCTGTGACAGCCATAATGATCAGATTCCGTGCAGACTCCAAACAGAGCTGAAATAAAAATCGAGCGCGGCTGGATAAATGAGGTTTTGGTCGTTTTCTGTAACCGTAACATTGATTAATGGATGCATCTTTCAATAATGTTTTTATCACGGCGTTTCCTGGGTGAGCTACCAGTACCACTGTTTCATTTATCCTGCAACTAGCCAGTCAGTCGTAATGCTAACTCCGCAACCCTGAACGCCAAGGAGGGCATTCATTACTTTCATTTTTTATTTAGAGTATTTGGTATGAGCCGAACCCACGACCTCCCGCACCCGAGGCAGATGATCTACCACTACACCACCAATGCAGTTACACATACTTGTGTCCAGGCATACTGTTACTGGAGCTACACTGCAGGTTTTATGTTAGAAGTTAATTGAATGTAAAAGACACATGTGATCGGATTGTGCCGAATGACTAGGTCCAACGATAAAAACATACTTATGTCCAGGCATAGTATTACCGGAGCTACACTGTTGGTTTTATGTTAGAAGTTAATACTCGATAACGTTAATTTATCTTAACAATTATATAAAGATACATGTGATCGGAATGTGCAGAAGAACGAGGGCCAACGAGGAAAACATAATTATGTCCAGGCATAGCACTACTGGAGCTACACTGTTGGCTTTATGTTAGAAGTTAGTACTGGATAACGTTAATTTATCTTAACAATTATATAAAGATACATATGATCGGAATGTGCCGAAGAACGAGGTCCAACGATGTAAACACAGTACAGGGTTAATCAAGTCTTTATTGCAGACTTTCATCTTGTAAATAGATACAATTTTATTTATTTATTTTATTAGAGTTAACGCTAACACTAATACATGCTCTTTGGGTAAACAAACCGGTACTAGGCTAGGAAATGTGCTTTGCCCAAGGGCACTCCACCATGACCGTAGCGTCGCGACTGGGGACCGAACCCGGGACGCCCGGTTCCAAATCCCCGACGCTAACATAATCGCAATGTGCTCGTGTAAGATAACATGATTGCAATGTGCTCGTGTAAGATAACATGATTGCAACAAGCATGTTTACGATAAAAATGATCGTTGTGTTCACGTATTAGCTAAATATGATCGCAATGTGCATACATAACATAACTTTAAACGCAATAAGCATGTTTAAAATAAAAATGATCGTTGTGTTCACGTATTAGCTAAATATGATCGCAATGTGCATACATAACATAACTTTAAACGCAATAAGCATGTTTAAAATAAAAATGATCATAGTGTGCATAGATAAAATAATTCATATATAAGATAAATATGATTATTTTGTGCATGAATAAGATATATATTTTTGGAAGCCGCCAGGAGGCGGCTTCCTGTAGGGATGCTTAGAAATTTCGGACAAGGAGAATATTTAGACCTGCCAGCGTGAATCCATACCGGGATTTCACTTTGTCCTTACTAAGTACATTTAATTTAAGGTAATGACTTTTAAAACATCCCTTTTACACTCTATATACATGTGTGAGTTTTACAAATTAAAAACAAAAGACAAAGATAAAGTATGTTAAACCGGCAATCATTAAACAAGAGGCGCGCGCTAAATGTAATCTGGTTCCTTACATGCTATGATATATTACGCAGTAATGAGATAAAAAAGCCACGCCCGTATTCACCAAACTTTTCAATTTAGACTTTGGACTAAAGCTAAATCTTAATATTTAGTTCACTTTTTGGATTCCCGGTAATTTAGATTTAGATCGTATTCACCAACGCGTTTAAAATCCATGCATTCATCTATAGTCTATTTATAGATTTTCATTTTCGTTTTTTTCGTAATTTCACATAGATGGCATCTCAATGTTTCAATCATCCTAACTTTTCATTTGCTTTATTTTTAATAATCTGACTTTCATTTTCAGTATAATATGAGCCAACCAACAATTCTTACATCGCGTGACCATGGAAGGTAAACAGAAACCGACATTGACAAGTGTAAAAAACATCAGAAAATAGGAAAATCATTGAAAACAGTTGAAAACATTATGACAAAAGGAAAAACTTCTAATTTTGAGCAATGTCTCCTTTAGTCACGATGTTTTTCAATAGGCGTCTGCTACAAACGCGTCAATGGTCGACGTGTTCAATAAAAGTGTAATTTTTTTTTTTTATATTTTACCAAACTTTCAAAAGATTTATTTGTTTGTTAAAGAATAAATTGTAAAATGATTTCTCACAAACCTGCATAAAAATCCCTTATAATCCAAATGAAATCGTCCAATTTCATAAACACAAAAGGTCACAGATTTGGGAGAGCCTATATGGGAAATGGCTACGTCATAGCGCTTGAGGATTTGACTCAAATCAACCGCGTCAGCACAAATCCCGCATTTGGATAGCTTTAGTCTTAATTGCATTATAAGATCAATTTGCATTTTTGTGTGGTAGGTTTTTGGTAATGAATCATCTGAAGAGGCTTACAGTGCGATTCACGACTAAAAAGCAAAGACAACAATTCATGATCAGACTGATCTCTGCCTCGCAAGGTTTCCCCCCTTTTCGTATGGTGTGGTACAAATCCTTTACACGACACATTTGGGACAATAAAGTGAAATAGATTTTCCGAATTTGTTAACTTATGTGTAGATAATCCAAATTAATTGGTGGGTATACCGATAATCATAATATATTATATATCTCATAATTTAAATAAAACGGAATGAGATGCAAATAAGACATAATGGACAGTTTTGAACAATTAACCCTTTCCCACATACGGCAAGAATCACGACTATAGTTCACATTATTTTCGTCCACTATTGAGTGTGCGTTTGTGAGTTTCAATTGCTCCATTTGCCACAATAATTTAAAATCTAACTATCATTTATGGAGTTTTCTATGTTTTGCACTTGATTATTTCCAAGTCTGTCAAGTTAAACATCATTGAAATCGTTGTGGCAAAAGGAGAAATTGCTCATATTGAGCAATATCTGTATTTGTCACAATAATTTCAACACTTTTCAATTATCATACGATCATTTATATATAGTTTTTTTTATATTTTGTACTTGATAATTTCAAAGTCATCTGCTGCTAATTTGTTTATGTGGGAAATGGTTAAACCCTTAGCCACTATCATGACTTACCGATAAACCAAAAACAGATGTTCTGTGTGTCAGCATTATTTGACAAAACATAATCATAACAGGGCGTGTGTTCAACAAGAATAGTTTTTGGTACAAATTGAAATTTATCATAACCTCTTGTCCATTTATCTTTATTATTATATAAGTCACTTTCCATGATCAGTTTAACTCTTAATCATCTCATTCACTTAACACACTACGTCCTACATAAAAGTTATAAATATCTTCTACCGATATCAGCATTACTGACTACAGTTTAAATTGTTCTAATGTTTGTGGATTTAAATGTTCTTTTTTTCTTATTTCTACATAAATTTGATCGCCATGTGCATGTATTTTAATTAAATTTAAAATGTACATCATTTTAATGATTTTTTTTTTTTAATGAAATACATCACAAAGATGATGACGTAAACTTTATGGTAATATTGACTTTTAGGTGTGTCGGAGAGTACATATCTATTATCGCTGACAGTAAAGACCGTTCGAACTATTTATTGTAGGAACACAAGCGTGTTTGCAAGTAAAGCTACAGTCGCCGAACTGGGACTATGTCGATTCCAGTCCAATATCACCTCTTTACCACAAACAACAAATCTTCAACAGACTACATTGAAAATATTCTGTCAAAGATCTGGAAACTCTCTCTCTTTGTTTGTGAATGAAGTTTAAAACATTGCGGCAAGAGAGAAATATTTGAGCAATTCCTTTTCCTGCCACAATGTTTCCAAAGGAGTATACTATAGAGGCTCCAGAAACCTGCTGTATGTGAGACAGGGTTAAACGATTTAGTAGTGACAAAAGCGCAAAAACTAAATGGATCGGATTGTTTTTATATTCCTTCATCATTTTACATGTAAGGCATGTTTCCGTGAAATAAAACCTCGAAAGACCTACGTTTGCAGTTCCAGTCTACTAGTTAAAGTCCAGTCGTGTCGATGCGCCATAAAACACTATCATTCAAAGTACAGTCAAACTAACGTTGGGTCAAGAACAAATACTACAGAAGCCTTTATTTGCTTTTTGCAAAGTTAAACTATACATAGTAAAAATACTTTGAATGAGCCAAAGTTGCCTAGAACATTTCGGGATTTTTAACAACCGTAACACACTTACCTGTCATATCCATAACGCCCGTTGTGAGGAAGTTGCAACCAAATCTAGGGTCCTGGTTAGTTATGGTCTGTTATAAGTAAAATAAATGTATATTTCTGTGATCAACAAAATGAGTGTTATTTTCTGTAGTCAGCAGAATGAAATTATATATATATCAACATAATTAAATATTTTTCTGCAATCAACGTAATGAATGTATATTTCTGTAATCAATATAATTAAAGTATTTTCCTGCAATCAACGTAATGAATGTATATTTCTGTAATGAACATAATTAAAGTATTTTTCTGTAATCAACAGAATGAATGTATATTTCTGTAATCAACATAATTGAGCATTTTTCTGAAATCAAAGAAATGAATGTATATTTCTGTAATCAACATAATTAAGTATTTTTCTAAAATCAACGTAATGAATGTTTGTTTCTGTAATGAACATAAAGAATATGTATATGTCTTTAATGAACAAAATGAATGTATATTTTTCTGTACTCAACAGAACGAAAGTATATTTCCGTAATAAACAGAATGAATATATATTTATATAATTAACAGAACGACTGTATACTTCTATACGAATCCGAAGGAAAGTATATTTCCGTAATAAACAGAATGAATACATATTTATATAATTAACAGAACGACTGTATACTTCTATACGAATCCGAATGAAAGTATATTTCCGTAATAAACATAATGAATACATATTTATATAATTAACAGAACGACTGTATACTTCTATACGAATCCGAATGAAAGTATATTTCCGTAATAAACAGAATGAATACATATTTATATAATTAACAGAACGACTGTATACTTCTATACGAATCCGAATGAAAGTATATTTCCGTAATAAACAGAATGAATACATATTTATATAATTAACAGAACGACTGTATACTTCTATACGAATCCGAATGAAAGTATATTTCCGTAATAAACAGAATGAATATATATTTATATAATTAACAGAACGACTGTATACTTCTATACGAATCCGAATGAAAGTATATTTCCGTAATAAACAGAATGAATACATATTTATATAATTAACAGAACGACTGTATACTTCTATACGAATCCGAATGAAAGTATATTTCCGTAATAAACAGAATGAATATATATTTATATAATTAACAGAACGACTGTATACTTCTATACGAATCCGAAGGAAAGTATATTTCCGTAATAAACAGAATGAATACATATTTATATAATTAACAGAACGACTGTATACTTCTATACGAATCCGAATGAAAGTATATTTCCGTAATAAACATAATGAATACATATTTTTATCATGCAATGAGCAGATTACGTGACGTATAACACTGGTATGATAAACCTTTTGTTTACATGTCTACTGGTATGATAAACTTTTATCTTTATCAGTCTACTTATTTTTAGAAATGACGTAATCGCTGGAACTACTTTTTCTGAAATATAAATGAGCCGTTCCACCAGAAAATTATCAAACCGGATCAGCCTCAGCATGCCGCGCAGGCTAACCCGGTCAGACACGTTTCGACTCCTGTGGATTTTCTGTTTAAGGAATCATTGCTCAATACCTCTATCCCCCTGAGACGGAATGTGTCGGACCGGATTAGCCTGCGCAGGCTGATCTGGATTGATACATTACGCAGAATCCATAATGTTGTTTTTTATCGTGGAACGGCTCAATTATGTTGATAGTATAACAGTCAAAGCAATGAACAAACATAAAATAACAATCAGAAATAAAGTTATTATTGTTTTAATTACATTTAAACACATTTTACAATGCAAATACAAATCGAAAAGAATATCGTTATATAAATCACACGGGATCTGCATGTTCAGTCTTACTTGATGAACTGTCTTTCGTTGAAAATGTCGCATACATAGACCTGTTTATTCTCACGTGATCAGTTCATAGGTAACCTTGTTTAAATACAATCTGAAGCGAGTAATGTCCTATAATGAGAAGCATATCTATGTTTCCACAAGTCATTTTAATGCACTTAAATGACTCCACGTTAAACGACAAATGTTTAATTTCTATCGTCAGTCTGTGTTTTACCACGAGAAAGGGTTCACGAACATCGATCCTCATCTACCCACGGATTCCTCTTCCATACAGCAGTTCCGACAGAAAATCATTTTACGTTTAGGCGAGATATCCAGAAAATGTTTCTTCTAGTTAAATAACTTATCATTTACGTACAGCTAGTGTTTACATGATTCTTAAAACTAAAAGTTTCGTAACGTGTCTTCGACATGTCTACCCACAACAGTGATGGTATCCTTTTCCAAAAATGAATGTCTCCAATTTAAACGACGACTAAGCCTGAGCATCACACTTGTCTTGAATATAGTCATCTGTATTTAAACTTTGAGTGTTACTTGAACTTCCTTAGCCTGAACTAACTTTATACATTGACTTTCAGATCCAACACAACTATTCATTTTCAAAACACGGCGGTTGACATACATGTTGACCTATCGTGTGTACTGAAGCGACGGCCAATCCGCAATACTTACACTTCTACTAAGAATATGTTCGAGTTAATATTGGCATTTTAAGGTATTACGTCACACCAGATATACAAATTAAGTAGTAATAATCGAGAAATATGGAGTTGAAGTCGGAACTCTTTAGCTTCCGTATGTCGTGTGTACACAATGTAATTCGGCGCAGATTTATGCACGCGCGTGACGTCATTCTATTTTAGGTGAGGTCATTCATGAATGGGCTTTTGTAATTTTGTATGTTATTTATTAAAACTAGTTAAAATCAATGTAGATTTACCTGAAACCCTTATTTTACATGCAAGATAAATAGAATATTACGTCCCTGACGTAAGATATGAACTTTATCAGACTCGGCTGTGAGAAAGGATAATTGTCTCGCCAAAGGCTCGCCAATTATCAATTCTCCCAACCTCGTCAGATAAAGTTCATATCTTACGTCAGGGACATAATATTCTCTATATATAATTAACAGAACGACTGTATACTTCTATACGAATCCGAATGAAAGTATATTTCCGTAATAAACAGAATGAATATATATTTATATAATTAACAGAACGACTGTATACTTCTATACGAATCCGAATGAAAGTATATTTCCGTAATAAACAGAATGAATACATATTTATATAATTAACAGAACGACTGTATACTTCTATACGAATCCGAATGAAAGTATATTTCCGTAATAAACAGAATGAATATATATTTATATAATTAACAGAACGACTGTATACTTCTATACGAATCCGAATGAAAGTATATTTCCGTAATAAACAGAATGAATACATATTTATATAATTAACAGAACGACTGTATACTTCTATACGAATCCGAATGAAAGTATATTTCCGTAATAAACAGAATGAATACATATTTATATAATTAACATAATGACTGTATACTTCTTTACGCAGCCGAATGAAAGTATATTTTTTGAATGATTATTACATTTTCCAAGATATCGACGTCCTATGACACCTCTTGAGCTTACAACTTTTGAAAACATCTAGAAAAGGGGAGGAGGAATTTCTCAAATCAAGCAATATCGCCTTCTAAGCATATATCAAAACTCTTTTGCCATTTTTATTGTCATAATTTTAGCCGTCAGAAGTTATATGAGCCGTTCTACGAGAAAACCAACATTATGGACTCAGCATAATGTATCGTCCCAGATCAGCCTAAATACGCGCATGCTAATCCGGATCGACACATTCCGTCTCTGGGGGTAGAGGTATAGAGTAATGATTCCTGAAACAGAAAATTCACAGAAGGCGAAAAGTGATTGTCCGGGTAAGCCTGCGCGGCATCCTATGGCTGATCCGGGTCCATACTTTACGCAGCGTTCACACTGTTGGTTTTCTCGTGGAATGGTTCATATTGGCTTAACAGTTTCCCACATACAACAACTCTTCCCTAGACGACTGCAAAACTTATTGGCAAAACAAGCGAAATATCTCCGTAAATGTGAGTACAAAGAGAGTTGAAAAAATTGTGGTAAAAGAAGAAATTGCTTATGAGCAATTTCTCTTTCTGTCACAATTTTTCAAAAGTCGTCTGCTGCAGAGGCGTAAGAAAGCATATGTTTGTAGGAAATGTATAACAAATAATTATTGTTTCGATTACACTGAAGTTGGTTTACCTGGGACACCTCTCAGGACACCTCGCATAAAATGTCGTGAACACTCAAGAAAATGACAGTTGATACAACGACCAGGAGCATGGCAGTTAATGCACCCATCAAGAACATTCCGGTTAATTCAACAATCAATACAATAATAGTGAATACAACAATCAAGAAAAAACCGTCAATACAACACTCAAGAAATTAAAGTTAATGCAACAATCAAGAAAATAACTCAAGAAAATAAAAGTTAATACAATAATACAATAACCAAGAAAAAACTAGTTATTACAACACTAAAGAAAATATCTTTGAATGCAACAATTCAGCAGAGTAAGATAAAGATTAAGATTTGAAGATAAAATATCTTACCGGTTGAAGATAAAGATTTCCGTTCTTTGTAAACACATTCTGTTTGTCGTTGGTATAAACCTGGATCTCCCAGTTCTGAAAAATTAATAACGTATATAGAAAAGTGCTATCTAACTTCAGATGCTCAAACCACGATCTTATGATAGAACGTGGGTGGGATCTTTGGATTGACAGACACTTGAGATATTGTCCTTTGTGCAGCAAATCAAACGTATATGTTGTTGAAAATGAATTTCATCTTTTCTTCGAATGTCCATTATATGAAAATCTGAGGTTTTTCTAGAAATATAGATGTTTTCAGTGTAATAAGAAATAAGAACATTACGACCCTTAATTGGTGCACTTAAACTAAGAAAACAAATTTGGAAAAGTCATATCAAAGCCTTTAAATCGATAAAAATATGTACATGTGTAAACATTAACAATGTTATCAAAATGTATTCATTTTTCGTGTTATTTCATATATTTGATTATTAGTTTATGCTGATATATGTATATTCTTCTTGTATATGGGCCGGAGGCCGACATACTTGATTAAATAATTTAATTTAATTTATTTAAATTGATAACTTATTTCAGACGATATTGACAATAATGCGACTGATGTTGCAACCTACACATAATATTGCAAATGGGAATTAGATTGGAGGCCGCGGGGCGGAGGATACAAATGAGAATTATGTGGAGGCGGGTCGGCGGCTACAAATGGGAATTGGATGGAAGCGGGGCGGCGGCTACCAATGGTAATTGAATAGAGGCGGTGGCGGCGTCTACAAATTGGAAGTGGATGGAGGCGGGGCGGCGGCTACCAATGGTAATTGAATAGAGGCGGTGGCGGCGTCTACAAATTGTAAGTGGACGGAGGCGGGGCGGCGGCTACCAATGGTAATTGAATAGAGGCGGTGGCGGCGTCTACAAATTGGAAGTGGACGGAGGCGGGGCGGCGGCTACTAATGGTAATTGGACGGAGGCGGGGCGGCGGCTACCAATGGTAATTGAATAGAGGCGGTGGCGGCGTCTACAAATTGGAAGTGGACGGAGGCGGGGCGGCGGCTACCAATGGTAATTGGATGGAGGCGGGGCGGCGGCTACCAATGGTAATTGAATAGAGGCGGTGGCGGCGTCTACAAATTGGAATTGGACGGAGGCGGGGCGGCGGCTACCAATGGTAATTGAATAGAGGCGGTGGCGGCGTCTACAAATTGGAAGTGGACGGAGGCGGGGCGGCGGCTACACATGGTAATTGGACGGAGGCGGGGCGGCGGCTACACATGGTAATTGGATGGAGGCGGGTCGGCGGCTACACATGGGAATTGGATTGAAGCGGGGCGGCGGCTACCAATGGTAATTGGATGGAGGCGGGGCGGCGGTTACAAATGGGAATTGGATAGAGGCGAAGGTAGCTGCTACAAATGGGAATGGGGCGTCAGCTACACAGGTTATTGGATGGAGGTGGTGGCGGCGGCTACAAATTGGAATTGGATGGAGGCGAAGGTAGCTGGTACACATTGAAATGGGGCGGCGGCTACACATGGTAATTGGATGGAGGTGGTGGCGGCGGCTACAAATTGGAATTGGATGGAGGCGGGGTCAGCGGCTACAAATGGTTATTGGATGGAGGCGGGGGCGGCGGCTACAAATGGTAATTGCATGTAGGCGGGGTCGGCGGCCACAAATTGGAATTGGATGGAGGCGGAGTCGGCGACTACAAATGGGAATTAGATGAACGCAGGGTCGGCGGCTACACATGGGAACTGGATGAAGGCGGGGGCGTCGGCTAAACATGATACTTGGATGGAGGCGGGGGCGTCGGCTACACATGAGAATTGGATGGAGGCGGGTCGGCGGCTACAGATGGGAATTGGATGGAGGCGGGTCAGCGGCTACATATGGGAATTGGATGGAAGCGGGTCGGCGGTTACAAATGGGAATTGGATAGAGGCGAAGGTAGCTGCTACAAATGGGAATGGGGCGTCAGCTACACATGGTAATTGGATGGAGGTGGTGGCGGCGGCTACAAATTGGAATTGGATGGAGGCGAAGGTAGCTGCTACACATGGAAATGGGGCGGCGGCTACACATGGTAATTGGATGGAGTTGGTGACGGCGGCTACAAATTGGAATTGGATGGAGGCGGGGTCAGCGGCTACAAATGCAAATTGGATGGAGGCGGGGGCGGCGGCTACAAATGGTAATTGCATGTAGGCGGGGTCGGCGGCTACAAATTGGAATTGGATGGAGGCGGGGTCGGCGACTACAAATGGGAATTGGATGATGGCAGGGTCGGTGGCTACACATGGGAACTGGATGAAGGCGGGGCGTCGGCTAAACATGATAATTGGATGGAGGCGGGGGCGTCGGCTACACATGAGAATTGGATGGAGGCGGGTCGGCGGCTACAGATGGGAATTGGATGGAGGCGGGTCAGCGGCTACAGATGGGAATTGGATGGAAAGCAGGGTCGGCGGCTACACATGGGAACTGGATGAAGGCGGGGCGTCGGCTAAACATGATAATTGGATGGAGGCGGGGGCGTCGGCTACACATGATAATTGGATGGAGGCAGGTCGGCGGCTACAAATGGGAATTGGATGGAGGCGGGTCAGCGGCTACAGATGGGAATTGGATGGAAGCGGGTCGGCGGCTACAGATAGGAATTGGATGGAGGCGGGTCGGCGGCTACAGATGGGAATTGGATGGAGGCGGGGGGTTGATGCTCAGAAATTACTCAGGAATAATGTCCCCGCAATATTGCATTCTCAATTAATCAAAATTATGTTGGCATTCTGAAATACTTTCAAAAATCATTGTGGCAAACGGAGAAACTTAGTCTTAGTCTTATCCTCAATAGATAAAAGCATAATCATTTATTACAAATAACATGTTATTGTAAAACATAGAACTTTGTTTTCACCTTTTGTCACAATACTTCAAAAAGTCGTCTGCTACAGATGCGTCAAAATGCGTCTTAATGTGAGAAATGTTGAACAAGTTGAAAAAAATACCGTTTTTAATATCGCAAACCGCTTAATGTATTCGCAATTGAGCCCGACTAAAACAACTTACACATCCTCCGTACATGGACACTTCGACGTCCCAATCATTTGTGTTGAAGGTGTTAAAGTCATCATAGAACACGACTGTTCCACGTCGTACCCGTCTGGGAGGGGAGATGGCCACACCCGTTGTCTCTGAAAGTATTTATCTTTATTTGCATCTCATCAAATTAAAAACAATACGATATGACATTTACAACATCAACATAAATAATACAATGACATGTTATGTAAATGACGTTATCCCATTGCGCTATTCAACGGAAGTCAACTGAGCAGTATACACATCGTCTGACATGTCAACATGAAATTAACTACAGATCGTGCGGAAAGTGGCAGAAGACGTCCAGAACAATTCGTTTATTACTTGGAGATAGTATTTTATGATTAAATAAGTCCACGAAACGAATGTACTGTCAACGTTTGTAAATGTCTAAATGGTCCAGATTGTTAACATTATGTTGTTGGCTTTCTGTCCAGAAATAAAGAATCTGATACTTTACCCGAAATCGAATTAGTGTATTCATGATCTACATTCGTTTTGAAATATCAAAGTTTCGCGACTCTCGGACATTGCCCTCTATCGGGCGATTGATTGATTTATTGTTTGGTGTTTTACGCCGCGAGCAGCGAGCTATTTAAAATAATATAAGACCGTGCCTTCGTGTAGGCTGATTCGTATCTACATTGTTATGTATTTATCGGTTAACGAACAGCGAGCTATTATGAATAATATAAGACCGTCCCTACGTGTAGGCTGATTCGTATCTACATTGTTATGTATTTATCGGTTAACGAGCAGCGAGCTATTAATAATAATATAAGACCGTGCCTACGTGTAGGCTGATTCGTATCTACATTGTTATGTATTTATCGGTAAACGAGCAGCAAGCTATTTATAATACTATAAGACTGTGCCTATGTGTAGGCTGATTCGTATCTACATTGTTAGTTATTTATCGGTTAACGAGCAGCGAGCTATTAATAATAATATAAGACCGTACCTACGTGTAGGCTGATTTGTATCTACATTGTTATGTATTTATCAGTAAACGAGCAGCGAGCTATTAATAATAATATAAGACCGTGCCTATGTGTAGGCTGATTTGTATCTACATTGTTATGTATTTATCAGTAAACGAGCAGCGAGCTATTAATAATAATATAAGACCGTGCCTACGTGTAGGCTGATTTGTATCTACATTGTTATGTATTTATCAGTAAACGAGCAGCGAGCTATTAATAATAATATAAGACCGTGCCTACGTGTAGGCTGATTTGTATCTACATTGTTATGTATTTATCAGTAAACGAGCAGCGAGCTATTAATAATAATATAAGACCGTGCCTTTGTGTAGGCTGATTTGTATCTACATTGTTATGTATTTATCAGTAAACGAGCAGCAAGCTATTAAGAATAATATAAGACCGTGCCTTTGTGTAGGCTGATTTGTATCTACATTGTTATGTATTTATCGGTAAACTTGCAGCAAGCTATTAAGAATAATATAAGACCGTGCCTACGTGTAGGCTGATTCGTATCTACATTGTTATGTATTTATCGGTTAACTTGCAGCAAGCTATTAAGAATAATATAAGACTGTGCCTACGTGTAGGCTGATTCGTATCTACATTGTTAACTCCACAAGTATGCAATTCATTCTGTAATAACTTCCCTTTTACGGAATGAATAACATTAATATGCAAATGAGATACCCGTTATAAAAAAAATATATATTTTTTTATCTAAGTGTCTTCAGTATAAGGGTGGTGGTTGGGTTTTAGGAGAACACCAAACCCCACAAGTACTCGTCTGTATGTACCTACAGACAGACGGACAAAAAAAAGTAGTGCCTACCATGCTACGCAGGTGACACAAAAAAGTACAAAGAATCGCACCTGACTTGAAGAATGGTCCCATATGTTTTTTTCCTCCTTGAACATACTTAATATCCTTGAAGATAACTCCGGCAACATCTGAAAGTAAAATAGGACATGGAAAACGCGCCTGCCTACGACATGTGTTACAATTTGGAACATTTTTTAGTTCTTTCCCACGTACAATAACTCTGCAACAGACGACTTTTAAAATATCGAACTAAAAGAAATGGAACATTTCTGTAAATGAAAGTATCCAAATTATACCATAAAACCGGGAATGCAAGTACATATAAGTATTGTATTGAGTTGAAAACATTGTAGCAAATGATTCAAAGCTCATAACGAGCAATCGTGTCTACGTCTCATTTCTTTTTGAAAAAAAGCATATGATAATGCGTCATGAAACGTACGCATGATGGAAAGGCTTACGCTACAGAGAAACGTTGCTTATTGGGTAAAGTACACGAAGGAACCCGACAAAGGGATAAAGTCGGTTTTACTATGACCTTGTCTAGCTGATTACGCCATCCAAAATCGGTGACATTCAACCCTTATCCCGATTGATGCATTTCGTTAACCCTTACCCTGATGTCACACATCTGCGGCAGACGAGTTTGAAAAGATCTGAGAAAGAATATGGACAAGTTCTATGATCAAATGTGTAATTATTGGATCAAGTTTAATACGAGGAAGGCAAAAGAAATGCGTTAAAATGCGTTTGCAGGGGAAAACTGGTTAATTAAAACAACATTATATTGTCAAAGTAAACATTAATTTAAAATACATTTTCGAAACAAATGGACGGAGACAAGGTTGGAGGTTCTTACAGTCTAATCTTGGTATATATCGTCCATTCTGCATTTATTAAGTCTCAGCAAAAGCTAATTCATAAATACGATGATGTCATAAAATAAGGATGGTGCATACAGTGGTAGAATTCTGCACCGGCTAATCCAGGCCGACACATTCCGTTTCTGGGGGAAAGAGGTATATTGTAATGATTCTTGAAACAGAAAATCCACAGGAGGCGAACCGTGTCTGTCCGGGTTAGCCTGCGCGGCTTCTTAGATTGATCCAGGTCGATGCTTTACGCTGAGTCCACACTGTTGGTTTTCTCGTGGGACGGCTCATATAGACTCATGCTGCATACGACTGTGGAAACACAGTGTGGCAAAAGAAATTGCTCACAGTGTTTTCAAGTCTATTAAATAAGTATACTTTCAATCATAGAGATGACTAATAGTTTTACCAAAATAATTTCAAAGTCGTCTGCTGCAGATTTGCTGCATGTGGGAAAGGATTAAAAGTACGTAGAGTACAGTATTTGTATCAAGAAACCACAAAGGGTCAGTATCGCTTCATTGTCAGTATGCAAAATAAACATATACAATTTTGTTTTAGTTCAAACTTATTAATTTTAATAAGGGTCGTTTCTATGAAATATTTTGAAAAATTGCATTCTCTTCAGTAGTAGTGGCTACTTTACACAGGAGCATGTTGGAATTCGATGCTTGCGAAATAAAGTGCTAAGTTTAGGAAATCTGTAAACACGACAAATAACAGCAATACTAACATATACTAGTTTGATACCCGGCGTAAATTAATTCGGCTGGCACAAACCAAGAATCGCGATTAGATCGGCCACCTTGCATTATATATTGCTATCAAATATATAGTAATTTATTAAATATACCACAGATTTTCGTAAATTCTACAGTGTACCATTCTACAGTGAACCATTCTACAGTGGACCATTATACAGTGAACCATTCTACAGGGACCATTCTACAGTGAACCACTCTACAGTTGACCATTCTACAATGAACCATTCTACAGTGGACCATTCTACAGTGAACCATTATACAGTAGACCATTACAACTTGATGTTTGGAATCAATACATAATGATGAAGCACAGGGACTTGCTCCTCTAAAAATAGATATGACTTACTCTATGCATATATATTAATAAGGGTGGACACAGTTTTCTGGGTCGCCTCGCTTAAACTCATGTTTTCCAAAGTATTCGAATAAATATATGAATTTGAAGTACGGAATCGATCAATACTACTTTTCTCTATCGAACTATATCAAAATAACGTGAATTTGTTCTCCCTACGTATGTTAATTACTTTGAAATATTCGCGAATTCGCCAAAAGGACAACAACCTGGACCAAAAACGAAAGTACCTGCTATCGACATATAAGTTATTTTGGTATAGTTCGATAGAGAAAGGCATTATTGAATGATTCTTTACTTCAAACTCATATATTTGTTCGAATACTTTGAATAAAATAAGTTGAAGCGAGGCGACCCAGAAAACTGTGTCCACCCTTGTTAATATCTATGCATAGAGTAGGTCATATCTATTTTTAGAGGAGCAAGTCCCTGTAGATGAAGCGGATTACTTTCAGAGCTTGAGAGGTTAACCGGTTGGTCTACAAAAGTATCGTGTCTATATTCTGTTGCTTTCGTACATCATTGTCAAAGGGAGTCACAATTATTGGTGTATGCCTGACCCTATAATGTAATCACGAGATGTCTCACCTGAATCAGCATTGTTTTTAAAAGTCTTTAATTTTCTTTAGCAGCCAAAAGGTTAAAACATCAGACAAACCATCAAAATATAACAACGGGTTCTATAAAAGGTTAATGTGTCACACATGTATTACACAACGTTTCAAATGCGGATTTCTCAAGTTAGCCTCCTTCCTTATCTAAAAACGTTTTTGCCCTTTCCCGCATAAAACAAATCTGCAACACACGAATTTGAAACCCACGATTAAAATATATGGATATATACTGATGTTTAAAGATACCCAATGGCAAGGCAACAATCTGGTCTTTGTTCACAGATGGTCTTTAATTGCAGGGTCATTTAGTGGTTCCATTAGTGAATTTAGTTTGTTACATTTTAAACGATGGCTTAAAATTAGTCCAGTAGTGCAGGTGACATGTATTACATGGATTACATTGCAGTCAAATGTTTTATGAGACTCTTCTTTGGCTGGGTACCATTACATTATAGTTCAGCTTGAGGTAATTTTGCCTACAACTTGGGTAATTTAGTGTGTCTCTCTTTAACCTTTGGCTCCAGAAAACTGTTTTACTTAACTTTTATATCAGCACGGCGGCCAGTTCACTTACGCATGTGTATCCTGGTTTTCTCACACCAGTACTCCACACAAAAATCTTCCCAAGCAACTGGCTGCTTTTTATCATAGACTTAGCCCAAAGGCGGAAGACGAATGACGCACGTCGCATTGACTTTTGTCAAACGTCGGAAAGAAAGTTGACCGAGCCGGGATTGGAACTCACAGCCACTGGATTGAAAGCTCGCGCTCTCCCGACTGAGCTATCGGGGAAGATCACGGTGCTCAATCAACGTACTTATAAGTTTCCAGGTAATTTTATACCAACATTCCAATATACCTAATGATACTACCTTTACACATAAACATTTGAGTATAGGGAATTTCTTGTTGGTTGGTTAACATGGATATATTGTATAATACGGGTATTCACAAAGGTAACGTGTTTTACAATAAATACTGATACATTTAAGTATACCATTTATTACATGTACAGAGGAATAAATAAGAGGGAGTAATTAATCAGTTTACTAAACTCTTTCACGATGTCGACTCTTCCATGTTGAAAACTGGACGACTCTATTTCTCGTCAACAGGACATTTGGTTGAATTAAATGTCTAAGTGGCCTTTAATTGCCTTTGGAAGAGAAAGGGTTAACTTAACACTATGTTATGGTTATTTAAAAGAATCGCCTTAGTGGAACGATACTTTTGATTGATTACCCACAGCAAAGGGTTTTAGTGTCAAGTAAGGATTTTAGAAAAATGCCTCTTAACTAGAGCTTTGTATTCAATTAACCCAGAACGCCTACCTTCTAAAGATATTTCCAGAGCGCCATCCTTAAGGTGCTTTGCCTTTGGTGTCGGGAGGTCGGCGGCAAAGGCCGTCGCCAGCACAGCTAAACCAATCACGAACAGCATTGTTACTGAAACTAGATAATGTTAAACAACATACACAAGTTATTTTCTGTCACTAAATGTTTTTAACTTTACTTTTTTAAGATAAAAAATTAAATATATTTAAATTTACAAATACGTGTAAACAGAAGTCGCAATATAAATTGTAACATTTCCTTAATAGTTAGCTGCCTCCCAAATTGTATATTATTTACAAATACGTGAAAAGTTAAGTCGCAAATAAATTAACATGTCCGTAACAGTTAACTGCCAATCCAATTGTATATATTTACAAATACATGAAAAGGTAAGTCGCAATTTCACTTGTAACATTGCCTTAATACAAGCTGACTTTCAAGTTCTATAAAATTTTCATTTCATATTTCAACAACGGAAGCAGTTTTACTTAAGCTAATTCTTGTTATTAATTAGAGGTAACTGTTATCAATTACTCGCTTTACATTTCATCACATTTCTATTTATCCTGGCTTGCAAAGCTGTTCCCCCTACCCCAAAAAACAAAAACAAATCTGTTTTGTTATACTTATTATGTAAGGTTCTGTATCATTGGATACACTAGGAAAACAGCATAAGTCTAAAGAAGTTTGAGATGAAAAACCACTACGTTATAACTTACCGAATTTCGAAGTTCACCAAAACAATCTTCTATCCTTCTTGCGCACGTCCCTTTTCCCCCAATTTATTATGTTAGATACGTCAGAATTGTATTGAAGTCAAAAGCGGAATGCCGGGCCAAAACGACTATGCAGTCTTTAACACCAACAATCATGTGACATAGCGCATAGATACCCTACAATACTTAGAAACGATATGCGGTTATTACCTTATAAGGTAATGATAACATGTATAAATATGCAGTGCTATTATTAGAAATTACCCAAAATGGTATGTTAGGATCGTCTGCTCTGAAAACGTCTCAAAGAACCCTTTTTGTTTAGGTTTGAATACAAACTTTACCATACATTTGATCAAAACGACAGATTTGGAAAAGCAAGCAAGATACGGGATACGATACCAAGAATTTCAACAAACACAATAGTTGATGAGTGAATGAATTTATTTTTCAAAATTCATCTTCTGCACGGTTTTCAGAAAGACCCTTGTTTATGGTAAAGGGTAAAGAGATGTATTTATTACATACTTTTCAAATGATTCAGAAACTCAATGTTTTTAAACAGTGAAATGTTGTCTTTACATTCATATAGTCTCCCACACTACATTGCAAATGTAAAATATATCCATATATGACAGTTTAATTATTAAATAAAAAATGCATTATGGCAATGCTTTCAGTCATCTACTGCAGCGGTGTCGAAATGTATAGGAGGTGGAAAAGGGTTAATGCATTCCCATTCACATGAAATCAGAATTGAGTTATCAAAATATTCCAAAGTCAACTTTTGCAGAAAATAAGTATATGGTAAAGTATTAAAACATGACAAATCAGAACAACTGTTTGTTCATGCTAGATAGAGATATTACACCGAAACAAACAGCTGTCTTCATTATCAAGATATCTACAGGAGCTAATTCAGATTTTAAAGCTTTTCTTCAAGTCATCAGCTACAAATTTGTCATGATGTAACGAATTTACCTTTTATGACTGAAATGATTATAAAGGCCTTTTGTAAAACCTAAATGAAATATCTATGTTAACAAGTTGAAACGCAGAACAAAGGGAAACATGTACATTTTAAAATATCAAGGATATAATTATTTGTCAAGAGCATTAGACACTACCTGAAAAGAAAAAAATAATTAAGAATTTCAGCAAAACTTTCTTTTTTTTCCCCACAATGTTACAGTATCTATTTCCACCTGTCTTTTTCTTTTAACCAAACGCTTGCAGTATACTCTTTGTTTGTTTTGAATGGAAAAAAGGCAATTAATTCACTATTTAATAAGCTGTTCAGCATAAATTGGCTAGTAATACATGAAGTTGATAATATACATATATTTTCCACATACAACAAATCTGTATCAAACGAATTTGAAAATATCTCGACAAAAATACTGAAAATTTCAATTAAATGTATAATTATTAAATAGAGTTGAAAACATCGTGGCAAGAGGAGAAATTGCACATTTTGAGCACATTTTAAGCAATGTTTTACTTGCAACATTGTTTTCAAAAGCCACCAGAAAGCATCTGTATGTGGGAAAGGGTTAAATAAGAAAGAAATTAAACATGATTTACGTGCATAACATTTACTAAACTTTACGTAACAGTTTAATATAAAATACTCATAAGGCAGACAACTTCTTGATTAATTGAAGGGAAAGATATCTCTCATATTAGAAAACATTCTTCCTTCCCCAAAAAGTCTTTTTATGTACAGAGACTATATAAAGAGAGACATTTAAAAAAAATCTTACATTGTGGGATGCAGAATATACTCATAATTATTAATTTCTTTCTTTCCAGAAATATGTTTGTGCCTTAAAAATATATGTGCAAGCAAATATGTGTGCTTAACTCTGTCCCATATGCAGATGACTTATAACTTTAAACAACATTATTGAAAAATTAGAGCATTTTGACAAGAAATTCCTCTTTTTGTCATAGTTTTTTCTAAGGTATACAATAATGGCATGACCATTGATGGATATTGTACAGGTTTTTGCCGAGTTGTTTTCAAAGAAATCTGATGTAGTCTGAATTATGTGAGAAAATGCTAAAATCATAACGAACATTTTCTCCGTTTGTCACAATGTGTTCAAAAGCCGTCTGCTGCAGAGGCGTAAGAAATGGTTTTCATGTGGGAAAGGCTAAGTTAAGAACACTTTTTCAGAACTACATGAATTATAGAAAGCTGTTTAGAATTGCGCCACATCAATTTAAAGAGTATACCTTAGATACGATTGTTATTCAACCGGCGATGTATGCGCCATAGATCAGATTGACATATTAAATCAAATTCTACAAGACGAATGTTTGACTCGAAGCATCAAAGAGAAGCCGCAATATTTCGTTGCACATAAAGAAATAACAAACAAAAAAAATTAAATCCACAAACATTAGAATTTATTTATCTGTAGTCAGTAATGCTGATATTGGTATTTGAAGATATGAGTTTCATGTAGGATATTTACCTGACAATGTCTGTGTTTTAAGTGAATGAGATGATTTAGAGTTAAACTGATCATGAAAATTGACATTTAATACTAAAGATAAATGGACAAGAAGTTATGATAAATTTCAATTTGTACCTAAAACAATCAACTATTTGTATTGAACATACGCCCTGTTATTATAATGTTTAGTCAAATAATGCTGAAACATAGAACATCTGTTATTGGTTTATATCCGTAATTCATGATAGTAGATAAGGGTTTTACCATTTCCAACATAAAACAAATCTGCAGCAGACGTCTTTGAAATGATCTAGTACAAAATATAAAAAATCTCTATAAATGATCGTATGATAATTGAAAGGTGTTGAAATTATTTTGGAATATGCAGATATTGCTCATTATGAGCAATTTCTCCTTTTGCCACACTGATTTCAATGATGTTTAACCTGACAGACTTTGAAATCATCAAGTACAAAAACATAAACAATCTCTATAAATGATAGTAAGATAATTGAAAAGAGTTGAAATTATTGTGGCAAATGGAGCAATTGATCATACTAAAGACCAAAAGTTGTACTAATGTCTTCCTCTCATTGACGCTCAGGTTTGTGGGGTTAACATGACAACTGACTCGGTGGTGTCAGGATAAATGAACTAGAAGTACTGGCAACTTACCCAAGACACCTCGTGATATAACTGTAATTTGTTTAAAAGCGGTGTTTAACAACATACAAACAATCAAACCATTCTGCATCATCCGTCAGCAGCCATTTCTTAAAACAACATCTGATTTTAAATAACTTGACCAATTTTACCAAATTGCAACATATCTTTTTAATGTTTTTCTTTCAAAATGTTCAAATAATTAAATTCTATCTTGCAGCGGCATCAGAAAGGAGGAAAAATTGTACTAATTGGTTAAAAGCTTATATTATTAATTAGAAAAGGAGGAAAACCAACTTTTTGTTTACTTATCTGAAACTGTCTAATTCCAAGATAATACTGTGGCAGTAATGTTCCGTATTTGACCAACTACTTTTCAAGTCATAATATGTTGTTAAACAACATACAAAATTACTCATACAAACCCATAAAAGACTGAACAAAAGTTGAGTCTGTAATACGTGTTCAATAGATTAAACGTGGCAAGTAGATGAAACTGAAACTTTCTCTTAGAAAACCATATACTAAAATAACTAGAACGTATTTCAGTATCATCTGAAATACTGTATACATGTGAAGCTAGATATTCATAAGCATGGTTGATTGTCTTTTCAGTTAAATAGCAGATGCACCAACATAAAATGCTATTACATTATGATAATACTTATCTGCATTTAAATATGTGCATAAATTAACTGATAATCCCATCTTATGTGTTGACTTAACCTCTTTACTCTGTCAAAATCGAGCTTAACCATCCGCTTTTCATACTTTTATAAATGTCTTTTTCTTACCTTTTGAGCTTGAATATTAAATGTGTCATTTCGCGCAATAATGTCAATGTTACAAGAATAATAACTAGTTTATAGTGATATCATAGCAATTGGATCGGAAACAATATTTTTCTTAATAACACAGATTGTCAAAGGAGTGTTTTTAGCGTATTATTAATTAACTCGCTATCACGTTCTACTATATCGATGCATAATACATACACGTGCGCTGCATAACTTAACTAAATGTAAAAATCTGTAATCAAATGAGGACTATCAAATGCTTTAAAGTTTTAAGAAATGATTCTTCATCCTTTCGTGGAAATGGCCAAACGTATGAAAGAGAGCGGGAAAAGACGGATAATTAGAGTGCATGTTGGGATATGGTAAGTGATATCTGCTCACTGGCACTCATACTATACAAACCACAAAACAAATAACACTGTTGGTCAAGTAGAGAAAAAGAGTGACATTGAGAGTTTGGCTGATTATCTTTTGTCTGGTGGTATGGAAGGATTTAGGGATGAGCTGTTAAACTTTTCTAGGTTTGGCTCATGCAAGTCAGTATTTTGGTAATAATTCTGTGAGGTCCTCTAGAGACATTGTCAATTAGCTTTAAAACATAACGACATTAACCCCGGTTCTACAGAGGTTGCTGAACGTTTCCTCATACCCCTATCTCAACGATTGAGTGTGAGAAGGGGTTCAGTAATCAGAACGTGGTCAAGACCTCCGTCCGTCCGTCTGTCCGTGCGTCTGTACGTTCATTCCGTAAAAGGGGGTTAATTACGGAATGAATTGCATGCTTGTGGGGTTAACCTCACAGGCAAACATCAAAGGAAATAACCCCACAAATACACGCCATAAGTACGTCCGTCCGTCCGTTTTTTCCGGCCTACTTCTCCTACACCGTTGAAGATATTGATGCCAAACTTGGTAGAAATAATCACCAGCACATGATAATGTGTGCGCTCAAAAAGAAGGTAACTTCTTTTATCATGCTGTTGCATTGTTTTTGGTTGATAAACTGCCTGCCTGATAAACTTAGCTTTATCAGTCACCTCACGTTTATCAGGCACCTCATCATTATATTAAATTAAAGATGGCGGATAAAACCAAAAATCCTTAAAATGCGATATAAAAATCAAAGAAATGAGAAATTATTCTCCTTGCTAGTGAGTAAATATTATACTGATAAATTTTGAAGCGTACAGTTTTCTAAATATTTAATTATTACTTACTTATGGCCGAAACCATTCGGGACTATTTCTTATTGGAACGTCCTTCGGTTTATTTTCATATTATTGCGCAACTTAAAATGGAGAGGCTCTGGACAGGTTTTTTGTCTCATTTTAATCAAATTAGACAGAAAAGCACATAAAAAATGTAAACATGATAAAAAGAATACCATGCTAGTGTCTGATATTATAAAATTTATCAGGCTCGGCTGAAAAAAATGAAATCTCGGTGCAGCCTCGCTTTCATTTTTTTCTAAGCCTTGCCTGATAAATTTTATAATATCAGACACTAGCATGGTATTCTCTATATCTATTTCCCAGAGTTATGCCCATTTTAAGACTTAAAACATGTTGTCCGGCCTACTTCTCCTACACCGTATAAGATATTGATACCAAATTTGGTAGAAATAATCACCAGCACATGATAGTGTGTGCGTCCAAAAAAGAGGTAACTCCGTACCTATTGTCTAGAGTTATGCCCCTTTTTAGACTTAAAAGAATTCTAAAATTCGCATTTCCTTCAATATCTCTAGAACTGCTACAGATATTATTTTGAAAAATTTCTATTTATGTTAAGCATCATAAGACAACATTACATACAAAGTTCCATAAATATGACTGTTATTTTGAGAAAATTATTCCTCTTTTTTTAGATTTATAAAATTTCCGAAAATTCATATTTCCTTAAATATCTTTTGCTTCAAAACTTAAATATTGTTAAATCATCAACTATTATTAAATTATCTGAAGCTAAATTGATAACCAAGTCCCGTTACTGTCACTTTCGTTTTCGACAAATTATTACCATTTTTATAAACGTTTTTTTTTGCGTTAGTCGACAAACTCAACTTCAGACAACTAATTCAGCAGCCAACAAATGATTACAACTCCACCATTGACTTATGTTTTACAATTTCGCCAATGAAGACGGTGGTGCAGGAACTTGTGAAACCTATTACTCAGATCATAAACTAATCTGGATATCATTGTAATGCTAACTCTGCTTAAATACTGAACAGGATTCATGCTTTTTGACAATATATAATACTAATTTACGGAATTTGTGATACTTTTCTTGATACTAAGGATTCAAAATATCGATCAAAATATAGATAAATGAATAACCAAAATAGTGTCAATTTATCAAGAAAATTGCCATTTTTTTTGTGACACAGCATTTCAACCATAACTGTACTGCTACTACATGTGATACTACAATTGTTCAGCATTTAGAATCTTCTGACTGCCCATAACCTGACCTGCATCTAAACACTGGTATATACTATAGTCTGTTACCATATTGTTAAATTGGGTCAATCTACCAAAACTGTTGTTTTTATCCTTTTCTGTACTCTAGAGGCCACATTTGTTAAGTGATGTATGTTTAAATGCTTTAACTTAGAATGCATGCTTACAAATCATACAATCAATGAGTATCTTAAAAGGCATCACTCAAATCAGTTTTTATTACAAATTATGACCCTTTCCTAAACTATGCCCCTTTCATGAGTATGAACTTCCTTTAGTGATAGTTCTAGTTCGTGAATGCATCGATTATTATTCATAACTTTCCTGACGGGCGTATTTTGTGGCAATTTGGTACTCTTGTTTTCAATTTGGCAAAAGCGTTGGCGAAAGAAAAAAATATCCATGGGAGACCATGACCACTGTGTACATTGCACTCTTCTGTCTTTCCAACACTCCTTATTGGGGTCCAAAACTAGGTGAGTAGGTCATATTTTATAATAACTTTATCAACACTCTACAGTCCACATTAATCTTCCAATCTTCATGACAAACTTTTGTATGCATCAAATTGCATTCTTGTTTTAAACTTGGTCATTGGGGTCATAAACTAGATCATTTTTTAGAATAACTTTCTGAACACTCTTGAGGACACATTTGTTATCCAATTATTATGACAAATCATTAGAACTTAGCCTATCTCTCCATCAAAAATCAGTCAAGTTCGAAACTGCGTCATAGAGGATAAAAACTAGGTCCATGGGTCAAAGTAAATAGTTACCTATTAACACTGTAGAGGCCATATTTTACTCCTGATCTGTATGAAAATTGATTATAATTTTTTACTTCATCAAATCTCAGTTGTCAAGTACTTTAAACTAGGTCAATAGTTCAAATTTAAGAAGAATAAACTTGTTAACACTCTAGAAGTCAGGTTGTTCTTCCAACCTTTATTATAATTCATCAGAAATTTAGTTTCCTTGATTTCTCAGTCCAGAACCAAAGCAGGTCACATGGGGTCAGAAACTAGGTCATTAAGTCAAAATTGAAAATAACCATGTTGACACTCTAGAACTCAAACTTGTCTCCCAATCTTTATAACAATTCATCAGAGCTGTTGTCTTCATTCAATCTCACTCAAGTAATTAACTGCGTCACAAACTAGGTCAATAGGTAAACATTTAGAATAACATTGTTAACAATCTAATAGTCACATTTTTCGTCCAATCGTCATGACACTACTTTAACATTTAATAGACTTTATGACATATTTACAACAAGGCGTTGATCTTCACTTACTTCTTACATTTCATCGACTTTATCATTTTAGACATATTATTGGCATTTAAAATGCTGTTTTCCGAGAAGGGCGAGACACCCTCAGCCCGAGATCTTGTGTTTGATTATTTGAGGAGATAAGACTACGTGGATGCGATTGATCATCTTGATTTAGAATAGTCGCAAAAGCCTTACGGTTGGTTTTCGTAAGGCATTGCTATATGAAATATTTGCAAATAGATTGCCTATAGAACTTAACAAAAAATCATATTTAAGGAATATGCTTAAAGAAAAGTCACTAAATATTTATACAGTTGTAAACTTAAAGATAAAAAGACACATTTTGACACATAAGCAGCGGAAGAATCTTGAAGATGTTGTGTAAGCAATATCTCCTTTTGCCAATATGTTTGCAACATTTTTGTAAACAAATTTTTTCATTTATTAAGATGTCCATTATTTGTGTATACATGTTTCTAAAGTCCAAGTCGACTATGAAAACACATAGACAGAAATATGGATACTCTGTGAATGAGTGTTGAATAGATGTGAAAAGATTATGGGAAAGAAAAATCAATTGCTCATTATAAATTATTTCTCCTTCTGCCACAATGAATTTTAAAAATGTTCATCTGCTGCAAAGGCGTCAGAAAGTGTCGGGATGTGGGACAGGACTAAAAACTGACGAAGTTAAACCCAATGTAGTTGTTTTGAAGTGATAACGATGTTAAGTACGTATTGATAACGGCATTACTAACTGATTTATGTGTTTCTTACGAAGGCAGCATCACTCTTAAATCACTTCTACCATGCAGCTGTAAGGTAATTCACTGCATTGTTGAATTCATATGTTGGTATATATAAGTTGGCCAGTTAAACCACATAATGGGACGTAAATGATGTGAATTCTAGAAAAGTGTTTCCTTCCAAGCCCCAAACCCATTAAACTGAGAAAATAATTAATTTAACATTTTACTCATCTGATCCATTGTTTTTTTTAAACAAGAAGTCTTGTCATCTTTTATCACTCACCTTCAATAATTATCATCAAAGTTTTCACGTGGAAAACAAGCAACGTCCCATGGTAGGCAACCTTTCAACGGATCATAATCAATTCAACAATTTGCGAAGAGGGTCGGAGTGTACAGTTTTGCCAAATAATTTTAAAATCAGTCATATATTTTTAGACACTATAAATACATTTCAACAATCCTTTTAGAAGGTCACACAAGTAACATATTTGCAAAATTATATCCAAATCACTTAATCAGACCAGTGCTTTTATAAAAGAACATTTATGAAGTTTTCAATATACTCATATAAGGAAAACAAACTTCGCTCCTGGCGGCCATGCTTTCTTCACAGATAATCGTTTAAGTGGTTCTCACGTGGAACATTTGAGCATTTATATTTTTTGCATTTTCCACTTTTCTGATGATGCAGCAACAATGATCTGCATGTAATTAAATTATTTGAACAACTTATAGACATCCACCTAAGGAACTTTCCTATGAATTTATTTTGAAATTTGTCTATGAGAAAAATACAATATTTGTTTACTTAAAAGAGCTATTTAAGTGCAATATCTGTTTTTCCATTCTTTTAAAAAGTTGATCTGGCATTGGGTTGAGACACTGAAACGGTCACTGTTTTTTGACAAACACACACTTACTCAAAAGCCTAAAAAGAAACATGTATTTGAAATTCAATGACATTTTCAGTTATTGATTTGCTAGTATGACTGTATCGGGACCCAGACTATCTCCCACTGAACCAGTCTGGTCATGATCACGTACATGTATCAAGATTCTTTTTCTGAAAACTCCATCAAAAACTTCAAATCAATTTCAAAAATACAAACAGATACAAATCATGAATTCCTATCCCGATTTCTAACGGGTATGTCTCTGATTGGTCCAAATATTCCTTTAACGTTGTGTTTCATGTGTTTTTGACTATCCGTCTGTTTGTCAATCGTTACCTTCATGGATTAATATTCATCAATTCAACAATATTTGAAAATCGGCAAACTGTTAATACTGACGGAATGCGATATTAAATTATCATTCAAGCGGCTTATCACTTCAAAGCAAATTGGCCGTTATCTGTATTATATATATATGTACCAAACATCGTTTTCACTTCAAAACAACTCCTTTCTGTTTGGATTCGTCAGTCTCTTAACAATTTCCATAATGAGTAATGTCTCCCTTTGCCACAATGTTTTCAACACTATTCAGCAGTCACACTTTCATTCAGAAATTGCCCATACTTTTGTCTATATTGTTTTAAAAGTCCTCGTCTGCAGAGTTGTTGTATATAATAAATGGTTGAGCAATTATACACGTGCCGATCAAGTGGAATCAACAGGTCCTACCATAGAATTTAAAAGAGGTAGTAATTGCTTTCCCTCTTCTCTTGTGCTAAGGATTGCGGGCATAACATTACGACTTATACATCGGTATCAGGATGAAACATACCGGCAGTACTAGTAATAACCCAAGAAACGCCGTAATCTAACTGAAACAATGTTGAAAGAGGCGTTAAGCAACATTCAAACAACAAATAGATAAATGATTGTGTTACAAATATTATTTTACTGCTTTAGGTGTAACGCCGTCTTCAAGACTTTTCCAATCATATCCCGACGCGACCAGTTCGCATACCCACATGTTTCCTGACTTACTCTGAACCAGCACTCCAATCAACAGTCTTTCAACTCACCACGTGGACTGTTATTCCATAAGTGAAAGACGAATGCCGCTTTTCTCATATGTATTCAGTCAAACGTCGAAAAGAATGATGGCCGAGCTTAGGTTCGAACTGATAACCCCCAAATTGACAGACTGAGTTGCTAACGAAAGAACGAGCAGGACTTTAATTGGAATGACGCCTCTATGGTTCCGTGTCCCTCACCATTTGCCATCCCCTGGTGAACCCAAAGTTGTCGATATATTTTGTTTAAACTTGGTAGCTAAACATATCTGGATGAAATATAATCACATTCGTCGCGTTTTCCAATTAGGAGTTATCTGTTATACAGTATATGGTATCAACGTTTAGGGACACGAAGGCCTTCAAAAGTTACTCCTCCCCGGATAACGTAAGAAATTTGGTGACCTCTAGGGATAAGGAATTTATGACAGTGACCTCCAATCAAACCCAGACCCCGAAACAAATTTAAGGGTCAAAGTTCAAAATGTTCGATTTGGACCACCTATCCGTTATACAAACATTTGCTTACTTCAAGTTCCCAATATTGACATGTGTCGGAATAATTTTTAAATTATTTACAAATATGGCAATATGAGTATCAAAAGTTGCGCAATGACGAGCCCTTATTATACAATAAGGTATAAATCAAGTTGATCACTCCGAGCGTTTTTGCGCAGCAGACATTATAAGAGTTCAAACCTGGCCCCCCAAAAAATACTGTTTTGTTAATAGTTAAGTTAAGTATACCTATCAATTGCATTTATACGTATTGCCCTGGCTATGGGTTTAAGGGTTTGGAAAGCTTATACTTATGTATACCCTGCGGTTCCTATTTGAGCCTCTTTTTGACAGTTTTGGGTGTCGGAAGGTGCCTCATTTTTGTTTTTACGGATTCTGCCTGCATATACATGTATGTAAGCGTATGATCATTTTTCCGTCCGAACGAGGCAAAAAATGTCATTTCGGCGGGTGCAATGCAAGTTTTTGCTTATTGTTTGACTAAAGTAACTTCAATGACGTATTTCTTGCGTGTAGGTGCTGCGATATATACATATATATGCTCCTTTTACATGTTTCTTCGACTTTTCTGCTGACCGTAAGCATTTGATAAAACGTCTGAGAACCTCCTTGTTGGCTTTAAACCAAGGCATGGCAAGCCTGTATTTCCCATGTGTACGTGCTGTGATATATCATATCGATGCATGGATGCATGGGTAGGGAATTAAGTTACACGTACACAATCCTTTTACATATGTCTGTTTTGTGTATGTCCGTACGCCCTTTATGCAAGGTCTCAGAACCTCTGTTGTGCCTTTGAATTGCCTACCTAAGCTATTTCAAACCTTTGTTTATCACATTTTCGTTCTAAGATATATCATTTTGATGCATGGTTGCATTAGGTAGGTACACATACATGCTAGACATAAATACATATATACATGAGTTCAGATATACATAAAATCAAAAATGCATAATTACAGATACATTCAGATAGACATAAGTTAAGACAGACATAAAATGCTTATAGACATAAGTCCGGATATAAATTTTATTCGGAAAGACATATGTCAGATAGACATAGATACATAGAGGCATATCAAATACGGTGACATATACATACTAGGAAAGATATACAGATAAACATGAATTTCCAATAAACATGAATTCAAAAAGACATACATAAGTTCAGATAGACATAAATTATGATTAATTTCAGAAAGAGAAAAGTTCAGATAAACATAATTACAGATAGACATAAATGGACTACCCAAGCTATTTCAAGCCTATATTTCTCGGATGTACATGTACGTGCTGCGATATTTCATATCGTGGTATGGTTGCATAGGTAAGGAATTAAGTTTCACATTCAAGCTCCCGTACGCCCTTGATTAAATGTCTGAGAACATCTTTTGGGCCTTTACATTGACTATATTATGTGTTTCAGGCATGTGTTTCTGTTACGTACAGCGAGCAATCATGTTTAGGTATGGTTGCATATGTGATGAATAAAGCTACAAATACATACTCATTTTACATGTGTTTGTCCGTCCATATGTTCGTCCAAAGTTGAAGGACTTGCTGTGACCGACTTTTTGACAAGGTAAATCAATGATATTGATCAGACATTAATGACCATTCATTACACATACTTTGCTAGGTTAGAGAGTAACAGGGATAAGACGGTCACATATCATAAGTATATCTTAAAGATTATTAATAGTAAACAAATGTCTTTTTGAGCATTTATACTGCTCTGAAGGTTATCCGGGGCTTGATTACCTTATGTGTACATGGACACCTATCTCAGTTATGTTACACAGGTGAGCGAAAAAGGACCATTATGGTCCCCCTGTTTATTAATAATGTTAAAGAAAACTACGTAAATTGTCTTTTTCTACTTTCAATGACCATAAATTATGTTACATTCTGCAGATTTTCACACTTAAATCTACAATAACATGCTGGTTAATATCAACCCACCCCTCACACGAGCATTGCAAACTTGGCAGTGGTTATAATGTAAAGGGTTAACACGTGAACAAAATCTTTTAGGAAAGATGTCCTATACAGTCTGTTATGTTTAAACTTATATATCAATCCTAAGAATGGTAAACAAACCTTTTCAGTAAATTAATGACTCAACTCGCATATAAGCGAAGGTGGAATATTGTTGAGGAAGATACATGTATGAGCACGTTTTATAATAGATCATCGGAAACTTTAGAGCACATTTTCTGTAGCTGTGAAATTACCAAACAGTTTTGGACTAATCTAGCAACATATATTTATGATAAATGTAACCTAAACCAAACTGTTTCGAAGGCAACTGACATTTTATTTGGAAATAATAAAATGGATTTAGTTATAAACAAATCCTTAATACACACCAAATATTATGCTTATTCATTCAAAATGATAAAAACAGAGACCATCAATTGAAGGTTTCAAATATAAAATTGTATTTTTGCACCAGGCTGAAAAGTATATTGCAACTAAAAATATGAATATTGTCATATTTGAAGCTTTGTGTGAAAAATACAAGCAAATTATATAGATATAGATATCTTCAATCTATCTTATATTTAGAAATCTGATAGTGCACAAATAGGTATATACACAAAAAAGGTATGTATTTAAGCAAAATTAAAAACAAATTATATAAAGTTAATAATTTTGAATTACACATAATTGTTTTTACCATCCATCATCTTAGACGGACCACCGCATTCACGGATTTTCCTTTCCTTTCAAGATTGGGAGTAAATTTTAATATCGCACTAAAAATCTTTTTTTTCTTATAAATGTCTTTAAATTGGTTTTGTTTGTCAGTACTCCATAAGAATGGTCTAACCTCTTAGGATTTTTACCAAAGCTATTTTGAACATATGTCAATGTTAGAAAAAAACATTCAATACGAATTCAATGAAAACATCTTTTTAGATATACTCCCTTGATAGCAATGTAAGTGTTATGCGTTGTTTAGACAATTGGTTAAGCATTTTCTGTCCCTTTAATAGTTAAAGTATGCATTTTTGATGATGTAAAAGCATATTAGCTCGTTACGCATACTTTTTCAGACAACTTTTCTCCATTGTCCTTTTTTTCAGGAAGAGGTCTTTAGTGTATTTGAATGATTCAAACAAGTACATGCTATGTCTTTTCCTTTTTTTTTTTTAACATTTTCACTTTTTACTTTGATAATCTACTTTCTGTTTTATATGGTGTGATGGTCTATTTGTTTCTTCGAGAACAGACGTTGATTAGTTATTTCTATATTCCGAGATGAAAAATGTAATAGGTAATTATAAGAAATTGCCTTTTTTTACAACATTATTTATAATGTCTGTTGCATATGAGTTAACAGATGTCTACATGTATATCAGGAAACAAACATGACCCTTTTATCTAAATTACTGTGATCACCGTTCCACATCACACACTAATCGACCTTTGCTTATGTATGTAATATATTGATAAAACTATGACGATGTCTTACCCTCAACACACTCTGTTTCTCTATTATGCCTGTCTGGCTTAGTGTGAGTCTTTTAAACCGTTCCATAATTAATCTACCTACAGCTGCATTATTTAAAAACATGGGAAAAATACTGAATATGGGTAAATAATTGTGTGACAAAAGGAGGAATCTCATTATGAGCAATTTCTCTTTTTGTTTCTATGTTTTCCAAAGTCGTCTACTACAGAAAAATACTGAATTTGGGTAAATAATTGTGTGACAAAAGGAGGAATCTCATTATGAGCAATTTCTCTTTTTGTTTCTATGTTTTCCAAAGTCGTCTACTACAGACGCGTTACAATGTGTATGCAAGTATAAAACGGTGAACATGCAATGAATGTTATCAATATTGATAGAGTTTTTGCTCTGAAAACATCTGAGGAACAGTTTATATCATTTGGAACTTTTGAAGTTTGATGATTTGGTTGGAAATTACGGAGGAATTTACGCACGGAGAGATGTCCCCTTTCCCTGCAATGTTCTAAACAGTTGTTTGTGACATGGGAACGGTAAAATGATCATCATCGCAACAAACAAATTTTGATTTAATGTATGAGCATTGATAGCAATTGAAGTTTGCAGATAAAAGATTAGTTAGATGGTTTGTTAATGCATGAACACAACACCGTAACATGCACTTGTGAGATTTATATCAATTGAAATGTGACTTCGAATAATTATATTGCATTTAATGAAAAGATTAAATGTGAGGTCATACCTTTTTTGGATAGCATTTAAACCTCTCGCCCTTGCACATATTTGTTGAATGTATGAAAGGATATATAACATATCAGGTTTAATAAGTTAATCAATCTTCCAGATTCACAACCTCCAGGCCTGGTATTGTGGTTTGTATTTATAACATTGGCAGCATAGGCGTGATTTACTCTTTCCCACTTGCAGACACATTTAAACGCGTCTGCAACAGTCGACTTTTGGAAACATTGTTACAACAGGGGACCTTGGTAATAATGACCAATTTATCACTTGCAACAATGTTTTCAAATCTATTGAATTATTTGAATTTCATTTATAGAGATATTCCAATTTTTTGCCAAAAGTCTTCTGCTGCAGATTTGATGTATATTGGAAAAGGTTAAACAAAAAAATACCAATAGATAAATGGTGCTTTACTTTTCTCATTTCTTCAGCGTTGCAAACTTAAACCATGTAAATGATTAACATTCCCACAGATAACTTTGAAAACATTGAGTCGTAGATAAAGATATTTTCAGAAGCGCGTTGTCTTTCTCACCTTGACCTTAAAACAAACTTTTTCAGTATACAAATATATGTAGCAGACGACTTTGAAAACATCTAGGCAACACTATTGAAAATCTCTATAAATGAAAGTGTTATTACTGAATCGAGTTGAAAACCTTGTGGTAAAAGAAGAAATTGCTCATAATCAGCAATTTCTGTTTATGTCACAATGCTTTTAAAAAATTGTCTTCTGAAGTTGCAACATATACCCTGAAACATTCCCACAGACACAATTCTGAAGCAGACGACTTTTAAATATTAATGCGTTAATATGGTTATTTTCAAAAGAGCGTTTTCTGATTCATGAACATCGTATCTTTCACAGTTTGACTTTGATAACCTTTTTCATCATACAAAAAATATGCAGCAGACGACATTTAAAACATTGTCGCGTAAATAAAGATAATTTCAAAAGGGCAATTTATGCTTCATCAACATGTTGTCTTTCTCACCTTGACTTTGGATAAAAAATTTCGGCTTACAACAAATCTGCAGCAGACGACTTTAGAAACCATCTAGGCAAAACTATTGAACATTTCTATAAGTGAAAGTGTAATTAATGAAAAGAGTTATTAAACTTTCCGGTAAAGGAAGAAATTGCTTATTATGAGCAATTTCTTCTTTTGTCACAATGTTTTCGAAAAGTTTTCTGCTGTAGATGCATAAGACTGCGTCTGCAAGTTGGAAAAGGGTATGTCTGTCGAAGTTCTATATTATTGTGCTGGAATTTCTTTAATAGATTTTCGGAAATGACATGTGAGGACGAGTTATTATTAGAAAGAAACATATTTAAATATCTTAAACATATTACAATTGCGTTTGTTTACAAACACTAAATTATGACACATCTAAAATGAAATAAATATTCCGATGTTTTAAGTATGTGCAGTTTCTCTGTTTTGACTCGCATTTAGTTTTTTTTGTTTCATTTACGAAGACAAAACAGACTGAGGTACTGTATTTTCATATACTACATGTAATCACAACGCGATAACTTCAAACCTTTACGTCGCACGGTCACATTTTGTTTACGTACGCGCACCTCCTAGACTGACGCACTGTATTTTATTTTACTAATTGCGAGTACAAATTTCAAATTGCGAGGTGAGATTTTAGGCACCAGCATATTTTTGCGAGTGAAATCTTTGGGCCGAATAATATGCATTTCTTATCGTCAATCTTTTACAGGGTTATTTCTTTGACAAATGACGGAAGTTTAGAATCGAAACATGTCTCGTGCGCATGCCTATTCAACGAATCCAATATTGATGACGTTTACCGCATACATTAGAGCTTTCGGAAGTCTAAAATTAGTTTTAATTTACATATCGCAAATACGATTGGCTGGAATAGTCACGAGTATACTTTGGCTTTCCCCAAGTTGTATTCACTACGGAGATAGAAGAAATGAATGCTTTTGTTCTTAAAGCACACCCTCTACATGATAAAAAGGGCTGTGACCTATCCAAACAAATCATTTCTGTGTTTATATGTTTACACTTGAGACTACAAATAAACATTGATATTATAGAACTCTTTTCTTTGAAGAGCATATGCAAAATAACAAGGTCACCGATTCAGGTCAGTCACTGAAACAGGGCAGAGTACGTTTTATATGTCCACATTTATATTAGTTTTCAAAACATCCGATACAAGCAGGAAAATATTTTAAAATGATTCCAATTATGAATCGAGAATGATACTCTAGATTCCTGTTTCCAATTAAAAAACAGTAACTCATCAGTTTGCATAAATTACTTTTCTTCATTTGGTTTTAATCAAGGCCCACAGTGTACAGTGCTGGAAAATATAAAAAAAAAATATTTAACTTTTGAACATTAGCTTAAATCTCATTTATCGATGCAATCTTCACCGGAACACCATGAACTTGTATTATTTGGGGTTGGTTCTGTGTGTTATTTGGCATGTGATAGAGCTTTTTCCACAATAAAGGTGTAGTCTTGGTGCTGATATTTTGATAAAATTAAAGTTGCTGATGTTGCCCTGATTCATGACCCAAAACCTGCTGTGACAAGATGGTGGTTGTCTGGACTAAGACAGAAAAGACCCCATACTCTGCCATATGGGGCCATAAATTGAAACACAGTTTCTACACTGCTGTATATCTGATACAGTCTCAGCAGCTTCTTTTCCCAGCACAATTATATTTCAATGAAGGACATTAAATTCGTTGACAAAATAAATGCAAGTTATTATACATTTTCACTTGACCCCACCCCTGATGTTCCAATAGGCCCCTCAGTTGATAACTATTTTTCAACTACTACAATGTAAGCGTTTTTCATCACTGCAGTATAGAGTGTAAAATGGGAATTTAGATTACAAGAGATGGCAGAGTAAGTTCGTTTGATATTCTGCACCTTTATTTATGTGTGTTTTTGTGTCACATGCCGTTGCAGGGTGACTCATAGGGATTGTCTCTCGGTCATCTATGCCGAGCCCCGGTAACTCAGTCGGTAGCGACGCGATCTGTCAATTCAGGGGTTTTGAGTCTGAACTCCAGTCCGGCAAACATTCTTTCCGACGTTTAAAAAAAGTCACTGTGATATGCGTCATTTGGTTTCCAACAATAATCAAACACTCTATATTAAAAAACAACTAGTTACTTGGAAAGAACGTTGTGAGAAAGAAAAGAAACACATGAGTAGATGAACTGGCCGCCGTGATATGACTGAAAAACTGTTGAAAACGGCGTTAAACCCCAACCAATGACACTTGTCCTCTGTTGGGTCTTATTTATAATTTAAAGGAGTACATACGCTCTGACCCAGTCCAGAGCCTCGTGTACATAGCGGATGGCCTCGCTGGTTCAACAGAGACACCCATTCGGACGGTATCGAGCAGAAGCACCTTGTCGCCACTGATCTAAACCAATACTGCCATAACGGCCACGTTACCACGATAGCATGCGCTACAAACGACGGGATTTCGCCGTATTTCCTTTATGAATAATTTACATGTGAAGTGTCAACGGGCATGCTGCGTGAACATGTTGATAATGCTCGGATTATAAAATAAGGTATAGTCGGGTCAATATACCGTTTGACCCCAAAAAAATTGCAACAAAAGGTTTTTCAACGGTTTTGTCTACTATTCGGTATAGTTAATGACCAAAAAAAATTCTTTAAAAATCCAACTTCCGGAAAGTGCTTTTTTTCAAGATGGCGTCCAAGATGGCCGCCAGTGCCATAACAGATTATTATGCTAATTAGTAGTAACATCATGGTAATGAATTTGGTATCCATCTCCTTTGATAAGTTGTCCAGAGCACACATGAGTGCTAGAAGAATGTCCCTATGTAAGTAGGTCATCAATAAACTCAAAATGGCCGCCAAAATGACATCCAAGATGGCTGCCAATTCCATAAACAGACTGTAAATCATTTAATACATACCGTAGATTAGTAATTTTGGTGTCAAACTATAGGTTTCAGGGGTTAAGGAAGCTAATTAAGTATGTTAAACTATCAATGAGTAATCAGGGAATGTATGAGATGCAATATGGTGTTTAAACTGAATTTCAAGATGGCCGCAAATACCATGTTACAGATGTACATCATTTATTTGTCATCCTATAGCGTACATATTGTCTAGGCCTTGGTTGGCGATCATATATTAAGCATTGAGGCATAATTAAGGTATGGAATAAACTTCAATACTTTTAAAACCAGGCATTTATCCTTCACATCCATGTTGTATTGCTCAGTGATCAAGCAAATATCATATGTCTGGTTGAAGTAATTCGGTAATGAGTTAATCGCTGTCATAATCCTACTCCTCTGGAACAACGGACTGGTTAAACGGATTGTCACACACGTTAAGTTGACACTGGCCACAAACAGCAGTGCATGGTTGCCAATATGTTCTGCAGCTACAGCGGAGTGAACCACAAGTAGTTGAACAGTTACAGTGGTTGATGGTCATGTGATTGACAGGAGCAGCATTTAAATTGGTCATGATTGGTACAAACTGGGTGTTATCAAGTTTGCAGCCCCAACTTAGGACATCTATGCCCTTTACCATAATCTGGTAGACTGTGGTATTTCGTGGACGATGCAGTAGGAGGAAGACGTTCAGGAGTGACAAATGACTTGGATGAGACAACTTTCTTGCTGAACATGATGTAGCTCAAGGATGCGAGGGAATCGATGCACTGTCCGCCAAACATTACTGACATTGCCTGATTGCCAAGACGCTCTATTACGTCCCTTAGCTGTTTTGGGACAAACAAAAGCGTTGGCCCTGGATTTGAGATTAGGATCACCTTTCACCAGAGTTTTGAAATGCTGACTTCTTATCCTGGATGTCGTATCACAACCTGTAAAGGCATGAGGAGAATGAATGAAGAGTAACCGAGAACATAACTCGCCACCTAGGATTGCTTTCACTTTGTTTATGTTATACACCTTGATGTCCTTTGACTGATTGTCTGAGCGGAAATATATGTCCTTGCAACCTGTGTGCACATGCTAAAGGAGTAGAATCAGAGGTGTAGACACGAGCATTCTACTTTGAGTGTTAAAAAAATATACGTTGATTACATCGCAATTTCGTTCTATTAGTTCCCGATTTATCAGATCAATCAACTCTTGTTTGTTGCTGTCTCGCGACAGACATTCATCCTTCTTCCCTGCGAACTCAGTGTCTGCAGTGAATCTGACTACTGGGTGTATATTCTGCCCACGCCTTTGACGTGTGTTGTCCTTAATGGATGGACCTCCACTATACCCATCAAAAACTACAGTTGCTAAACCGTAATGGCGAATGGTGAAGTCAGCATATGACTGTGCAATTGCACCATAGCTAACACCCCTCTTCCATGGTAAACCACGATGGAGTAATGAACCTCTGTCCAGGACATAATGGTCTGTTTTCGAATGAGCAATGATGGCATGAGCAAGTTGTGGTTTATCTTTATCTGCCTTTCTAAAATCACCTCTGGCCTCAAACAGGGCAGGTGGGAATGGACTGAGCTCGTAACTCATGATGACTTCCAATGAAAAATCACTTATTTTGGACACTACCAAGAACCGCTCGAACAACAAGGCTGGATCAACAGTTTGATAAGGAGCAACTTTTACTGCAGAGTTATATCCAAGGGTTTTAGCTTTGACTTTCTGTTTGAATGAGAATGTGAAAACCGGCTGTCAATCCATTCTGCCAATGATTATGCTACCAACTGACTTGTACTTGTATACATCTTCCAAGGCCACTACACCATTGGCAGTGTTTCTGAGAGAAGGATCTTCGAAGAAAGGTGTGCATGTCACTAGTGTTGCATGGATTTATGCTAGATCAGATGAATCTCTCTTGATCCTCACTTCAGTAGATTCCTTGTGCTGCCTTGTTGTGTAGGAGAGATGGTTGAACTCTTGCATTGCATTGTTGTACTCTGATGTTACGGGTATTGACATTGGCCATCGCGAGCGTTGTTCTTCGGTCATCCCTCTTCCACGTGTCAAGCCTCCAGTACTCTTCAGTGATCTTATCAGTTTCTGTTCAATTAGAAGGTCAGCGCTCAGGCCAGCCCAGAACTGATTGCTGCGAGGAACTACATGGAAGCCATCGAAGAATTTTCTGAATACATCAGGATGTTTGGATTCCAGTTTACTCATTTCTTCAAGATAGAAATGGGAATCCGCTGTGGTCGAGTGGTTAGCGGCGGGGATTTCGAAACAGGGTGTCCCAGGTTTGATCCCCAGTCGCGGCACTACTGTCATGGTGGAGTGCCCTTGGGCAAGGCACATTTTCTAGCCTAGTACTGGTTTGTTTACCCAGGTATCATGAATAATTAAATTTAATTGCTCGCTAAATGACCTTAGCTGTCGCTGCGCCATAAAACAATATATACATTCATTCAAGATAGAAATGTGCGGATTTCAAGTATGGGTAGGCAATCCGAGACAGCCTTCTAGTGCATTGTCGAAAAACCAGTGCGATCTGCGTTGATCAGAGCTCGTGTGATCTGTAGCATCTCCTGATAATTCAGCCATAACTGACTTGTCTTTGACCTAGCACGAAGTTCAGCCTTCTATTTTATCATTCATTTCGGCAATTGTATCCGATGTAACAACACTCTCTGGTGTGGTCTCGTCTGCCAACAAGGAAGTGTTATATTCTCAGACTGATCAAACAGTGATGCAAACTCAGGATTTTCATTTACTATGGCTGACACAATCATGTTGTTACGGCAGTTGTTTACCAGCAGGTAACCGCGGAATGATCTGTGGACTGACTTCCCAGTCATCAATTGTATTGAAGCATTATCCCCATAAACCACTTCCATAATGTTTGTAAGTCCTGTGTCATCCATTAGTGTTCCTATGGCTCCGAGCAAATTCATGAAGGTGTGAAAGCAACCTAGCATCAGAACAATGTGTTGTATATGGCTATTCTCTGGTGCATCTGTGATGATCTCAGCAGCTTTCCAATACAGCGGCTGGTCAAATGTATAACTAATACGTGTCTTACAGGCATTTTAAGATTCTAGTGGACATATTGGAACTAATTTAAGCATCTCAGTCATTACTTGATTACTCATTGATAGTTTGACATACTTTATTAGATTCCTTGACCCGCAAAACCTATGGATAGGCACCAAAAGTTATTGTCTATGGTAAACAGTAAATGATTTATAGGCATTTTAGGGTATTGGCGGCCATCTTGGATGTCATTTTGGCAGCCATTTTGAATTTTTTGACTACCTACATACTGGGGGACTTTCTTACATCACTTACCTAGGTTCTTGACAACTGAACAATGGATTAAAGGTTCAAAATGTATTACCCTGGTGTAAATACTAAATAGCTTAATAATATTTTATGGCACTGGCGGCCATCTTGAAAAAAAGCACTTTCCGGAAGTTGGATTTTCAAAGATTTTTTTTTGGTCATTGACTATACCTAATAGTAGTCAAAACCGTTGAAAAACATTTTGTTGCAATTTTTTTGGGGTAAAGGTATCTTTTGTCATATATTGACCCGACTAGTAGTACTGTAGTTGTCTTAGCGTCCAAACGACAACAGTCATCTGACACGTGGGAATGAGCATTATAGTCTTTACAATACATTAAATATTTTGCAACAACTATATCACATATTATTGAATGCATAGTTCTTAGATCCATCTACATATTGAGCATGATCTAGCGATTTAGGGTCTTAACGCATCTGCGCAAAGTCTCACCAGAGTCTTCATTGCCCTAGAAGGATAGCCCCACCAATGTTACTGTTTCAGAACAATATAAACCTAACCAAGAAAAAACCCTCTATATAACAACTATAATTAATATTTTATGTAAGCATTAACGTTGAGAAAGGGAAATGACTATATTTGTTTCAGAAATGTGCCGATAATAAGTTATGTTCCTTATATTTCATTTCGGTATACATTGACATTTTATTTTTCAATTGATTTAACGCCATGAACAAAGAGTTTTACCTCATTGGCATTGGTTTAGCTTTACTCTCTGCTGTCAGGGGGGGTTTACGGAAAGCTGATATTTTCATTACTGTGGAAATAACGAAATTAAAACATAACACGTTGCCGGCGTAATTTTCCCACCCATAGGTAAGGTGTATAAACTTTGCTATAACATGTATCCAAACATTAGGTACAGAAAATATTTTTGGCGAAGTCAGGATATTCATACGTTTTGTTTGGATAAAAATTAAATTTCAAACTAAAAAATAATTTCACAGGAAATAATAAAGATTCTAGGTTTTATTTACAAATTACAAAATGTCCACCATGTACATACAATCTTTACAACGCACAGATATACATGTACATAAAAATTATTTTGTCAGTCAGATATATATTACGAAATGACTACATAACAGTAAGCAAGAGTAGTGGAAGAAAGTAACCTTAGAAATAGCAAATTCTTTCATTTTCTATTAGTTTTTTCTAAGAAGGACAGAAAATGGAGAACGGAATGAGAGTGAGGGAAATGATAAGAGAGATAGTGGAGAGAGAGGAGGAGCGAGCGGGAGAGATAGAGAGAGAGAGAGAGAGAGAGAGAGAGAGAGAGAGAGAGAGAGAGAGAGAGAGAGAGAGAGAGAGAGAGAGAGAGAGAGAGAGAGAGAGAGAGACAGACAGACAGAGAGAGAGAGACAGAGAGAGAGACAGACAGACAGACAGACAGAGACAGACAGACAGACAGACAGACAGACAGACAGACAGACAGACAGACAGAGAAAGAGAGAGACACAGAGACACAGAGAGAGAGAGAGAGGAGAGAGAGACAGACAGAGACAGACAGAGAGAGAAAGAGAGAGACACAGAGACACACAGAGAGAGACACACACACACATAGATAGACAGAGAGACAGACAGACAGACAGAGAGACAGACATAGAGAGTGGAGAGTGACACAGAGAGACAGACACAGAGAGTGTAGAGAGACAGAGAGAGAGAGAGAGAGAGAGAGACAGACACAGAGACAGACACAGAGAGTGGAGAGAGAGAGGGGGAGCGAGCGATATATATATTACAGGGTGTTTCATTATATCTGTTACCATTAACAACTATTATAAAAGATTACATATAATGAATAATGCAGTCATGTCATATGTCATTTTGAGGTAGTCAGAATAAAGTTTTGTGTGGTGTAGAAAGTACGGGAAAATGTTGACGTCATGACGTCATCAACGACGTCATCCAAACAAGTCGTTATTCCAAGATGGCGTTGTCCATAGAGTAGTGCACAGAAGTTGTTAAACTGTATTATAAGAGTTATTCACCAGTTTACAGTGATCAGATCGATGCAGAAATTGTACCCCGATAATGAGAAACTCAGTAAGATGCGAGTGCACAGAATTGTCAAAATGTTTGAGCAGTCAGGATCAGTTATTGATCGACGCCAGTAGCAATGCCGGCCGGCCAAAATCATTCAGGACTTCAGAGAGTATCGAACAACTGAGAACTGTTATTGAAGAAACTCCACAAAGGTCTGTACGTAGAGTGTTAGGTGACATTACTTACAATGCAAGTGCAACTAGTGTCTACAGGATGCTGAGATTCGATTTGAAATTAAAACCGTACACTATTTCTATTATGCAACACTTGAAACCTTTCGATATTGACAGTCGGCTTGAGTTCGCCACGTGGATGAAAGATCGACCGGATATAGCAGACAATACTTGGTTTTCAGATGAAGCGCATTTCTACTTAAATGCGCAAGTGTTGTGTTCACTCACCCGTAGGTAACACTATAACCTGCATTATATTATCATTCGCTTGGTCTTAAAGAGTCTTTTCTGTCTCAGTCATCAGTCTAAGTAACACACGTCTGTACCGCTTAGCTGCCTTGGTCCAAGTGGACCATGTAAATGTCACATGGTTGGCTGTTTCCTCTAAACTGGGAACCAGAGTTTTCTGGACCTAAACAACTGACCAAAAGGAATGGTCTAAAACACAAAGGACAAAGTAGACTTTCACTACACTCCCCCCGGTTTTATCATTAGACCCAACCCGGGAGAATGCCTATCAGCCCTACATTGCAGTATCACCAAACCAGGTTGTTGTACCATTTCGATGACTTGTATTGTACCATGCCCTCTTAGCAGTTACACCATTTTTGCTGCATAGCATCCCTGTCTTCGTGAACATGCTATGAAGCACACAAATGACTTCCTAAAAACAAAACCAAGCCCATGTTTTAAGCCAGATAATTTGTATCTTACTCGCATCATGGTTCTTAGTCTATTTAATTTACCATACGAGTTGATTTTCTGGCATATCAAGCGAAATGGTCAGTTTGTAACCGGCTAGTAATTTTTGTACTTAATATGCCCTCTTTTGTGTAGGCTATACTGTCATCTCTGGACTTCTGTGTCAGAAGGTTTATATTGGTCGCCCCGGATGTTCAGTTTCCTTCTCATTGGATCTTGTGATGTAAAGTACATTCTCAGTCAATACTTCGCCAGATCTCGACTTCGACATTAGTCTCTTTCAAACACCATTCCGGGCCCTGGAACAATGTTGCGCCTCATGTCTAACAATCTGACGGTTGCAGCATTCTTAAAATACTAAAACAAACATCCAAAGCATACTCAATATGTTTATCTGGCACACACTCAACGATCTTGTAGATGACACTACTGCTTCTTCGATGCAATCAACCCCATTCATGATTCTAAACTCCTTTCTGTGTGACGGTTGATCTGTTTTGAAACAATTACCAGTCTCCCATCTATAAGGCGAGATTCCCGCATGAGCCAGTGTCATATCCTACCCACTGACCCCAGGTGGAATCCCTTAGATGGCCCACGGATATTGTTTCAGCTTAAAACCACTCCTCTCCTTGGGCTAACATGATATTCCCTGGAATTCAACAGGTACTCAGTATGTTTTTCCCTGAACTCTCACGGGTACTACAATTCTACTGAAAGATTCTCTTGCAATGTTATATTATCCTGGCTCTGGACTATACCTCCTTTGTAACGGTGTCCATGGTTACCCACATCTCAGTGGAAATGATCGACATTGGTCTTAATTTCCAAATCCCAGGAAACTCATCGCACCCCAACCGCTGGGCGTAGAGTCATCCTGTAATATGTTCTAACGGTTTCGAGTGCTCCCACGCCGTCTCGTCGTTTTGTCCCCAAGCGTGGACACCCCAGGGCATCTTTGGTCTTTCTCAGCTACCGTCAGCTCGTTGTTTTGTCCTCCAACGGGCATTGCTGATCCAAAACCAAGCCTCCCTTGGACTACCCTGCCTTAGGAGCTGCCAATGGAATCGCATACATCCACTTCTCGCGAAAAAGTGGCCCACTGAATCTCTACTCGCTTACAATAGGTATAGCCACCACACGGTAATCATCAATCTTTACATGTCTGGAATAATGCGAGCATATCTCTGCCATAGGCTCCTTGATAATGCGTCACGTTCCCATGCACTTTTTCAGGTCAGTATCTAAGAATCATTTTGTACTGTGATAATTCTTCCAGCCATCTTGCTAACTGCACCGTGGTTCTTCATAGTCAGGATAAACATTACCTCAATCCATTCCCAGGTCAGTATCTCCTAGTAGAACTGTGTATTTTGCCACCGGCGCGTCTTGTTGTCTTCCAGTGAACAGAGACCAGTTAACGGAGTTACTTCCCTTCTACTTCCTCTTAGGGTCTGTTTTCCCAGGTCCGTATCCCCTAGAAATGTGTCTTCTGCCACCGGCTCGTCTTGTTGTCCCCAAGTGAACAGAGACCAGTTACCAGAGTTACTTCCATTCTACCTCCTCTTAGGGTTCTGCTTTCCCAGGTCCGTATCCCCTAGCAATGTGTCTTCTGCCACCGGCTCGTCTTGTTTTCCCCCAGTGAACAGAGACCAGTTACCAGAGTTACTTCCCTTCTACATTGTCTTCCCCACCGGCTCGTCTTTTTTCCCAGCGGGCAATGAACAGTCCCCCTGCTATTGAGACATGCTTGAATCGTTTTCAGTGTCATAATTGGTTGCTGTTTTAGTACTGTAAAATCCCTCAGATTTCTTTCCTGTCAGTTAACAAGTGGTTAATAGTCATAGTCATCCCGTCTTATTATAACGGGTCCCCATGACCACCAATCCACAAGTTATGGTAGATGCGTTGTATCATCACTGTAAAATCCCTCAGACTTTTTTTCCTGTCAGTTAACAAGTGGTTAATAGTCACAGTCATCCCCGTCTATTAACACGGGTCCCCATGACCACCAATCCACGAGTTAATGGTAGAGGCGTTGTATCATCACTGTAAAATCTCTCGGAATTATTTCCCGTCAGTTAACAAGTGGTTAATAGTCATAGTCATCCCGTCATATTAACACGGGTCCCCATGACCACCAATCCACAAGTTAATGGTAGATACGCTGAGCCCTTGTCACACTGCACTTGGAAAATGAAGACTGGAACAGTTGGCATTGATCATTTCAACTTCTTTTGATTACCATCATTATTTCATTCGCTTTGGCAATATCCAGTGCATCCGTAGCTGTAATATCCATGCAAGCGTCATGATACTATTCGGCACAGTAATCGCATTGTATCATGAAACGTCCTTGTCATGGGTTTCTTACAGTGGCACTGAATTACCTTAACTATTAAGGATATCTCTTAAACCTAAAATAATGACAGCAACTATGTTTGTCAGGACAGTTCAATAGAATGGAAATAGTTGTCTCATTTACTTAACTCCTACCAGAGTTTAATGCAGAACATCTTTTTCCATGCTGTTTTCCAAAATGGCTACCTCTCTCTCCTTCCCCATTTTTTTTGGAAAACAACAAAATAGAACAAACTCACATGGGTTCTGCTTCACGTCTGACACCATTGTTGTGTTCACTCACCCGTAGGTAACACTATAACCTGCATTATATTATCATTCGCTTGGTCTTAAAGAGTCTTGTCTGTCAGTCACATCAGTCTAAGTAACACACGTCTGTACTTCTGAGCTGCCTTGGTCCAAGTGGGCCATGTAAATGTCACATGGTTGGCTGGTTCCTCTAAACTTGGAACCAGAGTTTTCTGGACCTAAGCAACTGACCAAAGGAATGGTCTAAAACACAAAGGACAAAGTAGACTTTCACTTCACAAGTAAACAAACGTAACTGTCGTTTCTGGGGTACAGAAAAACCAAATATGTACACGGAAAGATCTTTGCATTCAGAGACATTAACTGTTTGGGCAGCATTAAGTTCTTCTGGCATTATTGGTCCATTTTTCTTTGAGCATGAGGACAGTGAGGTAAGAGACAATTAACAGTAGTCGATATTGAGATCTCCTAAGACTTTTTCCTCTGGTGGATATCTCAAAGAAAGGGTGTACAGCCCCGCACCAGCATCTCTAGAAGATTTGAAAATATCCATCAAGCGAGAAATAAGAAATATTTCAACGGACACCTGCAAATCAGTGATTTGTAACTTCAAGAACGTCTAGACGTCGTAATTCAACAAAAACGACGTCATCTGGAACACTTGTTGTAAACTGACATATTGAGAAAACCGTATAAAGGCATGTGTTTAAGATAATCTTCTGATGTCATATATCAAATAAAACTTTACTCTGTCTACTATCACATTGCTACGTTTATTTAAGCGTGTTTTACATTGTTAGAGAAATATAAAGCACCAAAATGGTAATAGATATTATGAAACATCCTGTATATATATATATATATATATAATATCCCCCCCCCCCCCTCTCTCTCTCTCTCTCTCTCTCTCTCTCTCATCTTTTTTTTTCTCTCTCTCTCTCTTCCCTCTCTCTCTCTCTCTCTCTCTCTCTCTCTCTCCTCTCTCTCTCTCTCTCTCTCTCTCTCTCTCTCTCTCTCTCTCTCTCCTCTCTCACACTCTCTCTCTTTTCTCTTTTTGTCTCGCTAGCATATCTGTGTATATATCGCCCTCTGACTTATGTCTGTCTCTGTCTCCGTCTTTCCATATGTTTGTATGTCTGTCCTTTTTGTATTAAAACGCACACAATGTCTACTTCAAACTATTTAACAAAATATCTTAGATATATCTTAAAAAGACACGACTCAAATGCTAGCTTCATGGCAATGTCTAGGCAGATAAATCTATATTAAACCGTCTATATTAAACCGGATACCACTTTCATTCTACGTACTCCAGTTGTTTTTCTTTCTTAAGTAACACAAAGAACATGCTTGTGTGTTGGGTTTTTATGCCATTTTCAACATTATTTTATCACGGAGACATGATCCATGTGTAAACAAACCAGTAAAGGCCTTGCCCAAGGGCACTACACTTATGATGACCGCAAAAGGGGAAGTCGAACCCGGGACACCCGGTTCCAAATCACCGACGTAAACAACTCGGTCACATGGGATTCCTACAAAGTAAATATACATTGTTACTTGCAATTCTCGTAAACATATGTTCACCTTAATTTAATTTCCATATAGCAAGGGCATTATCAATGTGGTACATGTAAAACTTGAATATACACATTCTTGATTTGTTTCCCTTTCTTACGTAACACCATAATTATAAGCGCATAAAAACACTTTTTTTTGCTTAGAAATGATTATATCTTCACCACAATGCATTCAATGTATGATCTTGAGTTAAAGTTCATTGTAAATATATATATATAGGATGAAATTGAAATGTTTTATTTGATCATTTTTAGTATTTCGACCTTGTTTGAAAGAGAAAGTATGTGATAAACCAGCTCGATTTCGTTCAAAATGACGATAACCATCTTCGCGGGATGAATTCTTCCTTGCATTATACATGACCCCCATTTTATTTCGTTTAATTAAAAGCTTAGAGGTAACACTTTTCAATTATATCGGGTGTTATACCTGTAAAACGCTTAGAGAGTGTGACAATTGAGCGTTGAATCTAGTTGGTTTACATGTACAAAAAGATGGAATTTATTTGGTGCAATGTGACCTCATAGCCAAAGTCACATCAGCGCCGTCACCGTTCGTGAATACAGTAAGTAAGTAAGTAAGTAAATATTTTATTAAAGTGACATGTGTATAACATATAATAAAAGATTTAACAAAGTTCGTTGAAAAAACACCCGGCCCCATGGGCCTATATGTCACTATATATAAAGGTAATGTCTGTGTACATATATTCATTCATTCTTATCAATGTGTGGTACAAGCAGTCTATATACATGTATACATATCTATAATTATTTCGACGGCTTCGTGCGAGCATGGCGAACCTGCATCTTGTACAAGATGCAGTTATTGCATCCTCGAACAGAGCCATCTATAATTCTGATGATTTCGTCTTATTATGAGGATTTTATTTGAACGGTAATCCGTAACTGTACCGACATAAGTCTAGATACAATTACTGGTCATCACATCCTCGGTACCCAGGCTATTCATAACATATATGATACCCTGGGCAAATTGGCTAGCGAAACTTCGTAGTCATGAATAATTCATGAGGTGAAATCCAGCCGCTTGATTGGTTGCATGCTACAAATTTTACGCGATGTACAGTAATAACAGTGTACGAGGGGTGTTCGGAAAGTATCGGGACAAGTGCCTTAACATTCTTATTTTTTAATAATTGTACACAATTCTTTAAACATACATAGCTTTATATACCATTTATTCATTTTCAAAAGCAAAATTACAAAATTAAAAATAAGACGCTAGTTATATAGAGCGATGTATGTTGAAAGAATTGTGTACACATATTTAAAAAAAAAGAATGTTACGGCACTTGTCCCGAAACTTTCCGAACACCCCTCGTAGTTACGGAGAAAATCGAGGTGCACGCTTTACGAAGTTTCGCTAGCCAATTTGCCCAGGGTATCATATATGTTATGAATAGCCTGGGTTCCGAGGATGGAGTGCGTTGAGCTATTTATAAGTGGATTTGGGCGGTTATCAAATCAGTTCTAGCGAGATTCTCTCTGCGACGACATCGTTACAATTCAAATTCGATGTATCGTTTAGTATCAGTACGAACAAAACTGGAATGAGTTTGACTGAAAGTTTGTCATTCAAATATATGCATTTGTGTAATAAAATATACAAGAGCAGTTCCTTTTGCAAGAGTTCATCAATGAGGCCCAACATTCGGTGGTACAAGACAATTCGACAAATGGGCACAGGTTTCCAGAGTTTTTGGCCTTATTGGTTTTATCTCTGGTCGTTCCTGGGCGAGTCGACCACGATTAGCAAAATATTAATATTATATGTAAGTTTTAAAATGCGTAATATACTTACTCTACACGTATAACCTACTTAAGTACTTCTGGATACTTTGCACATATTAAATATGTATCTCTGTCATAAATAAATGCTAGCGTCTCGCAGATATGCAAGCGTCTCGCAAATCGCACAACAGAATGTGTTGTTTTTTGGTAGACTTGCGCATGCGCAGAGGCTGCCATAGTCATAGTGAGTTTGAAGTCACGTGATGTATATGCCCTTCACCACCAACAATTAAGTGCAATTTTTGGTTTGACTAATTTACGAATGCTCACAAAAGCAAACATAGAGTAACGAAATAAAATCCGATTATTCAATCTTATAATAGAAAATAACAAGTCTTGTAAGTGTAAATATCATATTTAAAGTGTACACAATTATTTAGATATCACTACGCCAATATAGCGCTGCACCGCGCAATTACCCTTTGTAAATTGTAACCCTTTTTTCCCTCTCGGCAGAGATGTAAACATCCACTCGCCCGCTAGCATAAGCGAGTGGAATGAAGGATCGGCTAGTACGAAATTCTAGGCGCTAGTCCATACATATTCGTTCATGTCCTTATTCATAAAGATAGTATGCATTGCTAAGCCTTTTCTTTCTCTTCTCAGTCCATCTATTCCTTCGACAACCATTAACGATGACTTTTGCATTTTGGATAAGTGCTTTCGACAAGGTCCGCGTCTAAAGAAACAAATTTCATCAAATGATTTGAGCGCTTTAAATCACTTTTTTATAAAGCGTTTAGAATACTTTGATTATAATAGGCAGAACGAATAACGAATAAATCTTGCAAGAAATCGATCATTTCTTTCGGCCAAAATCAGGTAAATGACCCGCGGATATTGGTTGTTACAACATAACTGATTCATCCTTTTATTCTAAATTTGTATTACACAGTTCAAAATTAGATTTTGACAGTTTGTTCGTTATGATTTTGACGCGATTCAAGATTTTGACGCGATTATTTCGTTCATAGAGTTGATTACTAACAGATGACTAAGTTGATGATGGAAAGAACATTAACAAGTTAAGTTAAGCTAAAACATGCACAGGCAGGCGAGTGTTTCATTAGGATAAGTGCAACACTCAATTCCCAATCCTGCTTGCCCTTTAACAAATCACAACCCACCCCACAATATAAAAACTCTGCAGCAGACGAACTAAAAAAAATCTGAGCAAAGATACAGAAAATCACATTTATTGGAAGTGTAATCATTGAATATAGTTGAAAACATTGTTGCAAAAGGAGAAAGCTTGTTATGAGCAATTTCTTCTTCTGCATCAATGTTTTCAAAAGTCGTCGGCTGCAATTACGTATGCAAGTGGGAAAGGTTTAAATAAGAAACACTTTTTCAAATGATAGTCAGTTGGCTATTCTAGTATATAATGTCCGTCTTAAATAATAATGACAAAACTTTCAAAAAACAAGAAAACGATTTTTTACAATTTAATTGAAAACATATTTAATCAAAGTTGGGAAAGTTGTCCCTTTCCGTCCTTTTTTTATGAGAGTTCAAATCACAAGCAAAACTTATGGGACAGAGTTGACAAATAACACATTGACACAATTTCAGATTTAGGCTTTGTTTCTGTCAAACTGCTGAAGAAGACAACACTGAGACACACATTTTGATTAAAAGTTTATTTAAAAAAAGGAATAATTTTATTTATGATAAACAACATTACAATGATGGTGTAGAAAATACATGTCAACAATACATTTTCAATTTGTACATTCATTGCACAGACCAAATCTTAGCAAGTTTGAAATTATGGACCTCTCAGCACATTTTTTTCTCAATTCATTACTTCTTGGCAGGATTTTACTGCTAAAATTGATGATTTTTTTTTATTTTTGGCCGGATTGCTCTAGCAATTCCGGTCTATAGATTGGCGATGTCTGTCTCTCCGTCTGTCTGTTCGTCAACATTTTGGTTAAAGTTTCAGGTTGAGGCAAAATCTCAGCACTGGAAAGGGTTACACACTTGAAACTTTGCCTGAAGGTAACCGGTAAAATAAATATTCATATATGCACTTCTGTATCTCTTCTTAAACGATCGCAATTCTACCTTCAGTACTTTGTACTTTGATTGTATTTTGTATGAGAGAAAGATAGGACGTAAAGGCGTTCCATACATGCCAGCATGAAAGGATTTAAACTCTGACCACTTTTAGGACTTTTTTTAGTTTAACCTTATTCATTATATTTGTTATTGATTACGAAACAAGCTTTCAGTCTCGATGTTTGCTTCCGGAAGACCTTTGTAATAGTTCAGTGAAAATAATGTATTTTAGAAGAGATCAATTGTACAGAATTTATTTGTGCGACCTTATGTGGTATAATGTGTGTGTTATAACATAATAGAAGCCCTGTAGCGTTTATAGCACTTTGCGAAATATGATTGTTTAGGGCAAAATGTTGGTAAAAATGAAAATAAGTGTGAATTTTTGGAATCTGTTTATAGCAAACTTTTTTTATGATCACATATTCTTGAAAATAATACCATATGCTTGCTCATTATCTCTAATGACCTTACATATTTTGTGTAAAAACAAAATTTTAAACAAAACAGGAAATGTCTGGTATTACACTGTGCTTATGTTTATACTGTCATACGAATCTACAACAGAACTACCATGATGCATTGCTCATGTTGAAAGTTAATTTTTCTCTTTTTTCTAACTTTGTCCCAAAATCCATGACTTCATATGTTTAGTTGTTTTGACCATTTATACTTTACATATATGATACATATGTCAGAGCCGTATTAGAAAAAAGTGTCTTTTTGAAAGTATGAAAGTAAATTATCACGCTAGTTTGCTCATATACGTACATACAAGTGTTAATTCACATCTCATAAACGTCTATAGAAAGAATGTCACAATATTTCACGAAAACTCACGTAACCTTCACAACAATAGAATTGAATTGTGTTTTCGCAACTTAAACCCCTACATGTAGAACAAGCTGAGCTGCATTCAAAAACTACTATTCTGCAACTACATGCTAACGTCCATGTGCACCTTTGTGAAGGTAAATTAACCCTTTCCCTCATATAGACGATTTATGACGCCTCTGCAGCCGACGGCATTTTGAAAACATAGTGACAAAAGAAGTACTTGAATTGCTCAAAACGAGGAATTTCATCTTTTGTCACAATGATTAGGATCAGACACAAATGACCGTTTATTACACATACCTTGCTAGATAATAAGGTGTGAGTGTAACGTGGATAAGAGGGTCATTTATGATTATTTTATCTTAAAAATGATTAAAAGAAGAACATTGTCAATTTGAGCAATTATACTACTTTGAAAGTTATCAGGGCCTTGCTTTCCTTATATGTACATGGACAGCTATCTATGCTATGTTACACATGTGAGCTAAAATGGACCATAATGGTCATCGTGTTTATTAAAATTTAAAAGAAAACTACGTAAATTTTCTTTTTCTACATTTGATGACCATCAACTATGTTACTACCTGATGGCTTTCACTCTTAAATCTGCAATAACATGCTGGCTACTTCTATTCCACCCCTCACAAAAGCATTGAAACTTGGCAGTGGTTAATAATGGAATCTGATCGGAATGTTGTTGACATAGTCAATTAAAAAACCAATCGGCATAATAAAATAATACTGCCTTTTCAAAGTGACTAAACTCATTGGTAAATGAATGCATTCATATTGGCAAACACTTGTTGTGTACATACACATGCAACCGCCTGTCTGACCTTAATTTACGAATACCAACACATTCGTCCCACGAGTACTTTCAGTGCCTTGATCACATCATCCGTTTGGCGTCCGCCTAGAACTATTTGTTTCTGCGGAGCTGGTGTTATCAGAAAATAGTTACTCCGTAAAAAACGTTTATTAATTGTGTAGTTTGTTGGCTCTGGAACGGATGACTGTCGGCAACCATCCTAAAAATGTATATTGTATTATACATATTTAGCTCGTTTGTTAATCGAAGAAAAAAATTCGGGTTTTTGTGATACCCTTGGCGTGGTCGTTGGCTGTGTCGGCAGCGTCGTCACAAAACTCAAACCTTACCTCATAACTCAAAAACCGTTTAACATTTTCAAATGCACGTTGGTACACATGTTCCTAGGAACAATACGCATGCCTATACCAAATCACATAACTCTGGTTTTAATAATTATTCAGGAAAGTCCCATTTTTCGATGAGCGTTGGCGTTCGCTCTGCGGCGCTCTTGTTTTAAATAGCGTGCCAGGTCGCTATGGTTATAACCGTTCAAAGCCAAGGAAAGTAGCAAGAAATTATGGGCTCTGCGTGCTATAAGGGATTTTCTCCCCGAGAAGTGCACACAGCATAATTATCATATATCTATCAAAAACGCAGCACGTTACCTATTTCTCTTAAAGTTGTGTAAATCGCCGTTTTTAATGACGCAATACGTGTGGCATATACAATAGGATTTAAACCCGAATTAACGATGAAAAATGTAGAAACGAGGAACCGTACATCTCGTGTTACGGATTGAGAGCGTGCAATAAAGAGAGACGCCGTCACAGGAAACGTGAACACGTTAAACATCAGTAGGAGAATGCCTATCGTAACGAACACACGTTTCTGACTTTTGATGGTGTTTATAGATGGCCATGATGGGTTAGTCGTTGGCACCGCATTTACCCCATGCCGTCTGGACGTACAACTAGGCCTACTGGTTCGCATTGATCTTTTCGATTTCTGTGTGGAGCCTTCAATTGCAATGGCGTCAATTGGTACAACTTTCCTGATGAACAACCAAAATTGGTACTGCTGTCAAGCCAACGAGTAAATCGCTAACAGCCATGCTACAAATCTGACGTGTAAAGCTTGTCCACGCTCGACGTCTTTTACGAAGGAAACATGTAAGGATGAACAGGTTTGCCCCAATAGTCCATATCGAACATAAAACCGTGATTATATAGGGCATGGTGCTGACTCTTTTCCATTTCGGAAGGGCCGCTGTTTCATTAGCCAGTATATGTTCTGTACTGTTGTTCATCGCAGTTTCTGAAAGAAAAGGTAAGACTTCATAATTGGGTTAAGGCATAACCCTTTCCAATACAATACTTTTCTGCAGCCGACTTCTTTGAAGGCAAACATGTGCAAATATCTATAAATTAATGTGCAATTATTTGATAGATAGAGAAATTATTCTGTCAAAAGTAGAAATTATTCATTTTTAGCAATTATCCTACAATAGTTTTATAAATTGTTGCAGATGAGTCAAAATACCTCTGTATGCGGAATAACTTTTAGCAGACAGTTTAATCAAAGCATTAATGACGAAATACTAGTAAAACAGTCGATGATTGTGAGAATAAACATATATTATTTATATTATTATAAAGTTGATGCAACGCATCAATGTCGCCGAAAATCCATACTGCAGTTATGCATAACACTAACATTATAGTACTTGAATACACAGTTATCAACTGAGGGGCATATAGGAACATCAGGGATGGGGTCAAGTGAAAATGTAGCATAACTTGCATTGTTTTGTCAACGAAGTGAATGATAATTGAAGCCTTTCATTGTTTAGGATCAATCTCCATTCCAAAGTAGGTTGACCATACACACAGCCAACTAATTATTGATCATAAACAGTAATGGAAATGAGTTTAACCATTCTCCTATTAAAGTCAACATTGGACAATTGAAGCAATCTACTTTTAAAACAATGAGTTAAGGGTTAAATCGCTGGAGACATGAGTTTCCCCTTTTTCTCAAAATGATATTAGCTTGGCATCCTAATTATATCATACTTTAACAAATGTTGAAATGTAGTCCAATATTTATAAATTAGACCACCTGCGAAATATAATATCAGCTTAACAGTTAAATATCATTGAAATTGTTGTATAATTTAAACCTAATTTCTAACATAAACTGAGCCCTACAACATGTTAATTTATTGTAATTCTTTCCTTCCTTATTCATAATGAAAATAACAAACTACTCATGTTTTAAAATTATATAATGATGAGCTCCCTTGTGCCATTGTGTCAATGATGCATAACAATATGCAGATCGGAAGGAACTTGCCTTTAGGGAATTAAATGACACATTTAACATTGTCAAGGACGAAATAATTTTGTACGAAAGACACGATTCGTGACCCACATTCTTCTTCGCAGAGGTGTCGTTCTTCAAACCCTCTTTATAGGCTGAGAGTGTTTGTTCAAAGTCATTTTTCTATTAAAACCAATTTTAACTAGGTTTGTTCTTTTCTTCATTTGTTTCGAACCAAATAAACATTTTAGATCACCTATAATTTACTATTTGTAAGTGAGTGCAAAGAGCGGCTCTCTGCAAAGGAGATTGATCTACGCAGTTGGTATTCGCGATTCACGCGATCAACAGTTTTAGCTTAGAAACAGTTCATATTTTAGATATACATGGATAAACAATATAAAATGCATTCTTCACAAATCAAGACATCTCTTTGAACATGAAAATAACATTCAGAAAGTTAAAATTGCTATTTTAAAGGAGAATTCGACGTGATTTTGTATCTCGATATTGACACATAACAGTCTGCTGCAATTCTCATAGTGACGGTTTTGTTTTCGTAAATAAAACCCCAAAAAAGGAAATGCGAGTCAAAATAAAGAAACTGCAAATACTTAAAACATCGGAATTTTTATTTCATTTTAGATGTGTCATAACTTAGTGTTTTTAAACAAACGCAATTGTAATATGATCAAGACATTTAAATCTGTTTTTTTCTAGTAATAACCATGTGATTTCCGAAAAGCTATTAAAAATAGAAGTCGCGGGCTTATGCCCGGCGACTTATAATTGGAAGTTCGACAAGGGTCTGTCAAAGCACAATATTCACGCGAGAGTAACACACGAGTTCGACCGCACGAATATGTTATTAGCGAGTAAAATCAAGAGGGACAAACATTCTCGTATTAAACGTTCAATGGTAAATAAATTAGAATAAAAGTACTGAAAGAATTGAAATCGGTTAAGAGGAGATGCAGAAGTGCATTTAAAAATATGTATCCAAAACAATCCAACCATGACAGACAAGTAATGATATATCAGGCTAGATTGAAAAAAAGGCCAAGATAATAAATTCGTGAAAATTAATTGGCTCCAACCCCGAATATATTATTCGGTCCACATTGTACTTTTTTTAATGATCATATTACACAATGGCCCTATGGAAATCCCTACATGAACATTCATGACAGTACAGTGTCTTCCTATGTATTGACTCGACTGAACCAAGTGACGCATTCATAGTATGCAAGATATTAATGTTTACAATGTTAACAGTAAACTTAGAAATATATTCTACCAAAACAGTTGTGTTTTGAATGATATTCTGGTTGTTCATCTCCAGTATTATACTTTACTTTTAGTGTCTGTTAAACGCAATTGATTGCAAGCTTCTATTTTGACAGAACATTTGAATACAAATGAACATATTTATATAAAAGGCTTAAACTAAAAACAATGTAATAATGTACAAAAAGAGTTTTGCATATCCAAAACAGTGAACAAGCGTGGCCTTGACTTGGTCACGTGAGTGATAGCCATGTAGTATATGGTGTAAGTGCTAATGTCGGAGCGTGAATGCAACTGCTAGGAGTGGACACTGTAAATGTACACTTATCAATAAAGGACATTGGTTATGATATTAAATCTGTGATCTGTTAGAACAGTTTGTAAGAGGACCACCAACGTATTTACCCTTATTCTGATGCAACATGACAGCTATCTTTTCAGACCAATCAATATGTATTAAACACATTAAGAGGCGGACATTAAATGAACATTTCCGTCAATTACAAATGTATCCATAAATCAGACAAAACGTAGTGATATCCTAATCCTTTATTGCACTTACTGTAAATATTATATTGACACATTCAGAGAAATGTAATTTTATTTGGTTACGTATAATTTTACTTATTTTACTTTTGCTCATGTTTTTTTGGGTGTACTTATGTTTGTGTTCTCAGACATTTACATCACGTGACTTCCACTTTTTTTGTTATCTTTTTTGAGTTTACAGGTTTATATTTGGATTTGATAGAAGACTTTGCTTTTAATCTGAATGTCAAAGAACAATGAACATCAGATAAAAGTGGTGGAAGGTCATCAGCATTGAAATAATTGACTAAATGTAATGCTTCAGATGAGGATATTACGTAATCGACAACTGAGGTTTCTTTACAGGTTAACTTGACTTCTAACTTGTCATTAAAGGATCTGCTTTTTAATATAATAATGTTATTTGTTCTACAAAATTCAATCAAGATCTTGCCTGATCGGTTAGTAGAAGTATCTTTAGACATTTGGTAGATTGCATATTCATCAAGTTTGCTTACTTCTGAAAAGGCATCACCACTATCAGTAAAATTACTACCAACACTATTTGTTTCGAATATGCGTTCATCTGTGTAAACTACATCTTGCATGTTGGAGGTACGTGCATTATAATCACCCATCATGATAATATATTTATTATTGTTATAATATGATTGAAGTTCCGCATACGATGCATGTACAAATCTTTCTTGGAAGAACTTTGAATTTTCTGGAGGTATATAGACATTACCAAATATCACATCTTCATCGGTATCAAATAGATAATTGGAAACTTTAAACCACTAGACATAGTAACATTTAGATTCTAGAAATGTACAATATATATAAATATAATTTTTTACAAAGGTTCCCATCCCTTCGGACTTTTTAAGAACTTTCTGCTTTTTACTTTGAGGGATAAACATATATTCTTTCATTGTGATAATATCTAAAGAGTCTAAATGCGATTTCATGAATGCAACAGTATCAAAACCGAACCGCAACATATTGCCCAAAGTCCGGAGTCAGGAGTCCGGAGTAATAAGTTTACTCTTTAATCCACACACATTTAAACTGGAAAAGGATAGATATTTCAGTTTTGATTCATTTCGACCAACACGACTGTCCTATGTTTCACTATTACCATCTTGAGGGGGACCTTCGTTCCGTTCTGTTGGCATCGAACTGGCTACGTATCTGTTAGGAGGTCTGACCTCATGCCCATTGACGAAGAGTCTGTCTTTTACTAGCACAGCATGTTTAGCACTCTTTCGCGCGGCACGTAATAAGGGGTAACACTGATATTGATGCCTGCGAGAAGACGACCAGACTTCCGAACAGCATTTCGTTGTTTGAAGAACGTATTTGTTTCCACAATAGGCGACGGTCTGCTTTGCCTATCAACTCTTGATCTTAGACGATGCACACGTTTGAATTTTATATCACGAAGTTTTAAGCGAGTTTCTATAAAGTTAATAAGAACTGCTCATCTCGTGTCTTTCCAATATATGTGAATGAATGAATGAATGTATATTGTTTTATGGCGCATCAATATATGTGAAAAGCAGATTGTCTCTCATATTTATAAAGAATATGTTTTTTTAGAAAAGGTAAATAATTGCTACATACAAGAGACATAGACTAGAATTGAGCATGTTTAATATTTATATCTACATTCAGGAATTACATTCCATATTTAGAATGGGTTTTTCCAACACTTTGACAATAATTATATTGAATATTAAGATCATACATTAAAGGACACAACATAATTGTTAAAAAGGAGGGGTTTCCAGATACAAAGATACCCATAGAGCCATCACCTTAGATAAAGGCAAGAGTGTTGGTAATTTGCGTCTCATTATTCACTGACATTGCTACATACTATGCACTTAACGAAACAGGTTGGAAAGTACCGTCCTGCTATAAAATTTGTTTGAATATATCACATTTTAAAGAAAAACATTGTGATTAAAGGATGGTTTACTCATTGTAGGCTGCCTCTCACTTTTCTACAATGTTCTCCGAAACCGCCAGCAACAGGTGTACCAACATTCGTTTTCATGCAGGAAAAGAGAAACTCGTCTTAATATATTTAGCAAATGGACGGTATTTGACAATTATTTTGCAATTATCAGGTGTGCGTTTATGACAAAAAGCATTTTATTTATATAAAATAATAAATTAAAAAAAAATGATGAAATGAGTAAAAATAGTACCGTTCTATCGTATTTAAAGCCTTGAATATATATTATAACCGATGTCTCTCGATTCGATTCAATAACCATTACCGGTCTGACAAAGGTATTCTGATAAAGGTATTCTGACAAAGGTATTCCATGCTTATGATTTAACAAAGGTTGCCATGGATTCAAAGTTATATGGGGTGTTTTTTTATCAACAATTTCATATATCGGTCAGGCACGGAAAAACGTAGCTTGGCGTTACCGCAACATTTGCCTATTGCTTTGCATAAAATCCATATAATCGGATAAATATTCAATACATTCCTGCGTTCAAAACAAATGAGCCGTCTCACGAGAAAACAAACATTGTGGACTCTACGTAAAGTATCGATCCGGATCAGCCTAAACATGCCGCGCAGGCTTACCCGGACAGACACTTTTCGCCTCCTGCAATTTTTTTGTTTCAGGAATCATTGGTCTATTCATCTATCCCCTTAAGACGGAATGTGTCGGCCCGGATTAGCCTGTGCGTACTGCACAGTCTGATCTGGGTCGATACATTTCGCAGAGACCATACTTTTGGTTTTCTTGCGGGACGGCTCAAATCTAGACTCTGTTTAATAGACACTGAAATTAGGATATTTGTTGACAAATTCATGTTTCAGTAAGTTCCCGTTAAAAGCGACTTAGTTTCGACGCAATGTTTAAAGGTCACATTATTCTCAATTGCACGAAGCTTAGATTTTTTATTTAGCATGTTGCAATCATCCTTAGTATTCATTCTTTATCCGCTGAATAATATATACATAAATAAATAATGGAATAAAACAAAATATTGTCCATCCCCCTAATAATAAAAAAAAAAAATGCCGAACGGCGAGGGAAAATAGTTTATCTTTTAAAACTAAAACATTACGGTCATTATTATGATTGTATATGGACCATATAGAGAGGCAATTTGTAGTCTTGTATGTTGTTTTTATCCTAATTTTCTCAAACGCAAACTCGGAAGCCTGTTGTCAAACTCAATATATTTATGTTACTTTTAGTTGAAAAGATGTCGACGTCAAGTGTGTGATTTAAAAAAAATATAACATAACATTAGATTTATTGGCATTTAACATTAAACAATATGTATAGCCATACAAACTTGTACAAAGTGGTATTGACATAATGAATGATGTGTTGAATTTTGCTAGAAAACAATTAGCGAACTTGGAACCCCGTAATAAGAGAATTAATATTAGAAACTACAATTACCCAACAGGTCATGGTTTAAACGATATCTAGAATCATTGTGGTTTTTTAAAAATTCAGTCGACAAAACAACATTGATTTGCTGATCCATCTTGACCTTCTTGTCATCTTATTTTAAAAATATCATCTGAGTTCCTCGTCTAAATCTGGGTGGTCACTCATTTCGCATAATGTCTATTTTGTATCACGTCTTTTCTTGCGATACTAAACTACCAAACGAGATTATAAAGAAGCTATTCTTGTTTGACCCGTGCATTGAAAAAGCTGCAAGTTGGCTCATGTTCACAATCTGATGAAGTACTACACACAATTACTTGTACTAGCTTTCTAGAATATGCTATCACTGTGTGTATATTCTGATAAGATTCAACAGGTGTACACGATGATCAAAACCTATTTTTAAAAAGTATTATGTTCGACAGTGCCAACATGTATCTTTAATAAAGTTATTTGATGCACAAACGTTTGTTTACAAATGAGCCGGTCCGCGAGAAAACTAACAGTGTGGACTCTGCGTAAAGTATCGACTCGGATCAGCCTTAGCATGCAGCGCAGGCTAACACGGACAGACACTTTTCGCCTCCTGTGGATTTTTTGTTTCACGAATCATTACTCGATACCTCTATCCCACTGAAGCGGCATGCGGATTAGCCTGCACGACTTGCACAGGCAGATCTGGATCGATTCAATACGCATTGTTCATTATGTTGGTTTGCTCGTGGAACGGGTCATTTGTAAACAAACGTTTGTGCATCAAATAACCTTATTAATTATCCTCGTTTCCATAGTGAAACCGTAAATGACATATTGGTGTATATTTATCTGATTAACACTTTTCCATATATAGACGCTTGCTGATGCCTCTACAGCAGACGGCTTTTCGAAAACTTTAAAAATCAAAGTACTGAAGTACTGGTAACGAATTATTTTGAAAATTAATTAACAATTACATTATGTTTTTTGTTTGTTTTAAACTTGCTTTAAAACTTAGTAGTTTTTAGACAATCTAGTCTATTTCATGATTATAAATAATCTTTGTCCATATATATTTTAAAAGAGACATCTGGAAATGTTCAATATATACTGTAATATACTGGGTGTATACGGATAAGTGTGAAAATGTATGGGTAAAACATTTTTTTATTTAACAAAAATAAACATGCATAATGTAGTAGCATAACGGACAAAATATGCTACTCGCACTGTTGCATACTATGTCTTTTTCAAAACATTCCTTACTTTATCATTTGAGTAAAAACTTAAAATCACAACATTTGGAAGCAAAATAGTAAAAATTGAGATAATGTAATTTTGTAAAGCTTGTTACATGGTTTGTTTATTAATCCTTTCCCACATACAACACATCTGCAGCAGACGACTTTGAACATATCTTTGCAAACAAATATAAAGTTCTCTATAATGGAGGTAAAATACAAAGGGGAAGAAGATATTATGGGAAAATTGGAATTGCTTGCATTGACCTACGAGTGTTGACCTGGCGCGTAGGTCGTAGGTCGACAGAAAATGTTATGCTCAGAAAGTGTTGATCTGGCTCGTAGGTCGTAGGTCGACAGTCAGATTCACATTAAGATAGTGTTGACCTGGCGCGTGGGTCGTAGGTCGACAGTCAAATTTATGTTCAGAGAGTGTTGACCTGGCGCGTAGGTCGTAGGTCGACAGTCAATTTTATGCTCAGAAAGTGTTGATCTGGCTCGTAGGTCGTAGGTCGACAGTCAGATTTATTTTCAGAGAGTGTTGATCTGGCTCGTAGGTCGTAGGTCGACAGTCAGATTCACATTAATATAGTGTTGACCTGGCGCGTAGGTCGTAGGTCGACAGTCAAATGTATGTACAGAGAGTGTTGACCTGGCGCGTAGGTCGTAGGTCGACAGTCAGATTCACATTAAGATAGTGTTGACCTGGAGCGTAGGTCGTAGGTCGACAGTCAAATTTATTTTCGGAGAGTGTTGATCTGGCTCGTAGGTCGTAGGTCGACAGTCATATTCACATTAAGATAGTGTTGCCCTGGCGCGTAGGTCGTAGGTCGACAGTCAAATTTATGTTCAGAGAGTGTTGACCTGGCGCGTAGGTCGTAGGTCGACAGAAAATGTTATGCTCAGAAAGTGTTGATCTGGCTCGTAGGTCGTAGGTCGACAGTCAGATTCACATTAAGATAGTGTTGACCTGGCGCGTAGGTCGTAGGTCGACAGTCAAATTTATGTTCAGAGAGTGTTGACCTGGCGCGTAGGTCGTAGGTCGACAGTCAATTTTATGCTCAGAAAGTGTTGATCTGGCTCGTAGGTCGTAGGTCGACTGTCAAATTTATTTTCAGAGAGTGTTGATCTGGCTCGTAGGTCGTAGGTCGACAGTCAAATTTATGTTCAGAGAGTATTGACCTGGCGCGTAGGTCGTAGCTCGACAGAAAATTTATGTTCAGAGAGTGTTGACCTGGCGTGTAGGTCGTAGGTCGACAGTCAATTTTATGCTCAGAAAGTGTTGATATGGCTCGTAGGTCGTAGGTCGACAGTCAGATTCACATTAAGATAGTGTTGATCTGGCTCGTAGGTCGTAGGTCGACAGTCAGATTCCCATTAAGATAGTGTCGACCTGGCGTGTAGGTCGTAGGTCGACAGTCAAATGTATGTACAGAAAGTGTCGACCTGGCGCGTAGGTCGTAGGTCGACAGTCAAATGTATGTACAGAAAGTGCCGACCTGGCGCGTAGGTCGTAGGTCGACAGTCAGTTTCACATAAGATAGTGTTGACCTGGCGCGTAGGTCGTAGGTCGACATTCAGATTTATTTTCAGAGAGTGTTGATCTGGCCCGTAGGTCGTAGGTCGACAGTCAGATTCACATTAAGATAGTGTTGACCTGGCGCGTATGTCGTAGGTCGACAGTCAAATTTATGTTCAGAGAGTGTTGACCTGGCGCGTAGGTCGTAGGTCGACAGTCAAATTTATGTTCAGAGAGTGTTGACCTGGAGCGTAGGTCGTAGGTCGACAGTCAAATTTATTTTCAGAGAGTGTTGATCTGGCTCGTAGGTCGTAGGTCGACAGTCATATTCACATTAAGATAGTGTTGCCCTGGCGCGTAGGTCGTAGGTCGACAGTCAAATTTATGTTCAGAGAGTGTTGACCTGGCGCGTAGGTCGTAGGTCGACAGAAAATGTTATGCTCAGAAAGTGTTGATCTGGCTCGTAGGTCGTAGGTCGACAGTCAGATTCACATTAAGATAGTGTTGACCTGGCGCGTAGGTCGTAGGTCGACAGTCAAATTTATGTTCAGAGAGTGTTGACCTGGCGCGTAGGTCGTAGGTCGACAGTCAATTTTATGCTCAGAAAGTGTTGATCTGGCTCGTAGGTCGTAGGTCGACTGTCAAATTTATTTTCAGAGAGTGTTGATCTGGCTCGTAGGTCGTAGGTCGACAGTCAAATTTATGTTCAGAGAGTGTTGACCTGGCGCGTAGGTCGTAGCTCGACAGAAAATTTATGTTCAGAGAGTGTTGACCTGGCGTGTAGGTCGTAGGTCGACAGTCAATAATTTTATGCTCAGAAAGTGTTGATATGGCTCGTAGGTCGTAGGTCGACAGTCAGATTCACATTAAGATAGTGTTGATCTGGCTCGTAGGTCGTAGGTCGACAGTCAGATTCCCATTAAGATAGTGTCGACCTGGCGTGTAGGTCGTAGGTCGACAGTCAAATGTATGTACAGAAAGTGTCGACCTGGCGCGTAGGTCGTAGGTCGACAGTCAAATGTATGTACAGAAAGTGCCGACCTGGCGCGTAGGTCGTAGGTCGACAGTCAGTTTCACATAAGATAGTGTTGACCTGGCGCGTAGGTCGTAGGTCGACATTCAGATTTATTTTCAGAGAGTGTTGATCTGGCCCGTAGGTCGTAGGTCGACAGTCAGATTCACATTAAGATAGTGTTGACCTGGCGCGTATGTCGTAGGTCGACAGTCAAATTTATGTTCAGAGAGTGTTGACCTGGCGCGTAGGTCGTAGGTCGACAGTCAAATTTATGTTCAGAGAGTGTTGACCTGGAGCGTAGTTCGTAGGTCGACAGTCAATTTTATGCTCAGAAAGTGTTGATATGGCTCGTAGGTCGTAGGTCGACAGTCAGATTCACATTAAGATAGTGTTGATCTGGCTCGTAGGGCGTAGGTCGACAGTCAGATTCCCATTAAGATAGTGTCGACCTGGCGCGTAGGTCGTAGGTCGACAGTCAAATGTATGTACAGAAAGTGTCGACCTGGCGCGTAGGTCGTAGGTCGACAGTCAAATGTATGTACAGAAAGTGCCGACCTGGCGCGTATGTCGTAGGTCGACAGTCAGATTCACATTAAGATAGTGTTGACCTGGCGCGTAGGTCGTAGGTCGACAGTCAGATTTATTTTCAGAGAGTGTTGATCTGGCTCGTAGGTCGTAGGTCGACTGTCAGATTTACATTAAGAAAGTGTTGACCTGGCGCGTGGGTCGTAGGTCGACAGTCAAATTTATGTTCAGAGAGTGTTGACCTGGCGCGTAGGTCGTAGGTCGACAGTCAATTTTATGCTCAGAAAGTGTTGATCTGGCTCGTAGGTCGTAGGTCGACAGTCAGATTTATTTTCAGAGAGTGTTGATCTGGCTCGTAGGTCGTAGGCCGACAGTCAGATTCACATTAATATAGTGTTGACCTGGCGCGTAGGTCGTAGGTCGACTGTCAAATGTATGTACAGAGAGTGTTGACCTGGCGCGTAGGTCGTAGGTCGACAGTCAGATTCACATTAAGATAGTGTTGACCTGGAGCGTAGGTCGTAGGTCGACAGTCAAATTTATTTTCAGAGAGTGTTGATCTGGCTCGTAGGTCGTAGGTCGACAGTCATATTCACATTAAGATAGTGTTGCCCTGGCGCGTAGGTCTTAGGTCGACAGTCAAATTTATGTTCAGAGAGTGTTGACCTGGCGCGTAGGTCGTAGGTCGACAGAAAATGTTATGCTCAGAAAGTGTTGATCTGGCTCGTAGGTCGTAGCTCGACAGTCAGATTCACATTAAGATAGTGTTGACCTGGCGCGTAGGTCGTAGGTCGACAGTCAAATTTATGTTCAGAGAGTGTTGACCTGGCGCGTAGGTCGTAGGTCGACAGTCAATTTTATGCTCAGAAAGTGTTGATCTGGCTCGTAGGTCGTAGGTCGACTGTCAAATTTATTTTCAGAGAGTGTTGATCTGGCTCGTAGGTCGTAGGTCGACAGTCAAATTTATGTTCAGAGAGTGTTGACCTGGCGCGTAGGTCGTAGCTCGACAGAAAATTTATGTTCAGAGAGTGTTGACCTGGCGTGTAGGTCGTAGGTCGACAGTCAATTTTATGCTCAGAAAGTGTTGATATGGCTCGTAGGTCGTAGGTCGACAGTCAGATTCACATTAAGATAGTGTTGATCTGGCTCGTAGGTCGTAGGTCGACAGTCAGATTCCCATTAAGATAGTGTCGACCTGGCGTGTAGGTCGTAGGTCGACAGTAAAATGTATGTACAGAAAGTGTCGACCTGGCGCGTAGGTCGTAGGTCGACAGTCAAATGTATGTACAGAAAGTGCCGACCTGGCGCGTAGGTCGTAGGTCGACAGTCAGTTTCACATAAGATAGTGTTGACCTGGCGCGTAGGTCGTAGGTCGACATTCAGATTTATTTTCAGAGAGTGTTGATCTGGCTCGTAGGTCGTAGGTCGACAGTCAGATTTACATTAAGATAGTGTTGACCTGGCGCGTATGTCGTAGGTCGACAGTCAAATTTATGTTCAGAGAGTGTTGACCTGGCGCGTAGGTCGTAGGTCGACAGTCAATTTTATGCTCAGAAAGTGTTGATATGGCTCGTAGGTCGTAGGTCGACAGTCAGATTTATTTTCAGAGAGTGTTGATCTGGCGCGTAGGTCGTAGGTCGACAGTCAGATTCACATTAAGATAGTGTTGACCTGGAGCGTAGGTCGTAGGTCGACAGTCAAATTTATTTTCGGAGAGTGTTGATCTGGCTCGTAGGTCGTAGGTCGACAGTCATATTCACATTAAGATAGTGTTGCCCTGGCGCGTAGGTCGTAGGTCGACAGTCAAATTTATGTTCAGAGAGTGTTGACCTGGCGCGTAGGTCGTAGGTCGACAGAAAATGTTATGCTCAGAAAGTGTTGATCTGGCTCGTAGGTCGTAGGTCGACAGTCAGATTCACATTAAGATAGTGTTGACCTGGCGCGTGGGTCGTAGGTCGACAGTCAAATTTATGTTCAGAGAGTGTTGACCTGGCGCGTAGGTCGTAGGTCGACAGTCAATTTTATGCTCAGAAAGTGTTGATCTGGCTCGTAGGTCGTAGGTCGACAGTCAGATTTATTTTCAGAGAGTGTTGATCTGGCTCGTAGGTCGTAGGTCGACAGTCAGATTCACATTAATATAGTGTTGACCTGGCGCGTAGGTCGTAGGTCGACAGTCAAATGTATGTACAGAGAGTGTTGACCTGGCGCGTAGGTCGTAGGTCGACAGTCAGATTCACATTAAGATAGTGTTGACCTGGAGCGTAGGTCGTAGGTCGACAGTCAAATTTATTTTCGGAGAGTGTTGATCTGGCTCGTAGGTCGTAGGTCGACAGTCATATTCACATTAAGATAGTGTTGCCCTGGCGCGTAGGTCGTAGGTCGACAGTCAAATTTATGTTCAGAGAGTGTTGACCTGGCGCGTAGGTCGTAGGTCGACAGAAAATGTTATGCTCAGAAAGTGTTGATCTGGCTCGTAGGTCGTAGGTCGACAGTCAGATTCACATTAAGATAGTGTTGACCTGGCGCGTAGGTCGTAGGTCGACAGTCAAATTTATGTTCAGAGAGTGTTGACCTGGCGCGTAGGTCGTAGGTCGACAGTCAATTTTATGCTCAGAAAGTGTTGATCTGGCTCGTAGGTCGTAGGTCGACTGTCAAATTTATTTTCAGAGAGTGTTGATCTGGCTCGTAGGTCGTAGGTCGACAGTCAAATTTATGTTCAGAGAGTATTGACCTGGCGCGTAGGTCGTAGCTCGACAGAAAATTTATGTTCAGAGAGTGTTGACCTGGCGTGTAGGTCGTAGGTCGACAGTCAATTTTATGCTCAGAAAGTGTTGATATGGCTCGTAGGTCGTAGGTCGACAGTCAGATTCACATTAAGATAGTGTTGATCTGGCTCGTAGGTCGTAGGTCGACAGTCAGATTCCCATTAAGATAGTGTCGACCTGGCGTGTAGGTCGTAGGTCGACAGTCAAATGTATGTACAGAAAGTGTCGACCTGGCGCGTAGGTCGTAGGTCGACAGTCAAATGTATGTACAGAAAGTGCCGACCTGGCGCGTAGGTCGTAGGTCGACAGTCAGTTTCACATAAGATAGTGTTGACCTGGCGCGTAGGTCGTAGGTCGACATTCAGATTTATTTTCAGAGAGTGTTGATCTGGCCCGTAGGTCGTAGGTCGACAGTCAGATTCACATTAAGATAGTGTTGACCTGGCGCGTATGTCGTAGGTCGACAGTCAAATTTATGTTCAGAGAGTGTTGACCTGGCGCGTAGGTCGTAGGTCGACAGTCAAATTTATGTTCAGAGAGTGTTGACCTGGAGCGTAGGTCGTAGGTCGACAGTCAAATTTATTTTCAGAGAGTGTTGATCTGGCTCGTAGGTCGTAGGTCGACAGTCATATTCACATTAAGATAGTGTTGCCCTGGCGCGTAGGTCGTAGGTCGACAGTCAAATTTATGTTCAGAGAGTGTTGACCTGGCGCGTAGGTCGTAGGTCGACAGAAAATGTTATGCTCAGAAAGTGTTGATCTGGCTCGTAGGTCGTAGGTCGACAGTCAGATTCACATTAAGATAGTGTTGACCTGGCGCGTAGGTCGTAGGTCGACAGTCAAATTTATGTTCAGAGAGTGTTGACCTGGCGCGTAGGTCGTAGGTCGACAGTCAATTTTATGCTCAGAAAGTGTTGATCTGGCTCGTAGGTCGTAGGTCGACTGTCAAATTTATTTTCAGAGAGTGTTGATCTGGCTCGTAGGTCGTAGGTCGACAGTCAAATTTATGTTCAGAGAGTGTTGACCTGGCGCGTAGGTCGTAGCTCGACAGAAAATTTATGTTCAGAGAGTGTTGACCTGGCGTGTAGGTCGTAGGTCGACAGTCAATAATTTTATGCTCAGAAAGTGTTGATATGGCTCGTAGGTCGTAGGTCGACAGTCAGATTCACATTAAGATAGTGTTGATCTGGCTCGTAGGTCGTAGGTCGACAGTCAGATTCTCATTAAGATAGTGTCGACCTGGCGTGTAGGTCGTAGGTCGACAGTCAAATGTATGTACAGAAAGTGTCGACCTGGCGCGTAGGTCGTAGGTCGACAGTCAAATGTATGTACAGAAAGTGCCGACCTGGCGCGTAGGTCGTAGGTCGACAGTCAGTTTCACATAAGATAGTGTTGACCTGGCGCGTAGGTCGTAGGTCGACATTCAGATTTATTTTCAGAGAGTGTTGATCTGGCCCGTAGGTCGTAGGTCGACAGTCAGATTCACATTAAGATAGTGTTGACCTGGCGCGTATGTCGTAGGTCGACAGTCAAATTTATGTTCAGAGAGTGTTGACCTGGCGCGTAGGTCGTAGGTCGACAGTCAAATTTATGTTCAGAGAGTGTTGACCTGGAGCGTAGTTCGTAGGTCGACAGTCAATTTTATGCTCAGAAAGTGTTGATATGGCTCGTAGGTCGTAGGTCGACAGTCAGATTCACATTAAGATAGTGTTGATCTGGCTCGTAGGGCGTAGGTCGACAGTCAGATTCCCATTAAGATAGTGTCGACCTGGCGCGTAGGTCGTAGGTCGACAGTCAAATGTATGTACAGAAAGTGTCGACCTGGCGCGTAGGTCGTAGGTCGACAGTCAAATGTATGTACAGAAAGTGCCGACCTGGCGCGTATGTCGTAGGTCGACAGTCAGATTCACATTAAGATAGTGTTGACCTGGCGCGTAGGTCGTAGGTCGACAGTCAGATTTATTTTCAGAGAGTGTTGATCTGGCTCGTAGGTCGTAGGTCGACTGTCAGATTTACATTAAGAAAGTGTTGACCTGGCGCGTGGGTCGTAGGTCGACAGTCAAATTTATGTTCAGAGAGTGTTGACCTGGCGCGTAGGTCGTAGGTCGACAGTCAATTTTATGCTCAGAAAGTGTTGATCTGGCTCGTAGGTCGTAGGTCGACAGTCAGATTTATTTTCAGAGAGTGTTGATCTGGCTCGTAGGTCGTAGGTCGACAGTCAGATTCACATTAATATAGTGTTGACCTGGCGCGTAGGTCGTAGGTCGACTGTCAAATGTATGTACAGAGAGTGTTGACCTGGCGCGTAGGTCGTAGGTCGACAGTCAGATTCACATTAAGATAGTGTTGACCTGGAGCGTAGGTCGTAGGTCGACAGTCAAATTTATTTTCAGAGAGTGTTGATCTGGCTCGTAGGTCGTAGGTCGACAGTCATATTCACATTAAGATAGTGTTGCCCTGGCGCGTAGGTCTTAGGTCGACAGTCAAATTTATGTTCAGAGAGTGTTGACCTGGCGCGTAGGTCGTAGGTCGACAGAAAATGTTATGCTCAGAAAGTGTTGATCTGGCTCGTAGGTCGTAGGTCGACAGTCAGATTCACATTAAGATAGTGTTGACCTGGCGCGTAGGTCGTAGGTCGACAGTCAAATTTATGTTCAGAGAGTGTTGACCTGGCGCGTAGGTCGTAGGTCGACAGTCAATTTTATGCTCAGAAAGTGTTGATCTGGCTCGTAGGTCGTAGGTCGACTGTCAAATTTATTTTCAGAGAGTGTTGATCTGGCTCGTAGGTCGTAGGTCGACAGTCAGATTCACATTTGACAGTTTGTTCGTTATGATTTTGACGCGATTCAAGATTTTGACGCGATTATTTCGTTCATAGAGTTGATTACTAACAGATGACTAAGTTGATGATGGAAAGAACATTAACAAGTTAAGTTAAGCTAAAATATGCACAGGCAGGCGAGTGTTTCATTAGGATAAGTGCAACACTCAGTTCCCAATCCTGCTTGCCCTTTAACAAATCACAACCCACCCCACAATATAAAAACTCTGCAGCAGACGAATTAAAAAAAATCTGAGCAAAGATACAGAAAATCACATTTATTGGAAGTGTAATCATTGAATATAGTTGAAAACATTGTTGCAAAAGGAGAAAGCTTGTTATGAGCAATTTCTTCTTCTGCATCAATGTTTTCAAAAGTCGTCGGCTGCAATTACGTATGCAAGTGGGAAAGGTTTAAATAAGAAACACTTTTTCAAATGATAGTCAGTTGGCTATTCTAGTATATAATGTCCGTCTTAAATAATAATGACAAAACTTTCAAAAAACAAGAAAAAGATTTTTTACAATTTAATTGAAAACATATTTAATCAAAGTTGGGAAAGTTGTCCCTTTCCGTGCTTTTTTTATGAGAGTTCAAATCACAAGCAAAACTTATGGGACAGAGTTGACAAATAACACATTGACACAATTTCAGATTTAGGCTTTGTTTCTGTCAAACTGCTGAAGAAGACAACACTGAGACACACATTTTGATTAAAAGTTTATTTAAAAAAAGGAATAATTTTATTTATGATAAACAACATTACAATGATGGTGTAGAAAATACATGTCAACAATACATTTTTCAATTTGTACATTCATTGCACAGACCAAATCTTAGCAAGTTTGAAATTATGGACCTCTCAGCACATTTTTTTCTCAATTCATTACTTCTTGGCAGGATTTTACTGCTAAAATTGATGATTTTGTTTTATTTTTGGCCTATAGATGGGCGATGTCTGTCTCTCCGTCTGTCTGTTCGTCAACATTTTGGTTAAAGTTTCAGGTTGAGGCAAAATCTCAGCACTGGAAAGGGTTACACACTTGAAACTTTGCCTGAAGGTAACCGGTAAAATAAATATTCATATATGCACTTCTGTATCTCTTCTTAAACGATCGCAATTCTACCTTCAGTACTTTGTACTTTGATTTATATACAAATTTGCGCTGTTTTATTAAGTAAATTAATAAATTAAAATAAATATCTCGAGTCTATCCTCAGCCGAGCACCGGTAGCTCAGTCGGTAAGGACGCGGGCTGTCAATCTAGGGGTTGTGAGTTCGAACCCCAACTCGGCAAACATTCTTTACGATGTTGGACAAAAACCACTGCGACAAGCGCCATTCGTCTTTCACCAAAATAATTATTATCGACACCTTTTTTTAATATGCAAATTGGCCGTTTTATTTCGTATTTATGAAATAATACTTATTATTCGAAATTCTTTTTAATATGCAAATAAGCCGTTTTATTTCTTATTAACGAAATAATAGTTAGTATACAAATTTGCGCTGTTTTATTAAGTAAATTAATAAATTAAAATAAATATCTCGAGTCTATCATCAGCCGAGCACCGGTAGCTCAGTCGGTAAGGACGCGGGTTGTCAATCTAGGGGTTGTGAGTTCGAACCCCAGCTCGGCAAACATTCTTTACGATGTTGAACAAAAACCACTGCGACAAGCGCCATTCGTCTTTCACCAATGGGCTTACAGTCGATGTGGAAAAGCAGCCAGTTGCGTGGAAAGTATGTTGTTGATTGATTGGGGTTTAACGCCGTTTTTAACAATTTTTCAGTTATACGACGGCGGCCATTTCACCTACTCATGCATTTCCTGGTTTTCTCACACCAGTACTCCATACAACAATCTTCCCAAGCAACTGGCTGCTTTTCCACATAGACTGAGCCCATTGGTGGAAGAAGAATGACGCATTGACTTTTGTCAATCGTCGGTAAGAAAGTTGGCCGAGCCGGGATTCGAACTAACAAATCCCTGGATTGACAGCCCGCATCGCTACCGACTGAGCTACCGGGGCTCGGCAAAGTATGTTGTGTGGAGTACTGGTGTGAAAAAACCACAGGAAACATATGATTAGGTGAACTGGCTGCCGTGATATGACTGAAAAGTTGATTGTTGAAAACGGCGTTAAACCCCAATCAATCAAAACCATCAGACAACCATGTGGAAACTCGGTAACACGTGCACTTATAAAGTTTATGAAATGTCATGTGTTATGGTAAATACGAAATAAAACAGCTAATTTGCATATTAAAAAAAAGTATCGAATTATTATTTCGTAAATACGAAATAAAACAGCTAATTTGCATATTAAAAAAAGTATCGAATTATTATTTCGTTTTAACTAAATAATTATTTCGTTTTAACTAAATAATTATTTCGTTTAAAAGAAATATTTATTTCGTAAATACGAAATAATAAAACAGCTAATTTGCATATTAAAAAAAGTATCGATTTGTTATCGATTATTTCGTTAATACGAGATCAATTGGCTTATTTGCATATTAAAACAAGAGGCCCATGAGGGCCTATGCTCTACTGGTATGGTTCTTTGCTCATTTTCAATCCAGAGCATGTATGTATGATGAAGATCGGATAGTAAATGGAGGCTCTTTTGTGTTCACAAGCTGTATTATAGCAATTTTTACAATTGCATGGGCCATAATCCAGTCTTGCCGGATCTGGCTGGTTTTCAAAAGGAACCAAGCTCTCATCAATATTTAACTACTATTTAAGTTTGGTGAAGATCAGATAGTAAATAGAGCCTCTATTGTGTTCACATGCTCAATTATAGCAATTTGAACAATTTCAAGGGCCATAATCCAGTCTGGCTGGTTTTACGGAAAGAACCGAGCTCTCATGAATATCTAACTACTGTATAAGTTTGGTTGAGATACAATCAAAAGTGAAGACTGTATCGTGTTAACAAGCTCTTTTATAGCAATTTTTACCATTTCAAGGGCCATAATCCAGTCATGCATGAGCGGATCTGGCTGGTTTTCGAAACGAACCAAGCTCTCATGGATATCTAACTACTGTATAAGTTTGGTTGAGATACAATCAAAAGTGAAGACTGTATCGTGTTAACAAGCTCTTTTATAGCAATTTTGACCATTTCAAGGGCCATAATCCAGTCATGCATCGGCGGATCTGGCTGGTTTTCGAAAGGAACCGAGCTCTTATGGATATCTAACTACTGTATAAGTTTGGTTGAGATACAATCAAAAATGAAGACTGTATCGTGTTAACAAGAAATTGTTTACGGACGCACGCACGCACGCACGCACGCACGCACGCACGCACGCACGCACGCACGCACGGACGACGGACAAATCGCCACGACATAAGCCCTTCTCGAATTATTATTTCGTAAAAAACGAAATAAAAATCCGATACTCTTTTTTAATATGCAAATTAGCTGTTTTATTTGCATACTAAAACAATATATTGAATGTCACTTTAGGGGCTCCGTACAATGTCAATGGTATTACTACGGTGATATGTTAAATGCATTTCGCGGGAAAATAGAAATTGAAAACATTGTGGCAAAACCAGACATTGCTCATCATGTTCTTAAAACATCGTCTGCTGCAGATAATGCGTCTCCAAGTGAGAAAGGGTTTAAGCACCATATATTTCACGTATTAGTAATTTTCCAACTGATCATAGTGCTTCAAGCAATTTCTCCTTTTGTCACAATGTTTTCAAAAGTCATCTGCTGCAGATGCGTCAGAATGCGTCTCTAAGTGGGAAAGCATCAACTCTTCCACGTAAAAGTAATTTTCCCAAATGATCATAGTACTTTGAACGTATTCATTCTTTAGACATAAAACAACGTGCGTCAGTCCCTTTAAGATAATGTGATGAAAGGGGTGGGGTGTTGCGATTTAACGATCTTTCAATCAGAACTTCGGCTAAAATCGGGATCCGATTTGTGAACTTCGTGACATACTCTGGTCATATCAAGAACAACAACAACAACTATTATCCAAGTTGCATTCAGTCAGCCTCTGTACGCTCAAACGAAAACAGCAGATATTAGATTCATCAGGTGTGAATACTGTTATGAAAAAAATGAAAATATAGACAAATGAAAGTGCAATTACAAGAGAAAGAGAGCAATTAAAAAGAATAAACAAAAGTATTTTGGAATTATATGATTACGTTCTCATTATTGTTCTAGTGGCGTTTATTAAAGTTGTTACCTATAGGACACATGTCAAAGTGTTAATGCTAAAAATCGATTCAATGAAAGTTTGCCCATTTGTTTGGACCTTCTGTGATTATAATATACTTAGATTATTGTTCTATGACACCAAAGCGGACTATTTTGGTGGCAAGGCTATTTTAAGAGCGAGAAATCAACACTGTGGACTCTGCGTAAAGTATCGACCCGGATCAGCCTAAGCATGCCGCGCAAGCTAACCCGGACAGGCACTTTTCGCCTCCTGTGGATTTTCTGTTTCAGGAATCATTACTCTATACCTCTATTCCCCTGAGTCGGAATGTGTCGACCCGGATTAGCCTGCGCGGACTGCAAAAGTCTGATCTGGGTCATTACATAACGCAGAGTCCATAATGTTGGTTTTCTCGTAAACGGCTCAAATATGACACAAGTGTCTTGGTTAATTTGTACAAAATACAATTGTATTTGATTTCGAAAGGTTGTTAATTACAGGACGCGCAAACAGACGACTGTCATCACGTTATAATCAGGTATCCGTCGATATCAGGTAAAATTGATCTCTGATTTAAAACACGGCGACTGTCACCACGTTATAATCAGGTATCCGTCGATATCAGGTATAAATCGATCTCTGACTTAAAACACGGCGACTGTCACCACGTTACAGAAAGGTATCCGTCGTTATCAGGTATAAATCGATCTCGGACTTAAAACACGGCGACTGTCACCACGTTACAGAAAGGTATCCGTCGATATCAGGTGAAATTGATCTCTGATTTAAAACACGGCGACTGTCACCACGTTATAATCAGGTATCCGTCGATATCAGGTGAAGTTGATCTCTGATTTAAAACACGGCGACTGTTCTAAAGTGGTCGTCCAACATAGGCCGCCAGCCTATTTGTGTCGGAAGATAAATGACGCAAGTCACAATGAATTATGTATATCATTGGAAAGGTTGAATGATCGAGCTGGGTTTCGAACCTGAACGATTACCCGCTGTGTTACTGACTGAGCTTCTGTTGCTTGACAAGAACTGCTCAAAGCCATAGCCATAATTATACAAGTACGTAGGAGCGAGACTAGACACTTTTTACGCTGGTACTTAAACAATAATGGAAGTATGCGTAACAACAATTGCGAAAAGGGTTAACAAAGATTTAGCTGCACAATAATTCGAGCTGTCTAAGCATGACCCTCAACATTCGTTACTCGTGTATTCATCAATAGCATATATTAATCCACCATTATACAAGAACGCGTTTGAATCAAGGCAGATGATAAATGAAGTAGTTGCATGTTTGAACAATATATATCTTTGATGTGAATGTTCGACTTACTCATGTATTCATTATTAGCATTAGCTACACCTTATTTATGCAAAAACATGTTTAAATGTAACGTGTACCGGGTCCTTCACGGAGTTAGGCCACCGCGGGTCACTTACCCAGGCACTAACCGCGATGTACGTTGCTTAACTGTGTGAATAAATAAGCCAACCATTCTACCAACGTCGCTATGAAAGCTGGCGTATACAGCATGGCTGTAGAAGTGGAATTTGTACCTTGAACCCCATTCCAGTAACAATATACTGCACCATAGTTATGCAAGGACATGCTTAAATTAAGGGTAATGGTACATGGAGCAGTTGCAGGACAGAAGAAGTTTAATATTGGCCCACTTTGTTCGCTTAGCTAATTCATCGATAGAAGCATAGGTTACAGCAGTATCATGCAAGGACACGTTTAAACCAAAGCTGATGGTACACAAAGTATTTGCAGGAAATTAGGAGTCTACTTTTGGCTTACATTGTTCGCTGTACTCAGTTAATCGTTCTTAGCATGACCTGCACCCTAACAAGCATACACGAGCATGTTTACACCAACTCTGATTGTACATGCATTTATTGCAGGACATGGACAGGTTAGTCCTTATCCTGATGTTCGCTGTACTCATGTATCCATCCAAAGTAGAATATACTTCAACATAACACTGATTAAATCAACGTTTAAATCAAGGATCATGGTACATGAATATGTTGCAGGAATTGAGCAGTTTAATCTTTACCAACATTGTTTGCTGTACTCATATTTTTCATGCTAATTATAAACTGCACCGTTCGTTTGCAAAAATAATAACGCATGTTTAAATAAGGGTGTTGGTACATGAAGTAGTTGCAGAGCGTAAGCGGCATGTATTTGTTTTAGGGCACTCTGATATCATAAAATGAATCCCCTGCGACGTAATTAGTCAATAATTAGTTCGACATTGTGGGAGTTTGAGAGATTCATTTGATACGATGGCAAAATGCTGATTTTCGACCTGACGATCTAGTGTGTGTGGAAGCGCTAAAACAAGAAAACTTCTTGTAGGGAATCATAACAGATACCAGCGCTCTAGATAAGGAGTGTTTTGCTTGTTTTAAATCCTTATTTAATCCGCTAACCCTATGTTGTGAGTACTCAAAAGAATCGTCTCAATGAGACGATTCTTTTGAGTACACACAACATAGGGTTTGGTTGGACACTTAGAGAGATATTGTGGGAAAAAGAGCTGTAAAAACCTCCTTATATGGACCTCTCGATCATAATACAGTGGAAACATATGGGCTAAACTGGATCAATACTGGTCACAATTGCCTTGATGCTTTTTCTTACGTCGATGCTCACTTAATTCGTCATTATGATGTTGATGTTCATTCTAGAACTTTTTTTTTTTAATCAAGCGCACGTGTCGAAAAACATAACAATCGAAACAGATATATCAGGTGGGGTTTGTTATGGATGGAGTCACAAAGCGGAGTCCGGACGAAGACATGTCACATGAACTTCTGGAGAAGAAACAACTTGATAATGACGGAACAAAAGACAACGGAACTCACGTCGTTGTCGAGAAAAGAAACAAATTGATTTATGGAATCAAAGACAGACCACCATTTTATATCGTCTTTTTTTGTGGAATTCAGGTACCTTTTTTTATTTTTTATTTTTAAACCAGTTTTTCAACGTCTTTCTTAGTCCATCAATATGGTCTAAAAGTATTTTTTGGAAAAGAAGCCAGTTGCTCATAAAGACTTCTATGTCTAATACAGATTACCTGCTGTGGTCACTGTTTCATAAAACAAATCACAAGATGATTCGCATGATTCAAATACACGTACACTATCATGAACTAGTGTCAGGTAAAAACGAAGAAAAATGAACACCTATTGGAAAAAGGAAGAGTGCATCCACACAGTCTCACCGGTGGCTTCACCATCCCCCTCCATCCACACCCATCCACACAGTCTCACGAGTGGCTTTACTATCCCCCTCCATATACACAGTCTCTACAGTGCCTTCACTATCTCCCTCCATCCACACAGTCTCACCGGTTCCTTCACCATCCCCCTCCACCCACACCCATCCACACAGACTCACGAGTGCCTTCACTATCCCCCTCCATCAACACAGTCTCACCAGTGCCTTCACTATCTCCCTCCATCCACACAGTCTCACCAGTGGCTTCACCCTCCCCTTCCATCAACACCCATCCACACAGTCTCACGAGTGCCTTCACTATCTCCCTCCATCAACACAGTCTCACCAGTGGCTTCACTATCCCCCTCCATCCACGCAGTCTCACCAGTGCCTTCACTATCCCCCTCCATCCACACAGTCTTACCAGTGCCTTCACTATCCCCCTCCATCCACACCGTCTCACCAGTGGCTTCAATATCCCCCTCCATCAACACAGTCACAATAGTGTCTTAACTATCCCCATCCATCCTCAAAGTCTCAATAGTGCCTTCACTATCCCCATCCATCCTCACAGTCTCACCTGTGCCTTCACTATCCCCCTCCATCCACACAGTCTCACTAGTGCCTACACTAACCCCCTCCTTCCACACAGTCTCACCTGTGCATTCTCTATCCCCCTCCATCCAAACTAATGCCTTCACTAACCCCCTCCATCCACATCAGTGCCTTCACTATCCCCCTATATCCACACAGTCTCGCCAGTGCCTTCACTTTCCCCTACATCCACACCAGTGCCTTCAATATCCCCCTCCTTCCACACAGTATCACCTGTGCCTTCACTATCACCCTCTATCCACACAGTCTCACCAGTGCCTTCACTATCCCCATCCACCCTAACAGTCTCACCAGTACCTTCACTATCCCCCTCCATCCACACAGTCTCACGAGTGCCTTCACTATCCCCGTCCATCCACGCATTATCACCTGTGCCTTCACTATCCCCGTCCATCCACACAGTATCACCTGTGCATTCACTATCCCCGTCCATCCACGCATTATCACCTGTGCCTTCACTATCCCCCTCAATCCACACAGTATCACCTGTGCCTTCACTATCCCCGTCCATCCACACAGTATCACCTGTGCATTCACTATCCCCGTCCATCCACGCATTATCACCTGTGCCTTCACTATCCCCCTCAATCCACACAGTCTCACCTGTGCCTTCACTATCCCCCATTCAAAAAGTCTCTTCAGTGCCTTTACTATCCCCCTCCATCCACACAGTCTCCCCAGTGCCTTCACTATCCCCCTCCATCCACACAGTCTCGCCTGAGCCTTCAATACCCCCCTCCATCCACACAGTCTAACATGCGCCTTCACTTTCCACTTCCATCCACACAGTCTAACCTGTGCCTTCACTATCAACCTCCATCCACACGGTCTAACCTGTCCCTTCACTATCAACCTCCATTCACGCAGTCTAACATGCGCCTTCACTTTCCACTTGCATCCACACAGTCTAACCTGTGCCTTCACTATCAACCTCCATCCACACAGTCTAACCTGTCCCTTCACTATCAACCTCCATCCATACAGTCTAACCTGTCCCTTCACTATCAACCTCCATCCACACAGTCTAACCTGTCCCTTCACTATCAACCTCCATCCACACAGTCTAACCTGTCCCTTCACTATCAACCTCCATCCACACAGTCTAACCTGTCCCTTCACTATCAACCTCCATCCACACAGTCTAACCTGTCCCTTCACTATCAACCTCCATCCACACAGTCTAACCTGTCCCTTCACTATCAACCTCCATCCACACAGTCAAACATATCCCTTCACTATCCACCTCCATCCACAAAGTCTAACATGTGTCTTCACTGTCCTCCTCCATCCACAACGTCTCTTCAGTGCCTTCACTATCCACCTCCATGTAACATCCTAGATTCGTCTCGCAATTGCAATTAATTATATACCACATTCGAAGGTAGGAATGAGTTAAAGCGGTTCGAAATTGGCCCGGTGGTTTAGTGGATAACACGATGCACTGTCGACCCGGAGATCAGGGGTTCAAATCCCGGTTAGAGCTCTTGAAATGTATGAGGTACTCCCATTCAACTAGAGGTCAAGTACTGGTTCTCTCCAGGAAAAAATCGCATCGCTTTACACTTTACACTGAGCACTTTAAAGAACCAATGGGTATTTTTGTAAAGAGCTTGTGTATCGCACCTGGTCTCCCTTCTATCTAACTCCGTCTCTTGAATATATCTGCACCTGTCAGATGCTTGTACATAACATAGTGTACACTATCAAATTGGCCTATCATAGTTAAAAAGCATATCGTTTATCAGATCAACTGGTTTCTAAAACTTCATAACTAATGTATGTTGTGTTTTATTGTGAGATATGAAGTATGTTGGTGTACGTATTGCTAAAGTAAACGAGTCTGTTATTTGTTGTCCTATTTATTTGACACGTCGTGGAATTTAATTTGGATTTGAATTAGACACGTGTTTCAAGGAGGCAAATGTAGTAACCTCTCGTAATATGCATGTTCGGTGTTCATGCAAACTGCACGCAGTATTATGAGTGTTAAAAACCGACTTATGTTAAAACCACGATCTGCAGAGACACGTCTAAAGTCCCGCCCTGAAGTGTCAAATAATCCGGACAATATATTTATTTTCGTTCCTGTTTGCGTTCAGGATAAGTGTCTGATTACAAACATCGACTGACTTTGTCCTTATAATCGCATACATAACTTTCTCTTTAATATGATGTCACTCACGGAACTTATGTATATGCACATTTGTATAATGGACCGTTGGCCTACATTAATGAATAAACATATTGCATTGTAGTGTAGTGTATTAATACAACTATAAGAAGTGATCAGTCACTCGTGACATTAGTGATAAGGCTCCCATTGGTAGACCACTCCGGGTTTTGGCTAGAGTATTGCAATCCTTGGCCTTTTCAATCTCATTAAAACCAGACCTAAACGTCTCTGCAGTAGCAAATGCTCGTAAAAAATCGGATAACTGCCTATTATATATCGTTTCAGATTGACCTTTGTGTCAGCCAATCAAATTGTCGCCTACAAAATCGTTATGTATCAACACGGGAGATAACCCATATATATTAACGATATAGAGAAGCGTTGAGTGTTCCGATTGCATATACTATTTAAATATAAAGCGTCAATTCGAGACGACCTTTTATGTGGTGTCGTCAGATCCAATAAACGTAAAGCGAAGAATTTTGGTCTAGTTTTAATGATATTTGCCGTCCCGCGAGAAAACCAACAGTGTGGACTCTGCGTAAAGTATCGATCCGGATAAGCCTAAGCATGCCGTGCAGACTTACCTGGATAGACACTTTTCGCCTCCTGTGGATTTTCTGTTTACATAACGCAGAGGCCATACTGTTGGTTTTCTCGCGGGACGGCTCATATTTGATTTTGGCTGAACGACAAAATTATACTTATCTAAAACAATAATTCCTCTTGTGACAAATGATTTGCTCGAATCCATGCGACGTCCGAAATAAGTAATCCACTAGTTACTAAGTCCTGGCTTCACTTTCACTTATAATCCATTTGTTAATTGATATCCATAGAAAGTAATGACTCAAAACGGTTAAATAACCACTATATAACGGTTCACTCTGACAGGCGTGTACAGTTATACACAATTTACACGTTTGGCGGAGTCGAACGCCAGTAATCATGGAATTTTTTTTGTGATTGCATGAGCTCCTCGTGACCTGATTTTGTACACTGTATATTTTGCGGCCTACAAAAGCGACACGAGTCTCATAAGATCCTTTTCTCTGTTACTGTTTAGTAACACACCGCTAACATTCTGTACCTTATCATTATAGGAACATAAATGTTTCCATAACCATTTCCTTTTTATTTTGTTTCGAAAAGGGAAAATAATTAAATATGGAAACATGACGGAAACAAGCTTATTGAGCTTTCAAATAAACATGCTTAACAAACATATTTAAACTAAAAAACATGCTTCTATCCTCCATTCTGTAACTTCTTTCTTTTTTCTTCTTTTTTTCTTCTCTCTTTATACTTCATTCTTTTTCTCTTATTCTCAATTTCTCTCTCATATTGATTTAATTACTACGCCTTTTGTTGCCCTCTGATCACGTTGTATAATATATTGCAGAGCTGTCATTTATGTATTGTGCACATACTCAGCATCAAAATAAATATTGTATTGTATTGTATTGTATTGCTGGAGTATAGTCATCCTCGACCATATACCATTCAATTATCCAAGGAAATTATATATATATATATAGCATGGTTTGATGGCACTGAGTACACAGTTGGTAATCTCACTCATGGTGGCCGATGTTGTGTGTGCATCGGACAACGACATCATCAAGTCCAGGCTCTTAAGTTCGACTCTGATGATGAGTGGTATCACTACTATTGCTATGACTCTATTTGGAATAAGGTAAGGTGCGTTTTAAATATCCTCATGAAATTAATGTTGTTTTAAATACATGTTTTGATATACACTAAATTGAATCCCCTCATTAATGAAGTCGGATCGCTACACATCGGGTTTTTTTGTGATTGATAGATGTTTAAGAAATTAATCGATAATTGCTCTGAAGTGTAGGGGACCAAGGCATTCATGATGGAGTGCCCTTTGGTATACCTACAGTTCTTAGCCTATAACTAGCCTGTTTACTCGGGGATCATGAATAAGTTAACTGTCGCATTGGAATTATAGTTATAATGTTGATAACGGAGTAAAACCCAATACAACAAAGCAAATAATAAGTACATGACCCGTCCTGTGGGAAAACCAACATTATGGCCTCTGCGTTATGTATCGAAACAGATCAGGCTGCGCAATCCGCGCAGACTGATCCGAGCCGACACATTCCGTCTCAGGGGGATATAAGTATAGATTAATGACTCCTGAAAGAGAAAATCCACATGAGGAGAAAAGTGTCGATCCGGGAAAGCCTGCGCGGCATGCTTAGACTGATCCGGGTCGATACTTTACGCAGAGTCCACAATATTGGGTTTCTCGCGTTGCTCACATGTATAGTGAGTGCCGAAAATGTATGAATAATGACGAGAAATTAAATTACGTTGTCCCCGTAAGAACCATTCCTACCCAACACTCCAATACGAATTGGTCTGTACCAAGCCACACCCTGTCGCGTCAAATAACAAGGGCAATACATTTATAACCCATTCAAAAATTGAATTATTTTCTAAAAAGGACATGAACGTACTTGAATACTTGCGTAATTTGTTATGAGTGAAATTGATATTATATCCTATAACAAATGACTATGTAGACTTTATATGTCCAGGTAAATCGTATTACAAATACGATCCTCACAAAACGTATTTTAAAACGAGTCATGTGTTGACGCTCATGGATACGAGTAATGTATTACTTTAAAGGTGCTGAACTGCAGAACATAGATATTATAGTCAAAGTTTTAAAACTGTTCAAAAGTTGTCTTGAAATATTTATAATTCTAATTCTAGGGTCAAATTAGAGTAATAATTTCACTTTCCAGTACCATCTATATAGTGATTGGTTATGCTTCATTTTTACTGGGTAGATATACCTAGTGAGCCAAATTTTGAGCATTTTCAAGACTTTCAATTGACAGTTTTTCAACATTTACTGCGAAAATAGTTTTGAACTACTTATTACTTACTTTGTTGTCAACTTGTCACTATTAGCAATATTAGCAGAAGTTTTAACATTTTAAAATTGTGATCTCTATCTGGAGTTTAGCACCTTTAATGTTCGTCAACAGTTGTAGTATATCTCTACCTTTAAGATCTCAACGATAGTTTAAGCCATACTTTAAGTAAAGGCTCAGTTGAACATGCATATTATTATCGTCAGAACATTGACTATCTGCCTATATTGAGAAGAGTCCTTGTGACAAGCTAGAAGAGTATTCCAGCAGGGGCGACATCGGTATATATCATACATATCAAGATGTTCTAGGATGCCATTAATCCAAGACATGATATCTGTTTATACGTGCCTTTCCATCAGTTGTGGGATATCAATTGTCCCGGCAGCATCATCTGTTTATAGCATGCCTTTCTACTTGTTTTAGGGAACCAATATTCCAGGGGGTTATATATTTACATTATACGTACAGCAGTTACTACATATCAATCTGTTTTAGGATACCCGACTTCCAGCGGGCGACATCTGTTTATATTGTATCTTTCAACCTGTTGTAGGATACCAATATTGTAGGGGCGATATCTGTATATAACATTCCCATCCATCTGTTTAAGAATACCAATATTCCAGCGGACGATATCTGTGTAATTAGATATATCACTATGTTTCAGAAAAAACAATATGCCAAGGAATGACATCTGTTTCCGTCATGCCTATTCATATATTTTCCAGTGGTCGACATCTGTTTATATCATATTTTTCTACCTGTACGATACCAATATTCTTAGGAGCAACAATTCTTTGTAGCTTTTCAATCTATCTGTTATAGAATACTAATATTCCAAGGAGCGACATCTATTTATGTCATACCTATCCATCTGTTTCGGAATACGAATGTTCCAGGATGCGACATCTATTTATAGCACGCCTTTCGATCTGCCTTAACATTCCAATATTCTGGGGGATAATTGATTACATCATATCTTTAAATCTGCTTGGTTGATATATATTCTCCATGGGGCGACATCTGTTAAAATCATGTCTTTAAATCTGCTTGTAGAATACCCATTTTCCAGGGAACGACATCTGTGTTTAAATATCAATATTCCAGGGAGTGACATCTGTTTACATTATACTTATCCATCTGTTTTAGAATACCAATATTCCAGGGAGCGACATCTGTTTATATCATACCTTTACTATTGATGTCGAATCAAGATGATTCGTTTTGTTCTGGAGACGAAAGGGAACTCAAATCTCTTAAATGTAAGTCCTTTCGTCTAAAGTAGGACACCTACATTTATGTACGCAGTGGCCATTTTTCAGTACGCTTACATATCAATTTGCATAGCTTTATATTTACCGAGGTTCACTTATACGCTTACTCTTTGTCCGGCGATCCAAACGAATATCCTATACTATCTATCCCCCTGAGACGGAATGTGTCGGCCCGGATCAGTATGCGCGGACTGTGCAGGCTGATCTGGTTTGACACTTTACGCAGAGTCCATACTGTTGGATTTTACGCGAGACGGCTCAATTATTAACGTTTGTCTGATATATCATTTGTATTGAGAAGAAGTGCAGTGTTTGCGAAAGTTACAAATGAAACATTTTATCAGCGATATTCTGTTGTTTGGGTTTTCATTGAAATGAAACATTTTATCAGCGATATTCTGTTGTTTGGGTTTTCATTGAAATGAAACATTGTATCAGCGATATTCTGTTGTTTGGGTTGTCAATGAAAACCCAAACAACAGAATATCGCTGATAAAATGTTTCATTTGTATTTTTCGCAAACACTGCACTTCTTCTCAATTTTTGGAGAAAGTGGAATTCTTTCTCAATATGAAAACTTTTCATATTGAGAAAGAATTCCACTTTCTCCAAAAATCGTTATTGTAAATTAAATGTTAGATTAATCTTGTAACTTTAAATTTTAATTGTTACTGCATCAAGAGGAATTAATATAACGTTTCCAATACTTATCAAAATTGAAGCAGACGGTTTGAAAACATCCGGAAAAAAAATAAAAAAAAAATCTTGGTAACTATATGTTTATTTAATGAACAGAGTTGAAAACATGAGCAATATCTTCTTTAGCCTGACTGTTTTCTGAAGAGACAGGTAAAATGCATCTACATGTTGGAAAGGGTAAATCAATTCAATGTTCAATGACATGTATGTGAAAAGTGAAGTCAAATTTCAGTTTGAACATTAAAAAAAGTTGTATTCGCTTACCATATCTGTCACGTTAAAGTTTTAGTCTAACTTGTAATAGATTTTCAGCGTAAATTAAATTTAAAATACGTTTCGAGTAATTGTTTACGTAACGATGTAATTCTCCACTTCCGCTTCAGTGCAAATGATGAATTCCACTTCCGGTAATGATTCTGTCAACTTGGCGGCGTCGCTGATGGAGGACAAGATATACAGTAATATACAAAAGGTGATAATACATAGGAGCGTTAAACGTTCACCTAATATGAATTGTTTACAGCCGTCTGCTTTGGAAACATGGGGGGCAGGGCGGGGCGGGCAGTGGTGATGGGGGGGGGGGGGGGGGGGGGGGGGGGGGGAAGACATGTAACTTGAATTGAAAGTTTGAAATTGATCATAACTTTGTTTAAGACGCTTTATAAGCTTTTATCAGTTGTTATGATATTTTTACCACGATGACGATCAGTTTAAGTTTGATGAAATTCCAATATATATACTATTTATGAAGTATATATTATATTGTATTATCTGTGTACAACTATCAGCATCATGTCAATATTTGACGAAGTCTGACACAACCTACTTCTTCACAAATTACATTATTACGGTATCTAAAGAAAACCAAACACATGGATTAAAGACTTAAACAAATTCCAAGCAAAACAATGGTAACAGAATGCCATTCCCCAGGGTCGGTCAACATTCAATCGGTTATACCAGAGGGGTCAGTTTTCGGCCTCTTCCTATTCTTCATCAACGACTTCCTCAAAGAGTTAATGGTAACCACAAGACTTTCGCAGACGATATTATTGCGTATATCACCATCTCATCAGACAAGGGTTGCAAGACATTACTTAAGTCATCGAAAAACCTAGCTAACTACTTCCAACAACACATTTCATGACCACATACTCGAACAACTCAGTGAAAGTTCTTGGATGCATAATAACTTACCGCTACACGGAGGTTTAATGTCCTGTTTGTGTTCTGTGTTTACAGTTACACAGAGGTTAACTGGACTTTTTATTTTCTGTGTTTACAGTCACAAGGAAGTTTTAATGCTCTATTTGTTTCCTGTGTTTACAGTTACACAGAATGTTAATGGTGTATTTGTGTTTTCTGTTTACAGTTACAAAGAGGTTTAATGGTCTATATATGTTCTCTGTTTACAGTTACAAAGAGGTTTAATGGTCTATATATGTTCTCTGTTTACAGTTACAAAGAGGTTTAATATTCTGTTTGTTTTCTCTGTTTACAGTTACAAAGAGGTTTAACGGTCTGTTTGTCTTCTCTGTTTACAGTTACAAAGAGGTTTAATGGTCTGTTTGTTTTCTCTGTTTATAGTTACAAAGAGTTTTAATGGTCTGTTTGTTTTCTGTCTTTACAGTCACAAGGCGGTTTAATGGTATGTTTGTTTTCTCTGTTTACAGTTACAAAGAAGTTTAATGGTATGTTTGTGTTCTGTCTTTACAGTCACAAGGCGGTTTAATGGCCTTTTTGATTTCTATATTTTACAGTTACAAAGAGTTTTAATGGTCTGTTTGTTTTCTGTCTTTACAGTCACAAGGCGGTTTAATGGCCTTTTTGATTTCTATTATGTTACAGTTACAAGGAAGTTTAATGGCCGTTGGTGTAATTCACGCACTGTTTGGTTTCAGCGGATTGTTGGGTGTACTATTGCGATTTATCGGTCCGTTGACGATTGTGCCAACGAAAATTCTCTCCTTTATCTTCTTTGCCAAACCAGCAATAAAGTATGCCGAGGCCAATTGGGGTATCACATTCTCGTAAGTTCTTTTTGTTACGCCGTTTTGAACATTATTTCAGTTATATCACAGCGACAGTTCACGTATTCATTATCCCTGTGTAATTTAACCAGTTCTAGGCTAGGAAATGTGCCGTGTCCATGGGCAATCTACCATGATCGTCGTGCTGCGACTGGAGATCGAAACCGGGACGCCCGGTTTCAAATCCCTGACGCTACTCGACCATGGCGGTTTCGTATTTATTTTTGCTTAAAGATTACCCAGATACAACAAATACGCAGAAAAATCATTAGAAAGAGTTGACAACAGTGTGGCAATTCGAGCAATTTCTCATTTGGCGTCAACGTTAACAAAAGTCGACTACTGCAGATGCGTCCAAATGCGTCTACAAGTGGGAAAGGGTTAATTAAGCATTACCCACATACATCAAATCTTTATTAGACGACATTTGAATTTGAACATATGACTGGGACAGTAGCAATAATCCTCTTTAAAGAAACAGTTTGCTGATTTCCGAATCGAAAGAAAAGTAAGTGGAAAATATGAACAAGAGAATTCATATTTGCCGAATTGACTAGGAAAACGGTGTTGGAAAAGGAGAAAACCTCATAATGAGCAATTTATCGTTTTCCATAGCGGTATCCTTCCGATGTGTCAAACTGTGTTTCTATCGTGGAACAGAATGATTGATTGAGTGTGTGGTATTTTGTGCCGCTTTCAACATATTTTCAGTTATGTCATAGGCGTCCGAATTTCTATTACAGCAAAAAATGCGGAAAATCACACAATACCTCGTTAAAATACTCAAAAAGTCTCTCTATATTGTCTATACGCTATGAAAAAAATGATCGTAATGGTAATTTGGAGAATCCCGCACGTGTTACTATAAATAGCCCCTCTATACGTCCATATGGTGTAATAATAATGACAAGGTGTGCAACGGCATATTACCCCCTTGCTCGATTTGGGCAATTATTTCCGCATAAAAACGTCTAAAACGACCTGGTCCCAGGTAGAGACAGGTTCAAAAATGATTTTTCTCATGATCCTACACATCAATATTTGCCAACTGACAAATATGCCGGCGATTTTAAGCTTAATGTTCATTATATTGGGAAATTGTAGACAATTATGTGACGGAACCTCTAAACTTTAAAACTATCCAAAGAAGGGGGGGGGGGGGGGGGAGGGACATGCATTATGCAAGTAAAAATTCACCATTTTCTTTCAAACAAGGTCAAAATACTAAAAGTGATCAATCATTTACAGTGCATCCTTTACACATTTACAACGATGGTCAACTGAATGGCATATTTTCAATGCATTATGGTGATGGTATACACTCAATTTGTACGCAAACAAAGTTTTTTTTAAGGGACTATTTGTAGATCAGCATGTCAGCGGATGTAGTGGGCTTAATTTGACCACAATCTCTTTTTCCTTACAGCACAGTGATCGTTGCGATCGTGTTATCGTTGTACCTGGAACATCACGACATGCCTGTTCCGTTGTGGACGCCATCTGGAGGCTTCAGGATAAGAAGACTTCCTGTGCATAAAATATTTTCGGTAAGAGTCGACTTTTCACATGTTACATCATCTTCTCTAGCCGGGCAGTCACAGCCTGACACTTGATTGAACCGTTACAGCCGGCTAAATGGGTTTGATCGAATGGAGTCAAAGCAACTCTTGAGCCCTAGCAGGTGGGGTGGTATTGGATGCATACCTTACATATTCTTATCTCGATGTAAATATAAGGTGTGGGACCAATATTATTGTTTCTGTCCGCCGTGATATGAACTTAGCTGTTGAAAGCGGGGTAAAAAACACACTTCTCTTGCCAATGCTACTGAAGATGATGTAATAAATCCTCGCGTTCTCAGATACCGTCGACGTTTGACGCGCATGCATCAATGCATCAATGATTGGGGGTGGGGTCCATTTCTTGCAATCTTGCAATCTTGCAATTGTTCTCTTCTGGTATGCTTTCTATGCTTTTTGCCAGCTAATGATACACATTTTCCAATATAACAACACATCTCAAGCAGATTACTTCACAAACCTCTTTAAAACGAGGCAAAAAACCTCTTTATAGATGAAAGTAAAATTACGAAATACAGTTGAAAACATTCTGACAAGAGAATGAGCAGATACTGTAACGGATAACCTCATCACAATCCAAGTGTTTTAAATAAATCGATTTGCAATTCATCTGACATCGATTTCTTAACGCCGTCTAATTGAAAACATCTGTGGACAATACATGGGGGAAAAACTTGCTAATTTAACACGAAGTATAATAAAAAAAATATCCAAGCAACTTCTTCTGCAGAAAAAGCGTAAGCACCAGGGAAAGTTTTACATATTGACATTTTAGTGATGCGGTATATATGTCGTTAATCTCCGCTGAAATCGTCAGCTGCAGAATCACACATAGACTTCCCCTAGCTCCATTTCTTTCACTGTTTATCTCCAAAAACAGTTTTCATCAATAACATATTTTTTATAAAGGATTCGGAATTTATTCGTACATTGATTGATTGGAGTTTTAACGCCGTTTTCAATAATTCTTCGGTCATATCACGGCGGCCAATTCACCTACTCATGTGTTTCCTAGCTTTCTCACACCATTACTCCACACAACATGCTTTAGAAGCAATTGGCTGCTTTTCCACATAGACTGTAAAACCATTGGTGGAAGATGAATGACGCTGGTCACAGTGATATTTGTCAAACGTCGGAAAGAAAGTTGGCCGAGCTTTGGTTCGAACTCACAACCTCTGTGATTGACAGCCTGCGTCGCTACCGACTGAGCAGCAGGGGCTTGGCTTATTCGAATATACTCGAAGTCGTGTTTAGACTTGATAACATTCATTTCTCGTGACATTGTTTTTCTACCACTCGAAAACCACAGGTGCCAGTCTCGTTTAAAATCTAGAAACGAGACTGGCACCTGTGTCAAAAACAGTTGATTATCCTCTTATCTGTTCATTCCATTAGGTACTGATAGCAATCGTTTTTAACTGGCTGCTTAGCGGACTACTTACCTACGTTGGAGCTCTTACTAACGACCCCGAGGACGTTGGTTATAAGGCACGTATGGACGCACGAATACAAATTGTATCCGACATGAAATGGTTCAACGTTCCGTACCCAGGTTTGTAACTTTAACCCTTTCCCTCATACGACAATTCTGCAGCAGACGACTTTGAAATATGTTATCAAAAAATAGAAACTTCTGCAAATATTGCTAATAGTGACAATAAAGTAAGTAATGAGTAGTTCAAAACTGTTTTGGAAGGAAATGTTGAAAAACAGTCAACTGAAAGTCAAGAAAACATATATAATTTGGCTTACTGGGTATGTCAACTAGTATAGGTAAAAATAACACAATCAATATTTAGATGTTTATTGTACTGGATAGTGAAATTATTAATCTAATTTTATCCCAGAATTAAGATTCTTTAAGATCATTTCAATACAACTTTTGAACAGTTCTAAAAATTCCAGCACCTTTAAATTCGATCCCTTTTGCTGCCAAAGGAAATTAACTCCTTTTGAAAACAATACAGATTCAGGTGAGAGATCTCTTAACGAGCTGTCTCTCCTGAAATATACATTGTTTGGCACTTACACATTAAATTTTAACAAATTTCTTGTTTGACGAAAAATGGAGTGGTCCAATTTTCAACATGGAAGACTCGACTTTGTGAAATTCGGCATTTAATTAATTACGGACTTTCTTGATGAACTCTTTGACCCTTTCCCACTGACAACAACAATGCAGCAAACGACTTTGAAAACACATTGGCAAACAATATGGCAATTCTCTATGAATAAACGTATCATTGCTGAATAATACTGAAAACATTGTAGTGTAAGCAGAAATAGCTCGTTACGAGCAATTTCTCTTTATTCATAATGTTCTCCAAAGTCGTCTGCTACAGAGGCGTCGGAATGCGTCTGTATGTGGGAAAGGATTAAAAAAATGTTGGACAGCCTCGATAATTCGATTAACCCATCGGACTACAGTGCAATTTCTCCATAGCGACATCTGGCGGAGGCAAATAGATACAGTCGTTCTACAGAGGTGATGCTCTTAAAAGGTTTAGCAATTTCTCCTTATAAAAACTACCGTCTCGATGGTGTAGAGGTAGAGGGTTCGCCTCGGACGCAGTAGGTCGCGGGTTTTTACCCCAGCTGGGTCATGCAAAAGACTTTAAAAAAGGAACTAATGGCTGCCCACCGTAGTGTTGCTGGGTAAGCATTACGACTGACTGGCTGAGGTTAGGATAAATGGACCAGTAGTACTGGATTTTCTGTTTCAGGACTCGTTACTCTATACCTCTATCCCCCTAAGGCGGAATGTGTCGGCCCGGATTAGCCTGATCTGTGTCGATACCTTATGCAGAGTACGTAGTGTTGCTTTTCTCGTGGAACGGCTTAAATGTCGTTATTAAAAGGGGTTCCGTCACATCATTTTCTACAATGTCCCAACAATTCTTTTTACCATTTTTAAGGACAATTCGGCCCAATCAACTTCAGTGACAGAGCCTTCGTAGCTTTCCTTGTTGCCACTCTGTTATCCATTCTCGATTCGATTGGTGACTACTACGCATGCGCGAGAGTGTGTCGTGTTCCAGTTGGCCCCGCCCATGCGGTGAACAGGGGTATTTTAACGGAGGGTATTTGTACGTTCTTCTCTGGTGTGGTAGGATGCGGACACGCAACGTCGTCTTACGGCATCAACGCAGGGGCAATAGCAATAACGAAGGTATTAACGCTTTTCCACATATGACAATTCAGCTGCAGACGACTTTGAAAACAAAATAGCAAAAATGTGAAATATCTCCATAAATGAGAGTTTAATCATAAAAAAGAGCTGGAAACATTGTGGCAAAAGGGGAAATTGCTAATCATGAGCAATTTCTCATTTTGCAATATGTTTTCACAAGTCGTCTGCTGCAAATGCGTCGGAATGCGTCTGTAAATGGGAAAGGGTTAACAAGGATAACTAGAATATTACCGGAAGTACTGAAAGCTGGATGACCGAATTATTAGCAGCTGCATTATAACTATCCGTTTCAAGTCACAAGTCGGCTTTTGTGAACAGTGTAAATCCATCTCTGTAAGTGTGTCCGACCAGTCTGATCAAAATATACACTGTTCAATTATTACTTACATAAGCATGTGTTACAATATTCGGTCAGCATGTGGAGATTCTGATAAGACGGAGCAGATGTACAGGCTGATCGTAACCTATACAGTTCAGAAATACAATTTGGATCTTTTCCCACAGACAGGCTAAAATTAAAAAAGTACAGAACGTTCTGAATGCTGATTGAGTGGATGATCAACAGCAAGAATATACCCGCATATATATATATATATATATATATATATATGAGGTTTCTGAATAACAGACAAAGCAGTTTCAGAAAGTTAATAGTTATCTCACATGATTTTAATTAAGACTTCCGAAATTCCAGATTATTGCTTATAGCTTAGATTTCACAGTGCCAACTGGTTCAACATAAATGTGTGAAGAAAACGATTAACAATTAGAAAACCGCTACGTCAAGCATACTAGTACTTGGGAGAAAATCTAATACGATTGCACAAAACTGTATCTCGAGGAAATAATCACCATTTTAGAGCCAATCTTCGTGGCTTCGCCTTTGATTAAAGTTTGGTATTGCATTAATTACACTATCCCAAACTATTACTGATTGCTAAAACCATTTTAAAACAACACTTCGATGACCCCTTAGACTTTTGTTTTCAAATCAATATTAAACGTCTATGAAAAGTACCTGCATATGTGTGCCTATCACAGATATTTTGTTCCTTGTCATTTTTTATAAATTATCTTTACCAAATTTCTTTCATATATGCACACAAACGCCGCGTCGACAATCTGTGTAGATCAGGTGATTGCACGAATCCAGAAGGATTGAAATCGCTTCCTTTCTTTATTGTTTCCAAGTCGTCGTATGCTGTCGTGTTCTGGGCGTAAGAGGTCGTCTGTGTCAGGAGAATGGTTAATTTTCTTGTTCTGTGATTGTTTCAGGTTGCAAGCCGCAGCGTATTTGTGTGCGCTGGAATATTCTATATCATATTTGGAATGTTCGCGAAGATGTCCGCTATTTTCATCTGTATTCCATATCCGGTCTTGGGTGGCGCCATCTTGGTGATGTTCGGTCTCTTTATAGGAGTAATCCTTTCACATCTACAGGTTTGTGACAAACTCATTTGGTTAGATGAGCGGTGCTCTGTAAAAACCAACCTTACCGTAATAAATACACCTGTTGAAAAGACTTGCCTGTGCATCCATAAGTATGATCCAAATGGATACCATTTAAGACTTATTGGCGAACAGTATAGTGCCTTACCAGACTGCGCTTGCTGATCTGGTTGAGTGATTGCGGTTTAACAACGCTTCAAACATGTCAGTAATATCATGGCGGCCATTTCATCTACTCATGTATTTCATCGCTTTATCACACCAGGACTCCAAACATCCGTCTTTCCAGGGACCGTGTTATACACGACCCGTGTTTTTTCGAAGAAAGAAATTGGCTGCTTTTTATCACAGACTGTTGGCCCATTGTTGGATGACGAATGACCCGAGTCTCATTGGATTTTGTCAAACGTCAGAAACAATGTTGGCTGATCTCGGCACCAAACTCACAACCCCTGTAATGGAAGCCTACGTCGCATCTGGCTGTGCTACCGGGGCTCAGTTCTGGCTTCTCTTGAGCTACACTGTTCGCAAAAACCTAACGGCTTGTCTTCACAGAGAACCGCCCAACATGTGTAATGAGAAAGGCATAATTTACTTGTTTATGCAAGAGATATGACTACAAGAAAAACGCATATTTACGGGAATAGAACTATACTCGTCGATCTATGATGCACCAAATGATTAAACACTTCCAAAGCAACAGTTTGAAAATTGATTGATTCATTTGGGTGTAAAGCCGTTTTCAACAATTTGTCAGTCACATCAGGGCGACCAGTTCACCTACTTATATGTTTTTATGGCTTACTCACACCAGTACTCCACATAACATACTTTCAAAAGAAGTGGATGCCTTTCCACATAGACTGTTAGCCCATTAGTGAAAGATGAATGACGCTTGTCTCAGTGACTTTTTGTCAAATGTCGGAAAGAATATTGGCCGAGCTGGGGTTCGAACTCACAACGGGATTGACAGCCCGCGTATGATACGGCCAACAGTACACGTTCGAAATGGGCATTAACTGAATTAACACGAGAGGTGGTCAACTTATATTTCAACATTTAATGAAATGAAATCTCTGGATGGCTGCTCGAAATGAAGGTATTTTTTTGGTAAACGTTTGTTTCCAAACTTGTACTTTATTGCAAAATGTCAAAATGGTATGACCATAAGCTATGAATAAGAGGATAGAGAATTTGTGCTTTTGGAAAAAAACCACTCATATACACTCATATCAGAGTATAAGAAGAAGTCTTATCAGCTCTATAATAACTTTAATGTAATGGATAGGCAATATTAAACATTAAACCAGCTTACAACACAATAACACTAATATTGACAAAATACAGAAATCTGAAAACAAAGATAAACTAGAGATTGTAACTGTAGCAGTTACGAACGATTCCCTTGCCATTTTATTGAACAAGGGCAGATAACACAATGGCCCAGAGTATTAGTACAACGTACAACGTTATTTGCACGCTATATGCACACTTACTACGAATGAATCACAAAACCTTAACCGGGGGGGGGGGGGGGGGGGTGGGGGGGGGGGGATCGAACACGTGATCTCCCGCATCCGAGTGTGGACGCTCTCAAACATATATTTGTAATATATATCACCCTTCTAAAAAATGAAGAAGAGGACAAGGTTCTGATTAGTCGGGATATATGCACAACATATACTACCATTGCTCGGTATATCAGTTATATCACGGTGTTTCCAGGCTATTTTACCAGTATTCAGGTAGTATTAATCCTAGGACCCATGCATCAGTCGTTATCCCTTAAACACCAAGCACAATGATGGATGTCATTGCTATAATGTTTAACATCTTTGGTATGACATGACCGAGGATCGAACCCTTCGGCCCCGCAACCAATGCTGATGATCTACATACTATATATACACAAGGGAGATAATACGGTTGTTGAACTGTACATTTAACAGTAAAGGTATAGGCTCCTTGTCAGTAATCGAACTATATATTTCACTTTAAAAGGCATGACATTTTCAACCTGTTATAATGCTGATGAATGAATTAGAATAGACCATGTATGACATGTCTATGCTATAAATGAGATGAGTCTGACGATTGGGAGTCTCATACCCTCTCCGGTTTGACATCACTTAAAATAACATTGGGGCAACTGTAGTTGGGCTACTCGTACGGGTGTTTTGTAAGTACTTTATAACACATGGGCGGCAACGAAAGCATTACTTAAAATTACATTGGGGCACCTTTAGTTTGGTTACACGTATGGGTGTTTTGGCAGAACAGTTAAGTCTTTGTAACACATGGGCGGCAACGAAAGCATCACTTAAAATTACACTTGGGCAATTTTAGTTGGGTTACACATATGGGTATTTTGGCAGACCAGTTAAGTCTTTATATCACATGGGCGGCAACGAAAGCATCTCTTAAAATTACATTGGGGCAACTTTAGTTGGGCTACAAGTATAGGTGTTTTGGTAGAATAGTTTCCGGTTTGACATCACTTAAAATAACATTGGGGCAACTGTAGTTGGGCTACTCGTATGGGTGTTTTGTTAGTACTTTATAACACATGGGCGGAAACGACAGCATCACTTAAAATTACATTGGGGCAAGACTGGGAATGATGGGTTATAGTTATAGACTTTTACCAATGATATAACTGTTCTGAAGTAGCCCTGATAGACGATGGCCCTGATAGGCGAGCTATACTGTCCTCCGACAACTCTTGTTAAAACAGTTAAGTCTCTATAACACATGGGCGCACCTGTAGTTTAGCTACACGTATGAGTGTTTTGGCATAATACATGGGCGGCAGCGAAAGCATTACTTACAATTATATTGGGGCACCTTTTGTTGGGCTACACGTAAGGGTGTTATGGCAGAACAGTTAAGATTATATAACACATTGGCGGCAATGAAATCATCACTTAAAATAACATTGGTGCAACTTTAGTTGGGTTCCACGTATATGTGTTTTGGCAGAACAGTTAAGATTATATAACACATTGGCGGCGGTGAAATTATCACTTATCTGTTATGTCGCCCCCAGCAAGAATCAGTGTGTGTTTAGCTCCTTGTCAATTATACAATGTACGCTATAATATTGCAAGTAGACTTCATCAACTCTTATACTATGTATTAACATGATTTTGACATAGACACGTAAGTGTCATGTATCAACGTAGATTAGTACCGATTATATTTACAGTTTACAATTATCATGTCGTAATTTAGCAAATGAGTCGGTAAGAAATTGGAAAATTCATAGAACAGACAGTCTATGCACACATTGCACATGCATGCCATAGAATCACAATATCCTTTCTTATTAGTGTAAGTAAGAAATATGTAAGAAATTGCTATTGCCACAGCCATGTTTACATAAATTTGTGACATTTATGTCTTTCAATTTTGTTAGGACTATAAATGGTTTAGTTACATACATATTTGTTGCAAATAAATCAGAGAACAGAAACCAACCTAGATGATTACAACTAGTGGACGTGATAGTCTAATTTGGACAAACGGTGCACTATCAAAATTCTTTCAAAACTATGATTATTATGATACCTCGAATATAATTAAAGTTTCCAATACATGTTCATGTTGTTAGATATTTGTAATCTTTTCTGTAAAAATCCACGTATCCGTTTGTATTTTCGAATGTTTCTTTTTTGCTATAAACATATTGTCTATTTTATGCATTATACTTTATAACGGAACTTGTGTATAAAGACAATCCATGGGAAGGCAACAATTTTTTCTTTGTTCACAGGCGGTCTTTAATTGCAGAAAATGGTGAATTATTTGGAAATTAAAAGTGTGATTGTTATAGACAGGAAATTGCTATTCAAAGTTGGTCTTTAGCACTGATTTGACTTTATTGTATTGATTCTTAAAAATGACTTGTCCAGATACATTTTTGGAAGAGTCCATAGTCATTACATGAATATCAAGATGAAAAGGTCGAGTTGCGCTGTCATCCGGCTGGCCTGGTTCTATACAGGTGGCACAAGCTTTTCAGCATCGGTTGCAGTGTTCAGTATACTAACTTAGTTAGAGTTTGGTCGAATGTTCAACTCTTTGTCAATATACTGTCTTACGAGACTAAATGATATTCAAAAGTGCCCAGTATTTACTAGATGCATTTATTCTTCGTAATGAAAAAATACAGAATGCTATAACAACATAATATACTGTCAGTTAACATTAGACAAGGTTGTAAGATATGAAATGAATTTTCAATATTATCAAAACGTTTGTGCGTAAATATGGTTTGTTTGTTTTCTTGTTTCTTTTGCCATATTTGATCACAGTTAAAATTTGTATTGGCCAAAGGCGTGTACATGCTGATTTTCTCGAATAAAATTGATTTGATTTGACTTTAATTGAATAGAATTATTGAAACATTGTTGAATAAGGAGACAACGCCCAATGAAGCAATTATGTTTTATACCATAATGGTTCGACCCTGTATCATAAGTTCATTCCAAAATGTTGAAAATATTACAATGTGTTTCTTCAAATGCATTTAAATCAAAATATTTAATTGACAGTATTGAATAGGTTTTAATTTTGTACCATGGGGTTACGTTATCGAATAGGGGGCAACCATCATTAGTATTGTTAAGAAAAACTCTGTATTAGATTTGACAAAAAACCCACCTTTATGAATCAATAAATTGTATTAATTGATTTAAGAAACAACAAGATACAAAATACGTATGTCTTCTACCGTTATTACAAAACTATAGACACATGTAATTTGTATTTAATAACATTTCCTCAACT
>JASEVX010000004.1:143378602-143433314 GCA_031761405.1 Serripes groenlandicus
TGACAAATGTCACTGGATTGCGACTAGGCGTCGCTTCGGGCTCGGCACCAATGCATAAGTTAAGTGAATAGCAGGCCAGTTCCTTGGGAAGAATTTGTTTGAAGTACTGAAACAGGGATCATATGATTATGTGAACTGTCGCCGTGATATGACTATTTTCTTTTCGTTAAACCCCAATCAATCAATGTTGTGTGGTGTTCTGGTTTGAGGAAGCCTATCTAAGCCGAACTGGCCGCCATTGCTCGACTGAAATGCCATTGATAACGGTATTCAACTCTCAATCAATCAAGGAATTACAATACATTTAATTTCAGTAATGGATATTAGATAAATACTTGTTAGTTGGAAAGTTTGTTATCTAGTTATAATATCACTTGGAGAAACGAGTTCGTCCAAAATTGCACATGTGTAGTAAATCAAACATATAAGACACATATACAAAAAATACACATTTATTTCAAAGCGACAAAAACTGGAATTATTGTTATTTGAAATATTCAATTGCAATGTTTAACCTTTCTGAGAATCCTTTGACTTTGCTGTTTTTGGGACATGTGATATTTTAAATACAACTTACTTACTTATCCTTCTTATCTACGCCCTAGTTTATTAGAAATATTGATTGCATTATGATATGCGTTATGTTGAACGAGGACGTGTTGCAATTACGACCAGAAAGGTCCCGGGTGACATTGTACGTCATCACTGGAACTAAAGATCCTGACACGTAACACAACTTACGAAGTCACATTTACGTGATGCCGAAACACAATTTGAAAGAATGTTTCTTTTTGCCTGATATTGTTGATGTTACGCCATCTGAGAATATGAAATAAATATATCCCTAACTATACCTGCAACATAATCAATTAGCTCCTTGGATGTAACATGTTTTCCCACCTTTTTAACGACGAAAGCTTTCGGTAATTCTCCCGCCTTTTCATCCGGTATTCCCTATAACGGCACAATCGGCGACATCACTGTGTGTCAGTAACGTGTCCTCTAGCGAGGCGGGCGCCACCTGGATACCTTTATATTTGATAAGTTCTTTAAGTCTGCCAACAATATAGAGGAAGCCGTCTTTGTCCTTCCATGCCTAAGTCTCCTGTTGACAATTTAGAAAAATATTTACATTGACCGCAACAAAACAAAATTACACTGAAACCATATTATTGCAATCCGTTATCTAGAAATGTTTTGTGTATGTGTGTAAAATATGCGTTTTAATACAGTTTAATGGGAAATGGCCGGAACTCATTCTTGCTCGGGGTTTTCGATTTTCGCGGATGGATATTATTCTTCATTCATTTGTATATGTTTCTTTTTTCCTAAAAAGAAAATATGTTCATTCATCTTCTATATAGATTGTCTTGATTGGAACGATTTACTAGTGAAGTTATGCCGTATTAATTATGCTTGTTCAATGTGCATGAGAAATGAGAAAGTTGGTTGAAAAGCAGATTACTGTTTGTTCGTTTATGAACAAGAAATTTGATAAGAGAGGCGTTTATTTTGCCGAATGAGGTACCCATTTTTAAAAGATGATCCTAACTTGTGGGTGCAAACTGGGTTGCATCAGGGACTACTAATACGTGTATACGTTTTAGTAGTCTCCGGTTGCACCCATTTCGGTCTAATTTGGTTTACAGTATTCACATCTCATTTATTAATATATCGCAACAAGTACTCAATAAACACGTCGGACCTTATACCCCCCCCCCCCACCCCACACACCACACTGTCCAACATACAATTTCTCCTCTTGTCACAATCTTTTCAAAGCGTTTGAATGTGGAAAAGGGTTAAACATCAGTGATCATGACACTAGTCGCAGGATAAGGTTAATTGATTTACCTGTTCTTACAAAACCGTCCGGTAGAAACGTTTCCGCTGTGGCTTGAGGAAGGTTTAAATAGCCTTTAGCTGAACTTGGAGTACGGATCCAGATCTCGCCATGTTTCCCCTGTTGTACTGGTTGAAGTGTTCTGGATTTACTATCTGTAATGTAACGTAATGTCAAGGTTATTTACCTGGTTTGTACGAAATATGACCAGACCCCCAAGTTTATCAACGACACTTAACGCTAAGTTATACTTAAATAGCGTATTTCACAATTTTTAGCTCCACTTGTTGAAAGCTTTTAACCTTATTTTGGCTTAGGTGAAAACTTAAAAATCTTCTCCCTCCAAACTATTTGGTCGATTTCAAATAATCTTGCGGGGAAATTCTCCTTCGGTGACACTCTACGAGATTCCTTCAAGCCATGGTGATTGGTAAACAAAAAACATGGCCACCAGGGGGCGGGGCTGTTTGGATATTTCATTGTTGCCTAATGGCAGTGGAACGATACTGGCCCTCTTGGCCTCTTGTTGTTTTCCTAAATAGGAATGCCTAAATATTTCATTTATTGCCTCTACTCTATAATGTATCATTACATTATTCAAGGTTTCAACAAACACTTCCAACATTGAAAGGTTTAAGATTTCGACATCGGGTATCGCTCGGCAATATTGAACTGATCATGACCTGTATACAGATTCATATTTCAAAATAAGATGTAAAGTGTGACCTCTCATAACTGCATCTCTGTAGGGCCATAACTTCTTAAGAGCAATAGTTTAATTGTTCCCACATTAGATGAGAGGAACATGCACTGAAACATGCACTGAACAGTTTATGTATTCGGGATGTTAACGTTGTGTGAAATTGAATAAAATACATTTTGTGATCAATGTCTCATTTTAAGCTCATGGTGACCTTTAAGGATCGTTGGGTGTCCATATGACGTCGTGCGTCAACAATTTCTTTGAATTTACTTCTCCTTCTAAACCACTGAGTTAATGTCAACCAAACTTCACAGGACTGAAGAATTGAATTCCATGTGAAACTCATTTCTTTTAAATGACATATCCTAAACCACTTGCTCCATCTTGAATAAACTTCATGAAAATGTTCCTAGGTTATTCATGTAGATTTAGAAACCAGATATATTTATAAGACTTATACGCATTCATGTTTGTTTAGGTAAAATAATAGTCCTTCAGAATTTCAAAAATAATTGAATCCTATGCAAAACTCAGGTTGTACAATGACAAATCAAAGAAACATTTATTGTCCAAAAGTACTGGTCCGATTAGAAAAACCAACCCTCTATCAAGATTGTTGAAATAATTCCGTTTCGTTGAAAAGCATGACCACCAGGGGGCGGGTTTATACAATCAAGTGAGCTATAAGGGACCAGCTGTTATTCTACAATGTTTGCCATATTTGTCTCCATCAGAGGTGTCAAAACAAAAGGAGAAGAAGATTCTCTTCAATAGAGCGTGTCACTCTCGAACAGCTGCATGTCTTTGCATCCACCTTAAAAGGAGAACATGATCTTTTATGGAGCGTGTCACTCTAGAACAGGTGCATGTATTTGCATCCTCCTAAGGACGAGAACGGTTTTGTCTATAGAACGTGTCATTCTAGAACAGCTGCATGTCTTTGCATCCACCTTAGGAGGAGAAGATTATCTTCTATAGAGCGTGTTATTCTAGAACAGCTGCATGTCTTTGCATCCAGCTAAGGAGGAGAACATTCTCTTCTATAGAGCGTGCCATTCTAGAACAGCTGCATGTCTTTGCATTCACCCAAGGAGGAGAACATTCTCTTCTATAGAACGTGTCATTCTAGAACAGCTGCATATCTTTGCACTTAACTAGAAGTTCCACTGAAGAGATTGCTGTGGACATAATTTTTCATCAAATATTTGTTAAATATGAAAACACCAATGTTTGTTTGTTGTACGTCGATAACTCGGAGTAATTTATAGATCCATTTCGATCTCTCGACCACGTCGATAACTCGGAGTTATTTATAGGTCCCGTTTGAGTTATCGCGAGTCCTCGGTATATTGAAATGATGAATAGCTTTACAAAGAACAAACACAATCCGTTCAAACATACAGACGCTTTCTGACGCCTCTACAGCAGTTGGCTTTTGAAAACATCGTGACGATCTGATAAAATTGCTCACACTGTTTTCAACCTGATTTAATCATTATATTGCCTTTACATAGCTTTTTTCACCCATATACTTGGCTCATACATATTTATGTTATGTGAGAAAGGTTTCACAGGTGAAAAAGAAGGTCATACCTTGATATCTACAAGTGGTACTCGTTTCCCTACAGCTTTGGACCTGTATTCATCACTTGTGTCCATATGGCAGAGATTTATCTCCGTCATTCCGTAAACTAGGATTACATAGTTAGCACATAAATAACAATAACATGAAATATAAAAGAAATGAAAACAATAAAAAAAAAATCGGTTGTGAGAAAAAGAAAATGAATAACAGTAAGTGATTTAATGAGAAATAAATAATGTGTTTTTTAAAATAGGTCTCCATTCATTTATCCTTTCTGATCAGATTTACGGATTGTACAGACGTTAATTGAAACGAGGAATGGTTCAGCCAATAGCGTACGCAGACTTTCTTTTTCAATCTATAATGTAATATTTAACCGATTGGCAAAACACATTTAAAATGTAATGGTAGAGCTTTAGCCTCGGATGAGGGAGATCTATGGTCATATAAGTGACTTTTTTCCCCAAAAGGAAGTGGTAGCTTTGACCCTCAGGTTGTGGGGTTAGCATTAAGACTGACTTAAACATGGACCAATTTGTTGAAAGCGTCGTCAAACACTATACAGACAAACCAAACTATAACAGCGCATCACTATCCGACGTTATTAGGCTGTCAAATTAAGACAATTAGAAATGTCTTTTCCTTTCTTGATCAGATTTACGTATGTTGCAAAGGGGCATGAGTCAGCCAATAGCGCATGCAGATTTTCTATGTCAATCTATGTTGTAATACATATCCAAATATTGGCAAAAAACTATTTTAACTGTAATGGTAGTGTCATATAAGAGACTTTGAAAATTTACGTCAATTAAAAGTATCTGAGATTGCAATCGGACTCAGTCGGTAGTTTACGGAAAAAAGTTGTCTCTATTTGAGCATGCCTCTGTGAATAATATGAGACCAGTGTATGGCATGACATTGCAATGTTCGTTAGTAAGAAAGAGTATACCCTTTCCTATATGTCGACATATTTTGAAGCCTCTGCATAGGACGACTTTTGAAAACATTGTAGCAAAAGAAAAAAAATCGACCAAGATCAGCAATCCGCGCAGTCTAATCCGGATCCACACATTCCGTCACAGGGGGAAAGGTATATAGAGTAAAGATTCCTGCAAAAGAAAATCCACAGGAGGCGAAAAGTGTCTGTCCGGGTTAGCCTGCGCGGTATACTAAGGCTGATCCGGGTAGAAATAGTGCCAATTTGGATATGCAGGTCAAACCTGTGCTAAAAAACCCTTTGTAAAGCAATTTCGTGAGTACAGCAACCACACTTTTAATTGATCAATTACTCGGGGGGGGGGGGGGGGGGGGGGGGGGGGGGGAAACCAATTAAATAGCATTATATACTTTGGTCAATGTTTCTCAAGTTAAGCCGTTTCCGACACACCGCTGCGATTTCTTGACTTAAAGTTGTAGCGCCACATGTTATTTTCTTTACGGACGATAAGTCGTACTGTGACACTTTCGGGTATTTAGCAAACATCACCATGATAAATGGAATGACATGAAGTTGGTTTGGCTGAAAAGAGAATATTGTTTGTTGATTCATTCATTTCTGTTACAATTCGCTGATAAATTATCCGTTTCCAAAATATAGACACTTTCTGACACCTTTGCAGTAGACCTCACATCCCCTTGTGCGACGGCCATTACCAACAGAGCTATCGTTGTTAAATGAAACTGTTTAAATCCGAATACGCGTGTCAGTATGATGAATTCTCTTCGCAATGTTTTACACATATATATCTGCGTAATGTATCGACCCAGATCAGCCAGATCTTAGGAGGGGATATAGGTAAAGAGTAATGATTGCTTAAACAGAAAATCCACAGAAGGCGAAAAGTTTCTGTCCGGGTAAGCCTGCGCGGCATGCTCAGGCTGATCCGGGTCGATACTTTAGGCACACAATGTTAATTTTCTGGCGGGACGGATCATATCATATTGTCAGAAGTGTTAGTTGGCTTGTAAACTTAAAAGATATCTCATTAATCACCATCAAGTTATGTGATAAAAGAAAGTCTTCTTGCAATTAATCAAGTGTAATGTAGGGTCTATTTGTTTTCACGTTATATAATCATGCCAGCGCGTACTGATTTAATGAATTACTTAGTTATGTAAATGACTACTAAAATATTGAATGTTCAAATCCGATGAGTATGTCTCGCGAACAAACAACAACAACGTTGCTTTTTGTAATCCACTAAAACAATTCGTCCCTCGTCTTTCATTTAATATGCTTAGCCATGTAAAATCTGATATATCTGCTCATATACTTCGGTAAAAATATTTAATTCCAGGGAAGAACAACGGCCGCCAAGTATAAACAAATAGGTGCCATTGGACTAGTATTGAAAACTCGATAATCTTACATGCGTCTTTATTTCAATTTATAATACTGTTAATTTACATAGAACTGTATCAACGAGTGTTCAAGTATAAGAATATATATTAGGTTGGCTTACAGTCTTATAAAAATCAGACTAAATTACTATTGGATCTGACGACACCGCACAAAATGTCCACTTCAAATCGAGGGCTTGGCGTCAAACGGTTGTAACTTAAATTGGTATTTTTTTTACCAAGGTTAATCACCTCACCATAAAGTCTTTATACATGTAAGCGTTAAATCATTTTACTTGGTAAACAATGGAAATTTAGGTGCCATTGCTCGTTCAGTGGCACCTAAATTATCATTGTTTACAAAGGGGTCAAAATTGCCCCTAAACCAGGATTTTCAAAATAGGTTTTTAGTTACAACCGTTTCACGCCAAGCCCTCGAAATGACCCATTACATTATGTGATTGATTCAACCTGTACATGCAATACGCCGGCGTTTGATATTGCAGCAAAGTTGTTTTTTAATTGGATTGACTGATTGACTTAAACACCTATCTGAATGGTACATCAAAGTAAAGTTTGCTGATGATCGGTCCCAAGTCGCAGCACGCCGGTCATGATGGAATGCCCTAGGGTACGGCACATTTTCAAGGCTACCCAGGCGTCATGAATAAGTAATGTGCCGACGTGATATAACTGAAATAATGTTGAAATCGGCATAAACCCACAACAAGCAAAGACAGAAAAACGTTGGTAGTAGACATACCTTATATCTCTGAATTAATTCCAGGTACGAGTCGGGAGTAAATTTGCTCATGACGACGACATTGGCCCCCATTGTATGACCGTTGGCTGTTTTGAATTTGAAAACGTAGAACCATGCGACCAAATGGATATCGGCGTGGTGGTTGGGGGCTACATTAATTTGGTCAGAAGTTGCATCTAGAAAACCTTTTCATGTCGGCGAATAGTGAAGACTCAGGTGATGCTGTGTATATACACAGCTTACTGAGTATTTACTATTCGTATGTTGAAAAGGAGTCTTTTAGAAAATTCAATAGCTGTAAACATTATAAAGGCAATACGTGATATAATGCTTAAATAATTTAATAATCGTTTCCGGGTCTGATGTTAATGTAAAGACAAATTATTCGCTGTAAACGAAAATAGTTCTCGAAATAAGAGTTATTTTTCTATTCGTATTTGCATTCTAAAGAATGTAACATGTTCAGTAAACTACAAAACGGAGAAAACACGGAAACAACTGTTCACTATATATAACGGTACCCTCAAAATGACATGTAAAATAACTTAATCATGCATGAGCGGCATTAGGTCACAATTAGATTTCTTACATCTGTGGACAATGAAAACTCGGCTGAAACTGTCCAAATCATGTACAGCCTTATTAGAGCATTCACTATGCTCCGACGCATAGAAGCGCAAAAGATTTGTGTTGAAATAAAATACTCATTCATCGCCTATGGCGTTGTTAATTTTCTCTGCAAATAATACAGATTCATGTGAGTCAGGTCGAACCTACTGCGACAACTAGTTTAATATTTTTTGAACTAAATTATAGTTCGCCAATGGGCATATGGGATGGTAAGAAATAACTTCTTACTTCATTTGAATATTACTTGAAACGAGAGCGAAATGCGGCAACATCACGCTTTTCGGAAATCCGGTTGTCCCTGACGACGACAAGAGAAGAGCTACGTCATTTTTGGGGTCACAGGGTACAGGTCTGTATGGACCACATGATCTCTCCAGTAAGGATTTAAAGGAAATATAACCGTCAGCATGTCCAAATGTAATTATCTGTAATGATAAGGAGGGCTGGCATTAGAAATACGTGTACATGGCTATATGTGTCTGTAAAGGCCAAGTGATATCTTGAGTACGGGTTTTACCATTTTCCACATACGACACATCTACAGAAGTCGACTTTGAAAACAATTACGCAAACAAATGGATACTCTATACATAAAGGTAATCGTATTGAAACGAATTTAAAAAATTGTGACCAAAGGGGGAAACAAAAAGAAAATGAATAGCTTATGATGAAAAACTTCTCCTTTTGGCCAAATTGTATTTCATAGGCGTCTGCTACAGATGCGATAAAATCGTCTACATGTGGGAAAGGTCTTCAATGCTGGAAAGGATAACCAGAAATAGATAAACGTGTTCATGTACATGTTTAGTATTTCTGCCCTATCACAGCAGCTGGCTAACCCGCCCTTGGCTTCCTCGCTCAATTACCCCATACACAATTTCCCTCAACAGTTCGCTATCTGTCCACATTACATACGGTAACTGGAATACGAATGATGCTGGCTACAACCTTTTTTTCAATCTTCAGAAGGAATTTCCGCCGTGCCGAAACTCGAACTCACACCAATGAACAAACCACACTTTGCTTTGCAGTCTGATCTTTCGTGGGTTGATAAGGATGGGAGGAGTAAAAATGCCATTTCCATCCCGAAGGCTACTATTGTTAGATACGTAAAACTGCTGTGTGGGAAAATGGACATAGTTTTAAGAGTAATAAGGTCATCCATTTCCATTCCGAAATCTACTCTTGTAAGATAAGTTCAACATAGTTTTCAGATCAGGGTCCAATTCCACCAACCTTACTTAGCGTTAAAGCAGTACAACTGCTCAAATAAGCATTTTTCTACTTTTGATATGCTTAACATTACTCTAAAGAAAGTGCAACATAATCCCGATCAATTTGGGTCATGTTCTTGAGTTTAAATGATGAACATAGTGATTATAGTTCAAAAGTTGTTTTTCGATTTATTTGCTCCCCTGCCAAAAATCAACCAGAAATTAATATTATGCAGTTGACATCTTGCGTGACCCTTTACACATGCGCAATACATACTGCAATCGACGCATTTGTGTAAACAAAATTATATCTTAATATAGCTCAAACGTGTTTATTCAATGTAAACTATGCGATTATTCGCGTCTCTTTGCTTCTAATTAACGTCAAATGTAAGCAATTACACTGCTTTAATACTTAAATTTGTAAAACATGAATGGCGGAATGTATTTAAATATATGAATAAGGTGGCATAAATTGTTACCTTGCTGACTAATGATTATATTTAAGAAATGAAATGTATTGGCATGTTTTTTAGGGAAACACAATTGATCAAATATGCGCTTAAGTATTTAAGTATTACTTAACGGTAAGTAAGGTTGGTGGAATTGGTCTCTTAGTAGACAACTTGTTCACAGTAGTCCATTACTCGAAGGCAAACATAGCACAAAGGCCTATTTACCTTCGTCGACGTATCACTGTTACCTGTATATTTGAATGAGATATCGCTTCCCTGACTATATCTAGCAGTACTGGTGTCGTGAACATATACTGAGTTTGACATTCAGTTGTTACTTTCACAAGGTCATCTGCAACACACATAGAGGATACTTGTTGTTATTTCGGTATAGTATCAAGCTATTTTCACTGAGTACTTGAAGACTTATCTAAACCACAGAAAACATTTCCTATACATAGTTACCAAAACAACAATAATTATCTCCCTTGGCTGCCATTTTGAAAGGCAAGTAAGATGAGCATTAATAGAGAATATTTTTTTAAATCGTGATAATGAGGAAAACACAAAGGAATTTGAGTTTTACAAACATGACGTTGGTGCCTTTGTATAATCTGATTATATCGACTTCTTGATTTGTGCACACGCAATTGTTTAATTTAATAATATTTTATATTTCTCTATTCAACATATAGTAAATGGCCGACAAGGGAGATAATTAGTGTAGTTGTGGGAACTATGTGTTGTTTGTATGTTTTCAAATTACGGTTAAATAACGTTTTGTGGATTTAAAGCTTTCATATAAGTAAAGATAAATAATGAGGGATGCTCATCAAGTCCAGACGATGTGTTATGTGTTGTGACTATGGACTAAGTAGTCATTAGTTTAAACATATTTTATTCTCGTATATTTTAAATACATGTAGTAGGAAGCATCAAGAAATATACAATGGAGAAATGGATTGGACTGAAAGCTCATAGCTTATCTTAGGTCCTCTCCAATAAAGATTGATTTACAGGAAACACGATGAATATTTAACATGTTCAGAAAATATCAGCTAACTTTAGCTTTGTAATGTCAAAGTAATACAAGAGAAATATATATAAAAGCGAGTGTAGAGAGAGCAAGATAGCGGGAAAGAGGAAGAAAGAGATAGATATAAAGAGAGAAGAACAGAGATGAAGGAGGGTAGGTGCGCGTATGGGAGGTTAGTCTATTATGTATATGTCAAATATCCATACCAAATAAATTATAACATAAAAAGATTCATAAAGAGTTACAAGTTAACAAAAAAGAATTAGGGAAAGGGGTTAATTATCGTGAGCTAAACCTTTTGGTTCCGATTATAAATTTTTAAACTGATTCAAAAATAGCATTATTTACTTCAATTGATGCTTTTGATTTCCATATAACAAAATATCGAGCCAAATGGTTTGTGAAAGTTCACTTAGCATGCCATATCTAATATCAGTTTAGCGGGGACATTCAAGTATGTAATGTAAAGAGGTTTCAATTTTTTTTTCACATGCGCAAAGGGTAGAATCTACAACACTCCTGAGAAAAAGGTGATAGTTGAGTCCATTACATTTTGTTCGTAATCGAGTATGTAATACCCGTGAATACCTGTCCCCATGGTAATAATATAGAGATGGTTTCGTAGTATTCTGATATGATAATAGTTTAAAAGTTCTTACAGATTCAGCATTTTGTATTTCGGGTGACAACGTATTCCATTCTCTTATTGATGAAGGAAGAAACGAATTATGATATAGTGTTGTTCTAGAGTGGATTGTTTGTAAGTTGTCAGAGTTTCTTAAGGCATATTGAGTCATTCAAACAGTCGTGGAAATAAGCAACGTGGCACGAGAACTGATTTTGAAGGTCTTTAAATTTACCACGATATATGCGTTCTTGATTGGATACAGTACTGTAGTTTTTGTACTACAAAGTTGCAACTTTGAAATATTCTGATTCGAAGGTGCAGTCACATTTCTACCTTTAGTAGTCTCAATGTCACGAATATCGGATTGGTGTATCCTCAATACTCGTGGTGGCTCTTCGAGGATATAATTATATGATCATTGCTAATGTTCATTTGATTTTCTTTGTGTGTGTAAAACTATATTAAGTTGTAACTTGTGTGCAAATTATTGATTTACATGCGCAATAAAAGTTAATAACCGGATAGCTGGACTAAAGGGATAATCGTTCCAGTTCCAAAAAAGGGTGATTTAACTGATGTAAACAATTACAGAGGAATAACTGTAACTAGTAGTTTCTCTAAGATCTTTTCCATTATGTTAGATAACTGTTTGCGCAAACGGGCCGAAAGTCCAAATGTACTGCATGTTTAATCTCAGCTCAATTGTTAATAAAGTTATTAAGCACGAAAAGAAAACGTTAAATTGCGCTTTTGTCGATTTTAAGAAGGCTTTAGACCTCAAGTTGTTTATAGAAACGGTATTTGGCAAAAATTACTTAACTCTTTCAGCGCCAAAGGCAATATTCAGGTTTTTGCAAACAATACTGATTCAGGCGAGTTATCTCGTAACGAGCTGTCCCACCTGAAATCAGCATTGTTTGCCTTTTATTTATCAAAATAGTCCAAAATTGTATTATATTAGAAATGGAGACGCCCAATTTTGAACATGGAAGAGTCTAATTTAAACAATTCGGCGCTGAAAGAGTTAATCAAGGTGCATCGAGCAGGAAAGTTAAAATGCTACGAGCACTGTTTGAACGAGTTTGTGTTCATTTTATTTACAAATGATATGTTACGAGAATCTTGTAGTACAAGAAAATAATTAATTTACCATAGAACTTAACTTTTGTATTTTGTTATTTGCAGACGATACTGTATTATTGTCTTATACCAGTGATGGATTGCAGAGCTTATTGAACCAACTGAATAACTATTGTGTTAAATGGGGCATTACAGTTAACAACGATAAAATGGTTATAAAACAAGGACACCATCCGAAAATGTTAGTCTTTATTAAAATAATGAAATTTTAAAAAATGTAAATAAATTTTCCTATTTTGGAGTAAACCCTCTCTAGTAATGGTAGTTTTATCAAACCCAGAGAACATTGTCTGACCAAGCACAGAAAGCGATGTTTACCGTATACTCACTGTTTGATAAGGTAAATTTCGATGTCAGGGATAAAATTAAGTTAATTGATAACATGATCAATCCCATGTTGAGCTTTGGATCAGAGGTATACGGATTTCACAAATCTCCTGACGTAGAAAAGGTTCACTTGACATCTTTGAAGAATATTATGGGCTTAAATCGCAATGTAACGAATGTTTGTATCTATGGTGAACTTATGCGTTTCCCTCTTTTTGTATAATTGTAATAATTGACTCAAACAATTGTAATACATGGTCTGTTAATGTGAACACATTGTTATGTGACTTAGGGTTTCAATTTTTGTGGAACAATACTACTGTAAATGATGGTCATATCGTCGCTATAACACAACGGAGATTTATGATCAATATTTACAGCATTGTTACAATGACATTGAAACGTCTAGAAAACTTGAAACATTTTCACTAATAACAAATTATATTTCATTGAACGATACATGTATATTGTACATGTATCGAACTTCAGATATAGACAGGCATTAAGTAAACTTAGATGCTCAAGCCATACATAAGAAATTGAAACCGGTCGCCATAACAACACAAAAGCACCAGTAGGATATGTAAAACATGCATAATGAATGTATTGGAAAATGAATATCATTTTATTTTAGTCTGTCCATATTATCGAGAATTAATAAATAATATTCTGCCTAAATACTATTGTAAATGGACCAACTAAGCACAAATTTGTATAGCTGCTTAAATGTCAATCTACAATAGTTATGAGCATATTGGCTAAATTTACATACAAGGCTTTCATTAATCGCCAGAAAGAAAATGATAATTCTGTATAAAATTCCTATCTACATTGTTTTTAAAAATACTTACAATTTATTATATTTTTCTCATGTTATATAATATGTATTTTGTTTGTCCCTGTAAGGACTATAACACATTTGTAATGTTTTTGTCAATAAAAACTTTGACTTGGCTAAGTAGTAAACTGCCTTATTTGGTGACCTGAAAACGTACCTTTTGTATACGCTGAATTCACAGGTTGGCATGTTGCAGAAATTAGTGTTATGGCGTAAAAAGCGATCATATAGTCTAGGCTATTTGTTGAGCAAATACAAATAACGTCCCCTCGTTTGACCCCGATGTCTTGCAGTCCCGCAGCAAGACGTTCTGTCATAGCTATGACGTCATTGAATGTGTAGGTAGCTCCAGTCTCGGCGTTCACCTGCAAAACGCAATGTTTAATTATGTTACTCGATCGACACGTGTAAGTATTCTTGATATTGCATATACGGGACACATTGAATCTGAATAAACGAGGTCATTTCATGTTCTGTCTTAGCAGTATTTTGTTACAGATAGCTCGTTTAGGTAGGGTCCTTCACAAAATGTCCTCAACTGAGAAAGGAGTCGCATGATAATATGAACGGCTCTATGAAGAAAACAAACGTTATGCCATGTACGATACTTGTATAACTAGATCAGCACCCGTGCCGTCTCATATTTATCTACGAGGGAGACAAACCACGCACAGAATATTATCAAGAAACGTCTAACAAACATAATTAAACTAAATCCGATAGCATGGAATCGTGTCATATATATACTAACGTTACGACGAATATGCCCCTTTTGGAGCGAATTCCCATAATCCTAAAATGTTTTTCACAATTTGTCCACTGGTGACAACAAATGCCGGCTTTGTCCGGAAAATGTGAATTTTTTGCTTGTTTGTATGGTGATTAAAGCTATTTTCAATAGTATTTCATTTGCATCACGGCATATCCTGGGTAGAATTTAGTCATATTACCAGTACTGCCGGTAAACTTGTATCGACACCATCGTATCAGTCGCAATAATATTAACGCAAGCCTGATCGCCAGATAGGAAAGAATGAAAAATAGTTAACAATAACCACTGGTGTGGCACGAATATGTGTTCTTACCAAGGCTGGTCTGTTCCCATACGGTCTCATCGTGTCCAACATGTATTCACCGAAATTTACGACAGGTATGTCGTCCATCGTCAGTTTGGAAGCCATTTTGCTTTACGTCGCCGTTATACCTGAGTTGTACAAATGAGACTTTTAAAGTGTGTATGCCCTCAATATATTTGCTCTTGTCCGTCCGTTCATGTGTTGCACATGTCCCCGCAACAATTTCTGACAGAGTCACACAACTTTATAGGAATTTTAACGAGCATCATAATTAGTGCATACATGTATGTCCCCGCAACAAGTTCAGACAGAGTCTCAAAACTTTACAGGAATTTTCACCAGCATCGGAATAAGTGCGTATTTTCCTCACAACAATTTCAGACAAAGTCACAAACATTTGCAGGAATTTTCACGAGCATCGGACTTAGTGCATATGACCGCAACAATTTCAGACAAAGTCACAAAACTTTTCAGGAATTTTCACGAGCATCGGAATTGGTGCACATGTCCCCGCACCAATTTCAGTCAGAGTCACAAAACTTTACAGGAATTTTCACCAGCATCGGAATTAGTGCATATGTCCCGGCAAAAATTTCTGACAAAGTCACAAAACTTTACAGCAATTTTCACCTGCATCCGAATTATTGCATATGTCCCCGCAACAATTTTTTACAGAGTCTAAAAAATGTACAGGAATTTTCACCAGCATCGGAATTAGTGCATATGTCCACGCAAAAATTACAGACAGAGTCACAAAACTTTACAGGAATTTTAACTATCATCGGAATTAGTGCATATGTCCCCGCAACAATTTCAGACAGAATCACAAAACTTTACAGGAATTTTCACGAGCATCGAACTTAGTGCATATGTCCTCGCAACAATTTCAGACAGAGTCACAATACTTTACAGGAATTTTCATGAGCATCGGACTAAGTGCATATGTCCCCGCAACAATCTCAGACAGAGTCACAAAACTTTACAGGAATTTTCACGAGAATCGGAATTAGTGCATATGTCCCCGCAACAATTTCAGACAGAGTCACACAACTTTACAGGAATTTTCACGAGAATCGGACTTAGTGCATATGTCCCCGCAACAGTTTCAGACAGAGTCACAAAACTTTACAGGAATTTTCACGAGCATCGGACTTAGTGCATATGTCACGGCAACAATTTCAGACAAAGTCACGGCAACAATTTCAGACAAAGTCACGAAATTTTACAGGAATGTTCACGAGCATCGGAAATAGTGCATTTTTCCCTGCAACAATTTCAGACAGAGTAACAAAACTTTACAGGAATGTTCACCAGCATCCGAAATAGTGCATATGTCCACGCCAAAATTTCAGACAGAATCACTAAACTTTACAGGAATTTTCACGAACATTGGAATTAGTTCATATGTCCCAGCAACAATTTCTGACAGAATCACAAAACTTTACAGGAATGTTCACGAGCATCGGAATTAGTGAATATGTCCCCACAACAATTACAGACAAGAGTCACCAAACTTTACAGGAATTTTAACTAGCATCGGAATTAGTGCATATGTCCCCACAACAATTTCAGACAGAGTCTGGAAACTTTACAGGAATTATCACGAGCATCGGAATTAGTGCATATGTCTCCGCAACAATTTCAGTCAAAGTCACAAAACTTTACAGGAATTTTCACGAGCATCGGACTTAGTGCATATGTCCCCGCAACAAGTTCAGACAAAGTAACAAAACTTAACAGGAATGTTCACGAGCATCGGAATTAGTTCAAATGTCCCCGCAACAATTTCAGACAGAGTCACAAAACTTTACATGAATTTTAACGAGCATCGGAATTAGTCCATATGTCCCCGCAACAATTTCAGACAAAGTCACAAAACTTTCAAGGAATTTTCACGAGCATCGGAATTAGTGCATATGTCCCCGCAACAATTTCAGACAGAGTCACAAATCTTTACAGGAATTTTCACCAGCATCCGAATTAGTGCATATGTCCCGGCACAATTTCAGACAGAATCATAACAATTTACAGGAATGTTAACGAGCATCGGAATTAGTGCATATGTCCCCGCAACAATTTCTGACAAAGTCACAAAACTTTACATCAATTTTCACCTGCATCCGAATTATTGCATATGTCCCCGTAACAATTTTTTACAGAGTCTCAAAAATGTACAGGAATTTTCACCAGCATCAGAATTAGTGCATATGTCCCCGCAACAATTACAGATAGAGTCACAACACTTTACAAGTTTTAACTATCATTGGAATTAGTGCATATGTCCCCGCAACAATTTCAGACAGAATCACAAAACTTTACAGGAATTTTCACGAGCATCGAACTTAGTGCATATGTCCCGCAACAATTTCAGACAAAGGCACAAAACTTTACATGAATTTTCACGAGAATCGGACTTAGTGCATATGTCCCCGCAACAATTTCAGACAGAGTCACAATACTTTACAGGAATTTTCATGAGCATCGGACTTAGTGCATATGTCCCCGCAACAATTTCAGACAGAGTCACAAAACTATACATGAGTTTTCACGAGAATCGGACTTAGTACATATGTCCCCGCAACAGTTTCAGACAGAGTCACACAACTTTACAGGAATTTTCACGAGCATCGGACTTAGTGCATATGTCACGGCAATAATTTCAGACAAAGTCACGAAATTTTACAGGAATGTTCACGAGCATCGGAATTAGTGCATTTGTCCCTGCAACAATTTCAGACAGAGTCACAAAACTTTACAGGAATGTTCACCAGCATCCGAAATAGTGCATATGTCGCCGCAAAAATTTCAGACAGAATCACTTAACTTTACAGGAATGTTCACGAGCATTGGAATTAGTTCATATGTCCCAGCAACAATTTCTGACAGAGTCACAAAACTTTACAGGAATTTTCACGAGCATCTGAATTAGTGAATATGTCCCCGCAACAATTTCAGACTGAGCCACACATCTTTACAGGAATTTTTCACCAGCATTGGAATTATTGCATATGTCCCCGCAGCAATTTCTGACAGTCACAAAACTTTACAGTAATTTTCACGAGCAGTAGTGCATATGTCCCCGCAACAATTACAGACAAGAGTCACCAAACTTTACAGGAATTTTAACTAGCATCGGAATTAGTGCATATGTCCCCGCAACAATTTCAGACAGAGTCACGAAACTTTACAGGAATTATTACGAGCATCGGAATTAGTGCATATGTCGCCGCAACAATTTCAGTCAAAGTCACAAAACTTTACAGGAATTTTCACGAGCATCGGACTTAGTGCATATGTCCCCGCAACAATTTTAGACAAAGTCACAAAACTTAACAGGAATTTTTTCACGAGCATCGGAATTAGTGCAAATGTCCCCGGAACAATTTCTGACAGAGTCACAAATCTTTACAGGAATTCTAACGAGCATCGGAATTAGTACATATGTCCCCGCAACAATTTCAGACAGAGTCACAAAACTTTACAGGAATTTTCACGAGCATCGGTATTAGTGCATATGTCCCCGCAATAATTTCAGACAGAGTCATAAAACTTAACAGGAATTTTCACGAGCATCGGAATTAGTGCATATGTCCCCGCAATAATTTCTGACAGAGTCATAAAACTTAACAGGAATTTTCACCAGTATCGGAATAAGTGCATATGTCCCCGCAACAATTTCAGACTGAGTCACAAAACTTTACAGGAATGTTCACGAGCATCGGAATTAGTGCATATGTCCCCGGAACAATTTCAGATTGAGTCACAAAACTTTACAAAAATGTCCACGAGCATCGGAATTAGTGCATATGTCCCCGCAACAATTTCAGACAGAGTCACGAAACTTTACAGGAATTATCACGAGCATCGGAATTAGTGCATATGTCCCCGCAACAATTTCAGACTGAGTCACGAAACTTTACAGGAATTATCACGAGCATCGGAATAAGTGCATATGTCCCCGCAACAATTTCAGACAGAGTCACAAAACTTTACAGGAATGTTCACGAGCATCGGAATTAGTACATATGTCCCCGCAACAATTTCAGATAAAGTCACAAAACTTTACATGAATTTTCACGAGCATCGGAATTAGTGCATATGTCCCCGCAACAATTTCAGAGAGAGTCACAAAACTTTACAGCAATTTTCACTAGCATCCGAATTAGTGCGTATGTCCCCGCAACAATTTCAGACAGAGTCACAAAACTTTACTGGAATTTTCACCACCATCGGAATAAGTGCATATTTCAACACAACAATTTCAGACAGAGTCACAAAACTTTACAGAAATTTTCACGAGCATCGGAATTAGTGCATATGTCCCCGCAACAATTTCAGAGAGAGTCACAAAACTTTACAGGAATTTTCACGAGAATCGGAATTAGTACATATGTCTCCGAAACATTTTCAGACAGAGTCACAAAACTTTACAGGAATGTTCACGAGAATCGGAATTAGTACATATGTCCCCGCAACAATTACAGACAGAGTCACAAAACTTTACAGAAATGTTCACGAGCATCGGAATTAGCGCATATGTCCCCGCAACAATTTTAGACAGAGTAAAAAAACTTTACTGGAATTTTCACCAGCATCGGAATAAGTGCATATTACAACACAACAATTTCAGACAAGGCCACAACATTTTACAGGAACTTTAACGAGCATCGGAATTAGTACATATGTCCCCGCGACAATTTCAAACAGAGTCACAAAACTTTACAGGAATTTTCACGAGCATCCGAATTAGTGCATATGTCCCCGCAACAATTTCAGACAAAGTCACAAAACTTAACAGGAATTTTAACGAGCATCGGAATTAGTGCATATGTCCCCGTAACAATTTCAGACAGAGTCACAAAATTATACAGGTCTTTTCACGAGCATCGGAATTAGTGCATATGTCCCCGCAACAATTTCAGACAAAGTCACAAAACTTAACAGGAATTTTAACGAGCATCGGAATTAGTTGTATGTCCCCGCAACAATTTCAGATAGAGTCACAAAACTTTACAGAAATGTTCACGATCATCGGAATTAGCGCATATGTCCCCGCAACAATTACAGACAGAGTCACAAAACTTTACAGAAATGTTCACGAGCATCGGAATTAGCGCATATGTCCCCGCAACAATTTCAGAGAGAGTCACAAAACTTTACAGGAATTTTCTCGAGCATCGGAATTAGTGCATATGTCCCCGCAACAATTTCAGACAGAGTAACAAAACTTTACAGGAATTTTAACTATCATCGGAATTAGTTGTATGGCCCCGCAACAATTTTAGATAGAGTCACAAAACTTTACAGAAATGTTCACGAGCATCGGAATTAGTGCATATGTCCCCGCGACAATTTCAAACAGAGTCACAAAACTTTACAGGAATTTTCACCAGCATCGGAATAAGTGCATATGTCCCCGCAACAATTTCAGACAAAGTCACAAAACTTTACAGGAATTTTCACCAATAATAAGTGCATATTAGGATTCGTTTGTTGTTAAACCCGAATCGTACAGAGTTATGGAATTACTTAAAACAAAGCATGTTTTCCAGTTTAAAAACGGCCATTGACTTTGTGACAAAACAGAAAGTATTAACAATTAAATGTCACTCATACATTTAAGACCATTTAACCATGTGACTCCATTTCCCGCGTTTAATAAACATGGTTAGTACTACAATTATCCCCCTTAGAAAACAGGGTGTCCTTCCAGTTGTAATATAGGTCTCTTCCAAATGGATGGCTTGCAGCTTAGGGGCAATGTATAAACAAATCTCGGCGGCTTGCAACCTATGGATATTGCGATTTCGAAACCCATCTTGGGACTCTTTCAATGGATCTGTATATCTGACATTGACATTGTCCTTGACAAATTTAGAACCAGATAAAACAAGCCTAATTTGATTAAATTCAGACTGATTTCTCAGTTTTAAAATAAATCCAATTTCAAAACAATTTAAGAATAATTTGAATCAAATTTGAAATAGTGTGCATTCTTCGATTATCAGCAGAGGATGCAAAATGGCCGGCCGTCTTCAACAAAAACCCAAATTTAACTTACTGTTTAATAGAAATTAAAATAAAATTTAAATGAAGAATACCTGCTGGAAAAGTAGGATAAATCCGATGTACAATGCTAGTGTCTGTTTATGTACCAAATTTGAGATGAGTACACCCAAGAATAAGGTCACAGTGGCAACTGTCTGTATATATACCTCTGCTGATCTTAATCCACAGTGTCTTTTCTGGCTCTTGTTTTGATTAGTTTACTCACAGTCCTCAAGCAATAAGCATGCGAAGTCACACCATTAGTGACACCTGTTTCGTAAATATCCAGGGTGAAGATTTCCGGTTGAAAGCCTTCGCTGCGCTTAATGTTCCCAAACGTCTAGGCATACGGCAGCACAAAATAGTCCTGCAATATATACAAATGAACGCATAGACATGATACAGGAATACTGAAATTGAAAACAAACTAAAAACTATACCTCTTTGACTTCTTATCTTAATGGAACATTGCAGGAAAAGTATGAAATATTCAGGGTACTACGACCGGAAACAGATTCCGTTGGGGAATCCCACCTTTTTTTATGCTATCCAACAATCTGCTGATTGCAAAACAAATGTTAAACTATTCATGCATGCTGCGTGAAGTTATAAATTGCATTGATGAAAGCTGGAGGGTATGACGATTGCAACATAAGTACCTTGTTTACCACAAATCCGATAAACATATATTAAAAACCAGCCCCAGCTCTGACAGGACAATATGTTAGGTTAAATCATGTAAAAAATGTTACTCCCTATCCTCTTAAGGTAAGTTATAGCAAGGGGAATTACATTTCTACATTATCATTATATGCACGCTATATGCACGCTATATGCACACTAACTGAGAATGGATTTATGCACACTATATGCACGCTTTATGCACGCTATATGCACGCTATAGGCACGCTATATGCACGCTATATGCACGATATATGCACGCTATATGCACGCTATATGCACACTATATGTACGCTATGTGCCCGCTATATGCACACTATATGTACACTATATGATACACACTATATCCACGCTATATGCACACTATATGCACGCTATATGCACGCTTGCACGCTATGTGCACGCTATATGCACGCTATATGCACACTATATGCACACTATATGCACGATATATGCACACTATATGCACGTTATATGCACGTTATATGCACGCTATATGCACACTATATGCACGCTATGTGCACGCTATATGCACACTATATGCACACTATATGCACGCTATATGCACACTATATGCACGCTATGTGCACGCTATATGCACGCTATATGCACACTATATGCACACTATATGCACACTAACTAAGAATGGATTTAAATAGTAACATGAATCATGAAAATTACATTCTACATTTACATTGTAAGCACGCTATACGCACACTAACTGAGAATGGCCGTTATTACCATTTTTGAAGTCTTTGGTATGACCTGACCTGAAATCGAACACGCAATCTTCCATCCGAGTGGGACGTTGTCAAACAATTAAGTGTAATATATATCACCCGTCTAAATGAAGAAGAGGACAAGGTTCTGATTAGTCGGCTCGTATTAGTCACCAGTCTTAGAGTGTGCATCCGCTGCTTAAATATATGGTCATCTAGTCATCGATCTTGTTTACAATACATACTCAACCGAGATCTGTAAACAAAATATACTACCATTGCTCGGTATATCAGTTATATCACGGTGCTTCCAGGCTATTTTACCAGTATTCAGGTAGAATTAATCCTAGGAACGCTGCATTAGTCGTTATACCTTAAACAACAAGCGCCATGGTGGACGTCATTGCTATCATGTTTAACAACCAAGACTGATGATCTACATACTATATATAGGTATAGTGTCCTTGTCAGTAATCGAACTATATATACCGCTTTAAAATGCATTACATTGTTCGACCTGTTATAATATTGATGAATGAATTAGAATAGATGATGTATGACATGTCTATACTATAAATGAAAATGAGTTTGACCATTGGGAGTCTCATTGCCGTATTGGCATCAATAAAAATTACATTGGGGCACCTGTAGTTGGGTTAAACGTATGTGTGTTTTTTCAGAACAGTTAAGATTATAGAACACATGGGCGTCAACGAAAGCATCACTTAAGATTACACTTGGGCAACTTTAGTTGGGCTACCCGTATAGTTTTTTTTGGCAGAACAGTTAAGTCTTTATAACACATGGGCGGCAGCGAAAGGTCTACCGAGACTGTGGGTATGCTTATGCTTCAACTGTCGCCACCAGCAAGAATCGGTGTTTGTGTCAGCTCTGTGTCAGTTATACGCTATAATATTGCAAGTAGACTTGATTGACTCTTATACTGTGTATTAACATGCTTTTGACATAGACACGTAAGTGTCAAGTATCAACGTAGATAAATAATGTTTATATCTAACAAGGTTACAGTATCAGGTCGTAAATTAGCAAATGAATCAGTCAGAAATTTGAACATTCCTAGAACAGAGAGTATATGCACACATTGTACCTGAATGCCATCGAATCAGAATATCCTTTCTTATTAGTGTGCCCAAAATATTATGAAATACGTAAGAAACTGCTAGTGTCATCAGCCAAGTTTACATAAATTTGTGACATTAATGACTTACAATTTTGTTAGGACTCTAAATGGTTTAGTTACATACATATTCGTTGCAATAACTCAGAGAACAGAAGCCAACCTAGATGATTACAACTAGTGACGTGATGGTCTAATTTGGACAAACGTTCCACTATCAAAATGCTTTAAAAACAATGATTATTATGATACCGCGAATATAATTAAATTTTCCAATAATTGTTCATGTTGTTAGATATTTGTAAACTTTTCTTTACACATCCATGTATCCGTTTGTATTTTCGAATGTTATTTCTTTTTTACGATAAACATATTGTCTGTTTTATGCATCATCATTTATAATGGAATCTGTGTATAAAGCCAACCAATGGGAAGGCAACAATTTGATCTTTGTTCACAGGTTGTCTTTAATTCCAGGGCCTTTTATTCAGAAAATGATGAGTTATTGAGAAATTAAAAGCGTGGTTGTCATAAATTGCTATTCCAAGCTGGTCTTTAGCACATATTTGACTTTATTGTATTGTGAATTCTTAAAAATGACTTGTCCAGATTCCTTTTTGGAAAAGTCCATAGTCATTACAGGAAAAGGTTGAGTTGCGCTGTCATCCGTATAGGGCCTGGTTCTATACAGGTGACACAAGCTTTTCAGCATCGGTTCCAGTGGTCAGTTAGTATACTAATTTAGTTAGAGTTTGCTTAGAATACTCTTGGCCGAATGTTCAAGTTTTTGTCAATATGCTGTCTTTTTACCAAGAACAAAATGATATTTAAAATTGCCAAGTATTTATTCTTCGTAATGAAAAAAATACAGAATGATATAACAACATGATATACTGCCAATTAACCTATAACAAAGTTGTAAGATATGATCATAAAATGAATTTTCAATCTTATCAAAATGTTTGTACGTAATTATCGTTTGTATGTTTTCTTGTTTCTTTTGCCATATTTGATAACTGTTAAAATTTGTACTGGCCAAAGGCTTGTTAATGCTAATTTTGTCGAATAAAATTGAATTGACTGGAATAGAATGATTGAAACCTTGTTGAATAAGGAGACAACGCCCAATGAAGCAATTAGGTTTTATACCATAATGGTTCGACCCTGTATCATAAGTTCATTAAACAAGAGTTGTCGGAGGACAGCATGCTCGACTTTTCTGTGCTTGCCAATAAAATAAAACAAGAGGCCCATGAGGGCCTATGCTCTACTGGTATGGTTCTTTGGTCATTTTCAATCCAGAGCATGTATGTATGGTGAAGATCGGATAGTAAATGGAGGCTCTTTTGTGTTCACAAGCTGTATTATAGCAATTTTTACAATTTCATGGACCATAATCCAGTCTTGCATGGGCGGATCTGGCTGATTTTCAAAAGGAACCAAGCTCTCATCAATATTTAACTACTATCTAAGTTTGGTGAAGATCAGATAGTAAATGGAGCCTCTATTGTGTTCACATGCTCAATTATAGCAATTTGGACAATTTCAAGGGCCATAATCCAGTCATGCATGGGCGGATCTGGCTGGTTTTCGAAAGGAACCGAGCTCTTATGGATATCTAAGTTTAGTTGAGATACAATCAAAAGTGAAGACTGTATCGTGTTAACAAGAAATTGTTTACGGACGCACGCACGCACGGACGACGGACAAATCACCACGACATAAGCCCTTCTGGCCTTTGGCCAGTAGAGCTAAAAAAATGGGTGATAGTCGAAAAAGAGTCATAACTTTTACAAAAACCTTTACTGATTATGCACTCTTGGCTGTTGGTGGAGGGAATGATGGTTAAAAGATTTGTGTAAGTGTTTAAGCTATATCTCTTATTGTTTTGAAAACATTTGATTTGGTATGAATAATTTAACCAAAAATATGAATCGAAAAAGGGCCATAATTCTTAAACAAAACTTTACAGAGTTATGTACCCTTGTCTGTTGATGGAGGTAATGATGATAAATAAGTATTGTAAGTTTATAAGCTAAATCACTAATGATTTTGAAAAAAAGTGGGTTGTATGAAAAACTTAACCAAAATTCTAAGGCGAAAAATGACCATAATTCTTACAAAAACATTGACAGAATTATGAACTCTTGTCTGTTGCTGGAGGTAATGATGCTAAAAAAGTGTTGTAAGTTTTAAAGCAATATCTGTAATGGTTTTGAAAAAAAAGTAAATTGGTACAAAAAACTTAACCGAAATCTAAGTTGAAAAAGGGCCATAATTCTTACAAAAATATTGATAAAGTTATGTACTCTTGTCTGTTGATGGAGTTAATGATGGTGAACAAGTAAGTTTCAAAGCCGTATCTGTAATGGTTTTGAAAATAAATAAATTGCTACAAAAAACTTTCTAAGTCGAAAAAGGGCCATAATTCTTACAAAATTCTTGACACAGTTATGTTCTCTTGTCTGTGGATAGAAGAATTGATGTTGAATAAGTGTTGTAAATGGTTTTGAAAAAAAGTAAATTGGAACAAAAAACTTAACCAAAGTTCTAAGTAAAAAAGGGCAATATTTCATACAAAAACCTTGACAGAGTAATGTACTCTTGTCTGTTGATTGAGGTAATGATGGTGAAAAAGTAAGTTTTAAAGCAATATTTGTAGTGGTTTTGAAAAAAATGTAAATTGGTACAAAAACTTAACCAAAATTCTAAGTCGAAAAAGGGCCATAATTCTTACAAAAATCTTGACACAGTTATCTACTCTTGTCTGTTGATGGAGTTAATGATGGTGAGTACGTGTTGTAAGTTTCGAAGTCATTTCTGTAAAGGTTTTGAAAATAAGTAAATTGGTACAAAAAACTTAACCAAAATTCTAAGTAAAAAAAGGGCAATAATTCATACAAAAACATTGACAGAGTTATGTACTCTTGTCTGTTGATGGAGGTAATGATGGTGAAAATTGGTACAAAAAAATAAACCAAAATTCTAAGTCGAAAAAGGGCCATAATTCTTAAAAAAATCTTGACAGAGTTATGTACTCTTGTCTGTTGATGGAGTTAATGATGGTAAATACGTGTTGTAAGTTTCGAAGCCATATTTGCAATGGTTTTGAAAATAAGTAAATTGGTACAAAATATTAACCAAAATTCTAAGTCGAAAAAGGGCCATAATTCTTACAAAAATCTTGACACAGTTATGTACTCTTGCCTGTTGATGGAGTTAATGATGGTGAATAAGTGTTGTAAGTCTCGAAGTCATATCGGTAACGGTTTTGAAAATAAGTAAATTGGTACAAAAAACTTAACCAAAATTCTAAGTAAAGAAAAGGCAATAATTCATACAATAACCTGGACAGAGTTATGTTCTCTTGTCTGTTGATGGAAGTAATGATGATGAAAAAGTGTTGTAAGTTTCAAAGTAATATCTGTAGTGCTTTTGTAAAAAAAGTAAATTGGTACAAAATATTTAACCAAAATTCTAAGTAAAAAATGGGCCATAATTCTTACACAAACCTCGACAGAGTTATGTACTCTTGTTTGCTGATGGAGGTTATGATGGTGAATAAGTGTTGTAAGTTTCAAAGCAATATCTGTAATGGTTTTGACGAAAAAGGTAATTGGTACGAAAACCTTAAACAAGGCGGACACCAACGCCAACGCCGACGCTGACGCCGACGCCGACGCCGGGGCGAGTAGTATAGCTAGCCTTTTCTTCGAAAACTCGAGCTAAAAATGTTGAAAATATTACAACGTGTTTCTTCAAATGCATTCAAATCAGACTATTTAATTATTAGATAGGCTATGCAGTTTATTTAACCACACTGAACTCATTTCCATGACCATGATTGTAGTACCAAAAGGATGGACCAAATCCTTCGACCAAATCCTTCTAGAAAATCCTGCCAAAATGCTTTCTGTGGCAAAATACCAAATCGCCATCTGGAAAATCCCGTCAAAATCAATATGGCAACCAAGATAGTGACTAACATAGCGATCTCCAGTCTTAGGTGCAATACATAGTTTAAAGCTGACATTCTGTTTCCTGGGGAACCCCCAACTTTTCTTCTCTCAATATTTCTCATAATATCCATTCTGGTATTATTAAAAGGATAATCCTGTATCAAGGAGGAGTGCCAGAATCATACGAAAATGACTGGAATTCACACTCTCAGTCAATATTATGGAAAGAATTGGCCAGACAAGTGGTCTGAAACAGGGTGAAAAAAGTAGGACAAAAAGAGCAATTTTACCCTTTACTCCAAAAATCACACAACAAAAACGTAGGGGGTTAGTGTAAAATTGGAAATCTGCTTAGACTCTCAAAACAATAGGCAATCTTTGGATGCAGTCAGAAAAACCATGTTGCCAGCTCCTTTTCAAGCAATCTTTGGCGCGAAAGCTGATATTCAAATTTACCTCTAAATGCACGCCTAGCTCCGCAACCAGTGTTGTCAAACCAGAAGGAGAAGTGGGTTCAACCGAAAAATTCAAATCCATGCTGAGAGCTTACTATTGACATTTATAAACATTAAAATCAACCATTTACCCAAAAATGTACCCAAAACGTTTTATCATTATTTCTATTTTTGACCCTGGCCAAAATCCGAATATCCCGAAAGCAAGTGTTATATGCCACCTTAACGTTGCAAGATGACGAACAAGATGGCGGGTAAAGAACACGCAAACAACTTATAATAAACCGGGTGTCATAGTTGCCTTGTAACTCATTTCCATGTAAGCGTTTTATGATTAATACGCATGCGCGACACACATGTTAGACATGACGTCACATTTTTTAATTTTGGGCGTATATATGACTCGTCCACATTTCTATTGTCACACTTAGCTCGCCAAATGGTTTTATGCCGAAAGGCGAGGGTAAACAAACCCATATGATGATATTGTCACACATTGCTTATTTTAGTAGGCAACATGTAGAAAATGGGTACAGGACAAAGCCCGTATGAAAAGAAGTAGCTGTTTTTTAAGACGTCAACTATTCTTACTTTTTTATACTCAACCATTTAAAAAGGAATACATTTGAATTTGTCTCCGAACTAGATCTTTCTAGAACGTACCAAAAATAACTAATGTCAAAAACAAGTTAAAACAAGTTTTTCGGTGTTTACTCACCCGCATCTTTTCAGAACGTTCTAAATACTTTCAATATATTACTTGTCAAACCGGTTGTAAATCAATGTACTGATGTGACTGACAAAAATGTTATTAATAAAAGAACTAATATGGCATTGATGGTACAGAGAAAACCTATTGTAAATCAAAGTACTAATGGTACAAGGAAGAACACTGTAGTGAATCAAAGTATTACTGGTATTGAAAACTGTTCTAGTACTGATGGTATTCGGAAAAACTGTTGTTTTCAGGAACGATAAGACAGGTAGATGGTTACGCTCATCTGTTTTAAAAGGGTAACTAAATTTATGATCTTGTTCAACTTGATCATAAATTTAGTTACCCTTTTAAAACAGATGAGCGTAACCATCTACCTGTTTATTGACCTGGATCTTTCTAGAATGACATGTTTAAAAATAAATTATTTTAAAAACTGGTTTGTACATGAAATTACAACTTTGAGCCGCAATCTTTGTTTCACTACACACTCATATGTCATTAAAAACAAGTTAAACTAGAAAAACAAATGAAAAACTTGTTTGTACATGAAATTATCATTTTGTGCATGCGCATGCGCAAACTGTGTATGATGTCATTCACATATCTATAATGAATACCAGTTAATCTGGGAAATAAAGGTTTAAACAGGAAAAATAACTTGTACACATGCGCAAACAGGAACTTCCGTCACGTTCAACGATGCGATAGACTATAAAAATAAGCTGCTGAGAACATCCACGGCATCACTCTTCTCGATGGCATTGCACTATAAATAATTTATGATAATGATGGTGCTTTGATTAAACAACATTACAAACTTAACAGCAATAAAGAAGTTCGTTTAACGCCATTGAATGATGCTCTGTTCTGCCACATAAATTGTAGGAAGGACTGCTTTCAAAGTGATGGTACTTATAATAAAAGCAATTCAAAATATATAAGTATGCGATGGGATACAATGCTAGAGTTAGCGAAAGCGTTTAAGTCTTATGTTTCTCAAATGTTGCAAGGTGATAAGGTAAGTCTTTAGCTCACCTAAGCAGGTAGTGAGAGGTGAGCTTTTCTGATCACTCACCGTCCGGCGTCCGGCGTCGTCTCTACGTCCGTCTGTTAACAATTTCCTACAAATGACTTCTACTACTAAACCGCTGGACTGATTTCAAAATAACTTCACAGGAATGTTCCTTAGGTGGTCTTCTTTTAAAGTTATTCAAATAATTTAAATTCCAAGTAGAACTTTGGTTGCTGCGGCATCAGAAAAGGGGAAAATTGCCAAAAACTCCTCTTGTAATTGAAAATAATTTTGAACAATTGTTCCTTGGTCACCCTCTTCCAAGATTGTTCAAAATGTTCAGATCCGTTAAAAAACATGGCAGCCAGGGGGCGGAGCTTGTTTTCCTTTTATGTGCATTGTAAAATATTTAAAAATCTTCTTGTCAAAAGGTACTGGTCCGATTTAAAGATAATTTGGCACATATGTCCCTTGGGGAACCTTCTACCAAAATTGTTCAAATTAATCCGATCCATTGAAAAACATGGCCGCTAGGGGCTGGGCTTGTTTTCCTTATATGTGCATTGTAAAATCTTTAGAAATCTTCTTGTCCAAAAGTACTGGCCCGATTTAAAGATAGTTTGGCACAAATGTTCCATGGGACACCCATCTATCAAGATTGTTTAATTTCTTTCTATCCGTTGAAAAACATGGCCGTCAGGGGGCCGGGGCTTGTTTTCCGTATATGTGCATTGTAAACTCTTTAGCAATCTGCTTGTCAAAAAGCACTGGCCCGATATAAAAATAATTTGGCAAAAATGTTTCTTGTTGGACCTTCTACCCAAAAAAATCAAATTAATCCGATCCATTGAAAAACATGGCCGCCAGGGGCGGGGCTTGTTTTCCTTATGTGTGCATTATAAAATCTTTAAAACTCTTCTTGTCCAAAAGTACTGGCCCAATTTAAAGATAATTTGGAGCAAATGTTTCTTGGAGCCTCCTCTACCAACATTGTTCAATTTTTTCCGATCCGTTGAAAAACATGGCCGCCAGGGGGCAGAGCTTATTTCCTAACATGTGCATTGTAAAATCTTTAAAAATCTTCTTGTCAAAACGTACTGGCCCGATTTAAAGATAATTTGGCACAAATGTTCCTTGGAGACCTTCTACCAAAATTGTTCAAATTAATCTAATCCATTGAAAAACATGGCCGCCAGGGGCGGGGCTTGTTTTCCATATATGTGCATTGTAAAATTTAAAAATCTTCTTGTCCAAATATACTGGCCTGATTTAAGGTTAATTTGGCACAAATGTTTCTTGGGTGACCTTCTATCAAGGTTGTTCAAATCAATCCGATCCGTTGAAAGACATGGCCACCAGGAGGTTGCTTGTTTTCCTTATATGTATAGAGTAAAAACTTTGAAAACTATTGAAGTTCTATTAAATCAGGTGAGAGATATAGGGCCATCATGGCCCTCATGTTTCATTTTGTATTTTTATTTTTATTTGCTGTCATCTACACACACACACACAAACAAAACCAGCACTTTCTTTTAAACACATGTTGTACATTTGGATGGCTTTACACTACTTACAGTTTCTCTTCAGGGTTTGTTTATGTTTTAACATCTGCATATGATTTTCATATTCTTTTAAAAACAATGTCTTAATAATTTTAATTTGTAAAAATAGTAAACAACGATTTAAATTAAATTTCAATGTATAGTGGAAACGACATTTACAAACTAATTAAATAAAACTGGTAAACCATTTTCCTATCGATTTTGGATCACTTGAAGATACGATATTAAATACAACAACAATTTAGAGTTGAGTCTAAAGATAATATAAATGAAGATTCTTATATCATTATTTTTAAATTTCGAATCAGAAAGTGCCCTTTGCATCATTATACAGTGAACCATGAATGTTCAACATGTTAAAAAAGAAGATGATCTTACCGAAAAGTGTGCAGAGAATAATAAAACTAACATATTACCAGCAGATATTCCCGATTCTTTTATTTCAACATGGTTTGATGAAGATACATTTGAACTTTCTCCTAACAATTTTAATCACAATTCAATGACTATTGATGCTTTTGAGAACCCACACGTACCCATGTATTCATGGTTTGTAGGGAATACCATTACAACTCCCACAGAACCAGCCAATTCTGCTTCATTTAAAAAGGATAGAGAAATAGAAGATGTGTCTTTAGTTAACACAAAATCTGATGTAATGAAAGAAGAAAATACAAAAATCGTTGACAGCCTTTCGTGTTATGAGGAATAAAGTGATAATTTTGTTTGTTCATGTGGAGAGGAACATAATAACCAGATGGGTTATCTACCGTGTTCTATCCGTAATCCTCATAATTACCAACATCGGCTTCACTGGTGACTTTAAGCTTACTTGTAAATACAACAAGAGCGCCAAATGTCACAAAATACGTCCGTCCTGTTTTTTTGAAACCAAGTATAGTGATAATTGGTTGTACGTCAGGCCATTTCGAGGGACATAAGTCTGCAGTGGCTAAGATAATATGGTTAGTTATCGAACCTGACCTGATATTCTGCTCATCAACATATTGTCTCAATTTGGTGATGATCGGATGAAGGCTTCACAAGTTATTGATCGGACAAGACCGATTTTAGGTAATTTCTATAATTAAAAGGCAATAACTCTCCAGTGAATAAAGCGATATGGCTGGTAATTGGACTCGTTCGAGATATCCTGACATTCTGACCAAATTTGGTGGTGACTGGACAAAGGCTTCTAAAGTTATTGACCGGACAAGACCGATTTAAGGTAATTTGTGTAATTAAAGGGCCATAACTATAGAGTGACTCGAGCATTAAGGCTGGTTATAGAACTTGTCCGAGATACTATGCCCATACACATTCTGAATACATTTGGTGATGATTAGTTGAAGGCTTCAAAAGTTATTGATCGGACAATACCTATTTGAGGTAATTTCTATAATTAAAGGGCAGTAACTCTAGATTGACCTACAGCGATATGGCTGTTTATTGAACTTGTCCGACATATTATGCCGATACACATTTTGACAAATTTGGTGGTGATTGGACAAAGGCTTTTAAAGTTATTGAGCAGAAAAACCAATTTTAGGTAATTTCTACAATTAAAGGCCGATAACTCTCGAGTAAATAAAGACATATTGCCAGTTATCAAAGTTGTCCGAGATATTATGCACATTTTGATTAAATTTGGTTATCATTGGACTAAGGCTTTTAAAGTTATTTAGCTGACAAGACCAATTTAAGTTAATTTCTATAATTAAAGCGCGATAACTCTCGATTGACCTTAGCGATATGGCTAGTTATCGAACTTGTCCAATATATAATGTCAATAGACATTTTGATTAAAGTTGGTGATGATTGGACTAAGCCTTCTAAAGTTATTTGGCAGACAAGACTAATTTAAGGTAATTTCTATAATTAAAGGGCGATAACTCTCGATTGACTAAAGCGATATGGCTAGTTTTCGAACTTGTCCAAGATATTATGCTAATACACATTCTGACCAAATTTTCAAAACGGTCGTATAAAAACTAAGTATTTACCTTTTACTCACAGAAGTGTAAACATGGATAAAGACAACAGTTTTAGTAGAACTAACTCAATAGGACTTTAAAATCAGGTTGCCACATTACTATAATTATGATATGAGGTTGAACTCATATCAAAGTTAGCACCAATAAATTCAGTCTAGCTAAAAGTGGATTATTTTACACTGGACAAATAATACTGTTCAATGTTCTAGTTGTCGAATTCAAGTCAGCCAATTGGAACAGGAGAATGATAGTTTTCAAGAACATTATAAACATTCACCTAAATGAACATATGTGTTAATGACTGGTTTCTGTGATCCATCACTTAAACCGCAAACAGAGGAATCCGCTGTGGTCGAGTGGTTAGCGTCGGGGATTTCGAAACCGGGTGTCCCGGGTTCGGTCCCCTCTCGCGCCACTACGGTCATGGTGGAGTGCACTTGTGCAAGGCACATTTTCTAGCCTAGTACTGGTTTGTTTATCCAGGGATCATGAATAAGTGAGCTGTCGCCGTGATATAACTGAAATATTGTTGAAAGCGGCGTAAAACCCCAATAAATAAATGAATAAATAAACCTCAAACAACACAAGATGACAGTCCACACTCATCTCTGGAAGGGAATACAAGCCAGGGGCGTAGCTCTCTTTGGGCACTGTAGGCACGTGCCTACACATTTTTTTCTAAAAATGCCCCAAAACTGCAGTTGCGGCGATACACATCTGCGTAATATATCGACCAGTAAGGGGAGATAGATAGAGTAGTGATTCCTGAAACAGAAAATCCACAGGAGGCGAAAAGTGTATATCCGGTTACGCCTGTGTGGCATGCTTTGGCTGATCTGGGTCGATACTTTACGCAGAGTCCACAATGTTGATTTTCTCACGAGACGGCCTACACATTGATTATTGCCAAGCTACGCCCCTGCAAGCGTTGATGGTTGGACTCCTTTTGGTCAAATTACGCTAAATACGTCCGCGGGCCCCTTTGATCTACAGTGCAGTAGTGCGTAAACAAAACTTTGTTTGCCTAGAAATGGTTGCACATCTGGCCCAGACTGCATTGGATATGTGACAATGGGTGTAAATTCTTTGTAAATATGTGGAGGATGAACTGGAACTGTTTGATTTGGTCATTTTAGGTATTTTGACCTTGTGTAAAAGTGAAAGTAGAGTATGTGTAAACCCATTTTCAGCCTAGCTGGATTGTGGTATCTTCACAGAGCGAGTTCTTTCTTGCATAATACATGACCCCACATTTTCTATGGATTATTTTAAAGGTAAGAAGTATCTCTTTTCAATGATATATGGTGTTCTACCTGGGAAACGCTTAGAAAGTGTGACAAACGAGGGTTGAAGCTGGTTGATTTACATGTAAACAAAGAAGGAATTTATTTGGTGTATTGTGACCTTTTGTACCTTGGAGCGTTTTCGGCCTTTGCAATCCAGTTACTCGAGTATAGAATCTGGACATGCGCAGTACACGACACGAGTAAACATTCACGAACGCCTAACCCCAGTCTTGTGTTGTTTACAAAATGGCGACGTTCTGTGCATTAGCCGTCGCCATCTTTGATCTCGTGTTACCCGTCAAATACGAGGGGTCGTTCTAGTCGAGTAGATTATAGTGTGGAGTTCCTTCCCCTTATTACTATGTAAAGGGTCAGGCACAAACCAAATAATGGCGGAACCGAATGGACTATTAGGTAATATCTAAATATACTATTTTGTTCACCATCGGGATAATAATTCATGTATCTTATTAAAATAAGGTCATAAATTGATTCCATGTTTTCATTTTATGATGCTTTGTTCTGTTTGGAAGAAAATTATTTGCTATCGAGTAGTATAGTTTTCGGATAGATGAAAATGTATTTGGAATTCGGATACACAGGATCTCATTAGAAATAAATGTTTTTATCTTTATGGGATGTACATCATTTTTAAAAATGTTCAAATGTTTCCTTTATTATAAGTTTTAGTAGTCCCCGATTTAGGCAATATAGGCTCTATTTTGAACAATTTACCATAAAAGATTTAAATGTTTTAAAACTGTTTATTTGATTTCTCAAGTCAAATGATTTCTGAGTTTCTATTGTCAATTAGATCCAGATCAGCCTGCAAAGATAATGCTGATCAAGATCTAGATTGTTCACTTCACACATTCCAGCATAAAACAAATATGCAGAAGACGACTGAAAACATCTTGAAGATCTCTAGAAATGACAGTATAATTACTGTAAAAAGTTGAAAACATTGTGACAAAAGGAGAAATTGCTTTTCAAAAGTCGTCTGCTGCAGAGTAAACACAGATGTGCAATTTGATTTGCAATTATAATCAAAGAGAAACGTGTATTCATTAAGTAAAGGTCAAACATGTATTCATTAAGTGAAGGTTTAATCTGTATGGGAAAGGGTTCAAATATGGTTAACTTAACACTTTCCCACATACTGCAAATATGCAGTGGACGACTTTGAAAACAGTTTGGCAAATATCTCTGTAAATGAAAATTTGATAATTGAATAGAGTTGACAACATTGTGACAACAGGAGAATTATAAGTAATTTCTCCATTTATCACATTGTTTTTAAAAGTTGACGGCTGCATATGCATCAGAATGTGTCTACAAGTAGGAAAGGATTAAAAGGAAAGCATTCTATAAATTAATTAGCAATATAACAGTCGGTTCAATTTGGCTGCTGTTTTTTTTTAAATGTATCGTTTTGTTTACAGGGTGACAAAATCTCCTATGCCCTATCAGAGTACTGCAATTAATACCGTATGACACTACCAGAATTAATATGTTAACAAGCTAGTGTAAGTAATATGTGAACAGTGTACATCTTGATCAGACTGTGTAGATGCACAGTCTAATCTAAATCTTTAATACTGTTCTCAAAAGCTAACTTGTACATTTTGTCATGCACAGGCTCATATCATGTATAAAACATGTACAATAAAATGTGTGGCACTCAGAAACATCATATATTTTTAAAAGTTAATGAATAGATTATGGAATTTCAATCTGCATAAACTGAACACAAATAGAAAGTGAGGAAGCATGGAGTTAATGGTTTAAGCATTTACATGTATCCTGATAATATTTATTAATAATTTCTGACTGTGTACTAAACTAGAGTCATAGCATGTTTTATAGGACATGTAAAACAAGTTTAGATCCAGATCACATATGTGTATTCTGATCATGATCTGTATTGGTTGCTAATATATATATTTATTTATTTTCAATTAAAGAATAAAGATCCTTATTCGGATGAACGGACTAGTTGCACTAATTCAGAGCCAGATGAGCCTATACACACTTGTGTATGACATACATAGTATGCTCATGATCTACATTGTTCACCTTGAGAACAGAAATAATATGATACATTTTTAAGCCAAAAGTTAAGATACTGAGCAGATTGCACATTTAGTTATGTCCATGCAGAACGTTATTTAAGTTGTTTCTATTCGTTCACAGCATATGTCCAAGAGGTAGGGACCGAGCCACGGTAGCTCAGTCGGAAGCGACGCGGGCTGTCAATCCAGGGGTTGTGATTTCGAATCCCAGCTCGGCCAACATTCTTTCCGACGTTTGACAAAAGTCACTGTGACCTGCGTCATTCGTCTTTCACCAATGGGCTGTTTAACAGTCTATGTGGAAAAGTAGCCAGTTGCTTTGAAAGTATGTTGTGTGGTGTACTGGTGTGGGAAAACCAGGAAACGCATGAGTCTGGGAACTGGGCGCCGTGATATGACTGAAAAATTGTTGAAAACGGCGTTAAACCCCAATCAATCAATCCAAGAGGTAGGGAGGACCGGCAGATCAAGTGGTGAAGCTGATGCCATTTTATACTACAACAAAGCTGACGTTGGGCTTCCTAGTATGAAAAAGGATATGAAGGAATATTGTCATAATAATGTTACATTTTACATGTCGGCGGAGAACAATAAATAGTTACCTTGGTTTTGAAACCGTTAAAACACCACATAACTGCTGTGCACACAACACTTTGGAATTGAATGGGATTTCAATAATTTGGCTATGAAGTAGAATGTCTAACTTCACATAGTTAGAAAACATTTAAACCTTTCCCTCATTTAGACGCTCCCTGACAACTTTTGAAAACATTGTAACAAAAGATGAAACTGTTCATTATGAGTTATTTCTCCTTTTGCCACAATGTTTTAGCTTTCTTCAGTAATTAAACAAAAATAATTGTTGAAGGGGAAGGGTTAAAGAGAATATTTGTCTATTTAGTATTTTAAGCTTATTTAAACAGAAACTGTGTTGATTTTGGTGTAAGATTGAATTTAATTTCACCCAGTGATCTCAGAAACCTAGACTATATGTTCACCTCCAAGTGGCTACTAGTGAAAAAATGGCGTAAGTGTCTTTGATTATGATTGAACACATTCAATCTTGCACTGAAATAAAAAAAAATCTATTCTCATGCTTAAATTCAATTTAAATATCAAGATGATGTTTATTGAAAATAATGTGATACCATCATCTTTATGTCATTAAACAATTGGACCAGGCATAGCAATGTTGAGTATTTTTTAAAACACACATGAGATCCAACATCAAAAGCAGTGACATTGTTATAAAATAAACTGATTGAAAAATACTATCATAATAATAATAAGACGGCTACTTAATATCAAAATGTGAAACTCTTTCAATGATACCAGTAATAATATTTTCAAAATTAATTTTGTCCAGATTTTTTTCCAAATTAGTCTGCTGTAGATTTCTTGTTGGTGTTTCTTAACCCTTTCCCTTATATAGACGCTTTCTGGTGCCTCTGCAGCAGACGGCTTTTTTTAAAACATAGTGACAAAAGAAGCTTTATCTCCGGATTTTTCGGAGGTTCCTTTACATAACTGTGGTCTGGTGTCACAACATATTAATAATTCATCACAAAGATGAAATGTCAAAGTAAACCACAAAGTACATTATAATTTAATGCAAACAAACTTTGTTTTATAAAGTATCCGAAATAATTCAACTGTCCGAACACCACTCGTTTTCTAGTTTGTCAAAAACCAACTTCACATCTTCTTACAAAGAGCAATCATCACCCGTAAATATTTATTATAAGTTTATTATATTAATGACTAAAGGTATAAAACGATTTTATCCAGATTCAAATTGTACATCGGAGGTGTATATCATAGCAGGCCGCCATTCATTTGGTTGTGCCAGACTTACTATCATAGGAAGTCGGGAACCAGACTAAGTAGATTAGACATTAAGGTGGCAGGGGACCCCTAAACTTGCAACTTTTCAGTTTGTCCGGACCAATAAATGTTATTTGAGAAATTCTCCAAAACAGCATCCATCACAATGTCAAAACTATATCTCAATATATGGCATATAACAGTTTTTCAAAATCATATAACATTTGAGCAACTCGATAGAACTGAACACAATTTCAAACCCTGTGTATTCTATCCCACCTACCCAAAATGAGGGCTAAAATGACACTATTTCAGCAGATTTTCTAATCATGTCCTTACTTCCTGGAAACATGCAAAAGAAAATTGAAGCACACTTACTTAATAATCAAGCAATGCATAACCAGGAAATGTATGCAAAATACCATGTCATCAGTATTCTTCTAGTAGAAAAACTTATTTGAAATACCTGAATTCTCGTCACAATCTCAAATGATACTAAGATTGACCTCCCCTTGGAAAGCTATTCAACATGATATGAGCTAGCATATACAAATGTTCGTATTTTCTCCACATTTTGTATGCATCAATTGATAGAATTCAATAAAGAAATCAATGCCATATAGTGTTATATAGTTAAGAAATCAGTTAATTTTCAAGCACACCTAATATATAAAATATACATGCGCTTTCGCTTACTCGATACGTTCGACTTTCAACTCCAGTTACTCTCGTTACGCGAGTAAAGAAGTCGAAAACGCTCTTGGTGAAGATAATCTAATTATAGAAGTGAACCACGGATCAACGAAAAAATGCTGTTATTCTAACAAGCTCATGTTTTGTATGCGAATAATTACTGAACGAGATAAGATGTTTAGTGAAGAAAGCATTTCTGGGTTGCACGTATGATGACCTACCTCAAAGAGCACATATCGAGAGCTTGGTGTGAAACGGTTGTAACTAAAATGTGTATTTTTTTACCAAGGTTAATCATCTCGCCATTATGTCTTTATAAGCGTTAAATCATTTTTCTTGGTAAACAATGGAAATTTAGGTGCCATTGCTCGTTCTGAGCAATGGCACCTAAATGTGCATTGTTTACAAAGGGGTCAAAATTGCCCCTAAACCAGGTTTTTTTTAAAATAGGTTATTAGTTACAACCGTTTCACGCCAAGCCCTCGATATATGCTTATTCTACGATGCTAAGCCTGGTTATTGAGAGTTATTTTGACGTGGCTATTCAACATATTGAAGAAGACGATATCTTACAGCAATGGAGTAACACAATGGACAATTAAAACATTTCATCAGAAATCTTGGTACTACAAAAACGAATCTCACGATGTATGCTCAACTTATGGTCATACATGCTGGTAGTGAATCTAAGTAAAATGTAATCATAAAACAAACTAAAGTTTATTTAAATTCTAAATATAATATAATTTTCAAAACGGCATGTCTATAGTTTCGATGTTTGTGTTGACTTCTGTTGTAGCACTCGACGTAATATTTTTCCAGATAAAGTTCTTGGAATGTCATCTATAAACTCAACACCTCCTCGAAGATACATGTGGGGTGCCACTCTACCTGGAATGGAATTGGGTCAAAATGACAAGAACAGAAATGAATTTAACCTTTCCCACAAGCAACAACTATAGGTATACGACTTCGAAACATTTAGTAAAACATATGGTAACTTTCTAAATAGGAAAGAACATATATTGAATAAAGTTGTAAACATTGTGAGTAAAGAAGAAATTATGAGCAATTTCTCCTTTTGCCACAATGTTTTCAAAAGTCGTCTCCTGCATATGCGTAATAAGCGTCTTTACGTGGAAAATGGTTAGTTACAGTTACTCATATTAATGTGGTTTTTTTTAAAGATAGATCAATAATTGTTAGAATTATTAATTGCATAATGATCCAAATCATGTCGAAAGGGGTCTGGTTACATTTACGACGAGTAAAGGTTCAGATGACACTGTATGTACATCCATGTAGGTTCACCTGAGTCTTAAGTGGCTGCATACATGTTAAGAATAAACGTTTAACCCTTCTGGTTTTATGTTGTAACACATTTATAGGATGCCGAAACAAACTATTTGAAACAATGCTTCTTTTTGCCTGATGTTGTTGATGTCACTCCATCTTAGAATATGAAATAATTATATCCCAAACTATACCTGCAACATAATCAATTAGCTCCTTGGATGTAACCTGTTTTCCCGCCTTTTTAACGACGAAAGCTTTCGGTAATTCTCCCGCCCTTTCATCCGGTATTCCTATAACGCCACAATCGTCGACAGCACTGTGTGTCAGTAACGTGTCCTCTAGCGAGGCGGGGGCCACCTGGAGACCTTTATATTTAATAAGTTCTTTAAGTCTACCAACAATATAGAGGAAGCCGTCTTTGTCTTCCATGCCCAAGTCTCCTGTGGAAAATTGAGACAAATATTTACATTGACAGACATAGTGGTGTAATAAGTCAGACAGGAATTCGCCGAGTGGTAAGCGTCGGTGTTTTGAAACCGGGCGTCCAGGGTTCGATCCCAAGTCGCGGCACGACGGTCATGGTGGAGTGCCCTTGTGTAAGGGTCATTTCATAGCATAGTACTGGTTTTTTTTTACTCAGGGACCATGAATAAGTGAACCTTCGCAGTGATAATATTGAAATAATGTTGAGAACGGTATAAAACATCAATAAAACTAAATAAGTAAGATACATGTATATACGGTGTATTACCTAGACAGTTGCTATCGGAACACATGTACTATACAATGATGTCGCCTGCCTTAGCAGAAATTCACATAACAAATACAACTCTGTCCGCCCGTCCGTCTCTTAGCTCATCACGAGTCCACTTTCTGACATTCATATATATTTTTATTGTTTTTGGTTTTACTCCGCTTTCAACAGCTCGGTTCTTTTCGCGCTGGACAGGAAATATCATATTTGTCCCACACCTTATATTTACATCGAGAAGAAATATACAAGATATGAAACGAAAACCACTCCACCTGCTTGAACTGGTGCATTGACTCATATTACATTCATTATTCAAACACTGGCGTCATCTCTCGATGTATTAAGAGTTATTCTCGTCAACCAAGTACGGTGATACAAAATACAATAATTAATCAATAAATTCACTTTCAACAACATTTACAAACACCGTAATGAAAGACTCGAAACTAGATTCGCAGTCAGTGTACAACAACATGATTCCGCAATTTCGTGCTGTCTAATCTTGGTTTACAGTATCCACTACTCATTTATCAATATATCGCAAATACTACTCAATAAACACGTAGGAACTCGATAGTTTGATTAGGGTTAATTGATTTACCCGTTCTTACAAAACCGTCCGGTAAAAACATTTCCGCTGTGGCTTGGGGAAGGTTTAAATAGCCTTTAGCTGTCATTGGACCGCGGATCCAGATCTCGCCATGTTCTCCTTGCTGTACTGGTTGCAGTGTTTCTGGATTGACTATCTGTAATGTAACGTAGTCAATGCCAAGGTTTATTTTACTATTATGTGTGGATTGATTGATCTAATCTAACCATTTCCCACATATAAAAAAAACCTGTAGCACACGACGTTGAAAAGCTCCTCGATATGATATTGTAAATCTCTATAAATGAAAGTATACGTAATGACTAAAGATGAAAACATTGTGACAATATGATGACATTTCCATCTCTTTGACCGACGAAGGCAATCTATCTAGGAGTCATGAGCTCGAATCTCGCTGCGGCCATTCGTTCTTTCCAGTGATTGACATAAGTAATTGTGGCGGGTGTTAGTTGTCTTCAACAATTGGGCCAAATGGTCTGTCCGGGAAAGCCTGCGCGACATGCTTAAGCTGATCCGGGTCGATACTTTACGCCGATTCCACAATGTTGGTTATTCTCTTGGAACGGCCCATTTGTTTGTTGGAAAACCTTAACCTGAACTTTCTGTTAACAAATCATATTTTGTATGCGAAATAATTACTTTCTGTTAAATGCACATTTTTTCCGTTATATGACGACGTCAAGTTCAATCTACCAAGTGTTCCCTGGTTCCGTTGAATGAAACTAGCTAGTCACAATGACTTTCGGCAACATTAAATGTCGAAGCGAAGTTCGAACCCCTGAATTGATAGCCCTAAACGTAACCGAGTGAGCTATTGTGGTGAGGAGAAAGATGGTACCTTCATATCTACAAGTGGCACTAGTTTCCCTACAGCTTTGGACCTGTATTCTGCGTCCGTGTTCATGTGGCTGACATTTATCTCCGTCATGCCATAACCTATGTTAAAATGCAAAAGCAAAATCAAACAGTTAAAGATTTAAAGAGGTACACACAAAAGCATTTAAAATATAAAATAAGAAATATGTAAATAGTGCACACTAAGACCTACTAATACATATGTATTTATTAGGTCTTTGGTGCACGCAGACTATTCAATTGTGTTACAACTTATAGCAATCGACCAGGTGTATGTTGTGGAAGCATGGCGCACACAAATTACAATAACTTTTTTCGGAAAAAGATGCACGCGATACGTCGAACAAACATGTAATGATGGATGATGCCATGACTTTTCATAAGGGTCATGGCTGTCACAGAAACGACACTACCCGATGTGAGGTGATTGTCGTAAATACCACATTGAAAAGTGTCATATTTACGACATTAAACTAGCCATCACACCTACTCGGTTATCTAAATTGAGAATTATTAGTTCAGCCAAGGTATCCGAAATAGTTCGGTATCCGCAAACGAGGTTTATATATCCCAGGGTTGAAGTGAATTCCCGGCTTCGAAGTTCCCTTTTAAACGATAATTGAAACACACATTGTGAGTATCATCACTTGATGTTAAACTAGTATATGTGTGAATGAAGCCAGTCGCATGTGAAAATACGTTCCGTAGAGTTCTGGTGCAAAGTAGCCAGGAAGGTAAACCGGACGCCATAACATATCTGTTATACTATTGAAAGCGAGGTAAAACTCGAATCAATCAAAACCGGTTGAATGAAATCGATACCTTGGTCAATGTTCCTCAAGTTAAGCCGGTTCCTACACACCTCCTCGATTTCTTGACTTAAGGGTGCAGCTCCACAAAGGATCTTTTTCACGGACGATAAGTCGTACTGCGATACTTTTGGGTATTTAGCAAACATCACCATTACAAACGGTATGACGTGTAGAAGGTTTGGCTGGAAAAAAAAAAAAAAATCTGATTATTTATTCATTTCTGGTTAAAGGTGTATAAACTATTTTAGTATTATAATAAAACGAAACTGTGACAAAGGGCAATAATGAGCCCGTGCAATATTTAAAGGTACACGCTGGCATTGTTGAGCAGTGTAGATTCACAACGCTGACCAGGAATCAGCCTTACTTCATAGTACTGTTTTCACAGGATTGATTGCAAGTATGCAGTATTTCAGTGACAGTTGTATCCCAGCAAATCTTGCCATCAAGGATGATGGTTAATTTATCGGCGCTTTCCAGCAATCTTTCAGTCGTATAACGGCTACCAGTTCACATTTCGATATGTTTCCTGACTTTCTAGCACCAAATTTGAACACATTTTTTTGCCAGGTGAATCCCAGCATGTATTGTTAAACCCACTACTAAAAAACGTAGACATCGGGAATAATGAAATGCTGAGCGGGCCGAGTTTCGAACCCATGTCTCATAAATAGAAAACAATCGTCGTTGCCGCCACAGCAATTTCGGTAGGAAAATAACTACTGCCTGTTTATGTAGTGATCAAAACGGAGCTTGGACACGAAACAGCCTACATATATCAAGTTGGACGCAGGCTGTTTCATCCGATATAAACATTATGTCCGCAATCTTCACATATACATATCGATAGTTTCGTTACGTCATGTGTTCATTTGAATACCAACATAATTATTAGGTATATGATTAATCACCGTTTGAGTTATGTGATAAAGGAAAATATACCTATTAATCACCATTAAGTTATGTGATAAAGGAAGATATACCTATTAATCAAGTGTATTTGATTTGTTTTCACGTTATATAAATGCCAGCACGTGCTGATTTAATGGATTACATGTACTTACATGTTTATGGTCTAAATTGCATCTTATATGAAGTTCAAATCCCACGAATCTTTGATGCGTTCAAACAACAGCAATGCCTCGCGTAAACCCCATGTTACAATGCACTACTGGTGAACCTGGTCTTAGAAGCCTACTGCAGTATATTAAGCACCGTAACAAGCTAGTATATCGACCAATAATGAATTCAATTTCACACGAAAATGATCGAACGTAAACTGCTTTATCTATGAAGTAACAATCAGTGGACTGGATAAAGAGGAGTTAACTAGTCTGTTCTCATATGACTCAACCAAATCCTATATTGTGGGTACTTAAAAGGACCGTTTCACTGAGTTTAATTCAACACAGTGATTAACTGTCCAATAAGGGTATTATAATTTGAGCTACTCACATTATTTAAAGCTATAAAACAAACTTTATTGACCTCATATATAATGGTGACGATAGCGAGCTAACACCCAACTACGTGAAAGCAATATTTGGTAATGTTTTGTTAAATAACTCATGAGAATGAGGCGAGATGATTAATTGTGACAGCTACTCATTCATTAGCCCTTTCCTTTGACGGAATAACGACGCTAAACAATTATAAACAAACAAGTTTCATTGAGAACGTGTATAAAATAACTTACTTATACAAACCAAAACAGATTTTCCGTTTGTCAGCATTAATTGACAAAACATTAACATTACAGGGCATGTCTTCAAAATAAATATTTAAATGTTAAGAGTAAGTTACCTTTTTAAGTAAGAGTCGAAAGCTAATAAATTATACTCTTTACGATTCAATTGACTCCACCGCCGTGTATGGTTATTATCTTGTTTGTCAGAATAGGTTTTGGAATAAATAAGAGATGTTTGTCAAACATTTTGCCCCCTTTTTGTGTATTTTATTTTGAAATTTATTGATCTCATGACATCTGAGAGTCCAAAATTAATTAAAAATGTGTCAATTTTTGTTTTTAAATCATTTGAATTGCGAAAAACTATGCATTTTGAATAAAAAGCATATTTACCCCTTCACGCTATACCACTACAAATTTCATATGTATTCAAGGTTTATACTGTATTATGTACAATACTTATATTTTCAGTATGCATAAGTTTTGTGTAAAATTACAGTGTGTTCAAACGCTGGATATAATATTTAAAATATATGGGTACGCTAATATTTGTAATTTGTGTATTACCTATGTTAATATGTACATTGTTTAATACTGTATACTCATGGGCATGCTGCCCACTGTATTTCTCAATAAAACTGTTTAACTGTATAATGTCACTGTGCCCTTGAACTGTGAACGGATGACCTCAAATTAATAGGGGTCATCTACTGACCATGCCAAATCTTCCTGCCAAGTTTGAGTACTGTAAGTCCAAGCATTATCTAGTCATGGATTGGACAAGTTTTGGTCCACCCACGGACCGACGGACGAACCGAAATGTGCAAAGCAATATACCCCCTCTTCTTCGAAGGGAGGCATAATATTATTTAACAGTTATACCTTATATCTTTGAATTAATTCCAGGTACGAGTCGGGAGTAAATTTGCTCATGACGACGACATTGGCCCCCATTGTATGACCGTTGGCTGTGAGCATATAAAGACCATAGGCGTGGAACATGGGTAACATCAAGACCAGTGACGAATGCTGCTCTACAGCCCCCATAGCGCTAAATAACATATAATCAGCGTCAGACGAATGAAGGGTTGCATGGTTACTAAAGCGAATATTAACCCTTTCCCACATACAACAAACCTGCAGCAGACGACTTTGAAAAGATTCTCGCAACTTTATAATGAAATATCGCTTTTAATGAAAGTGTAATTATTGATTGGAGTTGACAAAATCGTGGCAAATGGAGGAATTGCTCATCGTGAGAATTGTCTTTAGTTGCAACACTTTCTTTTGCAAACGTCGTCTGCGGCAGAGGCGTCAGCATGTGTCTGTATGTGGGAAGGGGTTAAAGTGATGTGACTATTACATTATCATATGAAGACGTAGAATCATGCGACCAGGTGGGCTACATAAAAGTGTTTTATCTGCAGTTACGTCTATGAACCCTTTTCATGGCGGTGAACAGTGAGACTGTGTATTTACACAGCCTGCCCGATTTGTTCGTGTAAGTCTGTTTACCTACCCACTCGGCAATAGAGCCATTCGGCGATCATTAGCTTGCCCGAGTGTTTATTTATCGTATTTATAACATTAATATATATTGAATTGATATAGCTGATGTGATCTGGCAAGATGTAATATAATACATAATCTATTTTTATAGGTTTTTGTTGGATCTAATGTCAAGATATATTTGTTCGTTTCAAGCAAAAATGACTCTCTAAAAAATACTTTGACATTTGGAAAAACATTGAAATGGAATGTATTGTTTTCATAAGTTAATATTAATGAAGCGGCACTCTGCCAAAGCCAACCATAATTAACTAATTATAGATCCAAATCAGCATACTTGGCTCAGCACAGTCATAGAAGGTGTCAAGAAACTTTTGTTACGTAAAGTCCATTGGTTTTATTTAGCATTGAACCGATCGTAAGTCTTCTTCTAAGCGTATAATAAATTCGTTGAGGTTGTTTTACCTAGAGCATCGCTAAGTTGTTCAATTATGGAAGACAGCTGTGCAGTGATAAAGCACGGGCCTCTCGTACCAAAGGTACCGGGTTTGAATCCCGTTATTAGCGGATTCTGCCGTTGGGTTCTTTCCACACAAACGCCGCGAGTACTTGTTAAGTCTCAAGGAAGCATAAATGGAGAGTGATTAATACAAGCTGAAAGCTTTTTCGCAATCGATGTGGAAAAAAGGAAAGTTTATACCAGTTGTTCATTAATCAAAGGCACCTCTTTGGTTCACATCACCCACCATTGCCATAAAGGGATCGGTACAATTTGACAATGATTTTGACATTTCGCCGGATGTTTTTAAAACCACGAGCGTATTACCATATTAAGCGCCCCTACTATAATAATCTCGAGCAGGTTTGATTACAATACGTTATCCTAGATGTGTTAATCTGTTTTGTAACCGAAATCCAATGTTTCATTCGACCTTTTTTAAATGATGGCAAACATTATCTGTAGCGTAACGTTTGATTGACTGACAGGTCGTCAAATGCAAAGCAGCAAGAGATCAGCGTTGTAATATATTGAAAATTAGATGCAGCGAGGAAACAGTTTAGTTTAGTTTAAACTTAGTTCAAACTTATTTATTTACATCGATTGCGAAACAAGCTTTCAACTTATATAAGTCACGCTCGATGTCTGCTTCCTGTGGACTTAACCAGTACTCGCGCCGTTTGGTGGAAACAACCCAAAGGCAGAACCCGCTCATCACGGGATTCGAACACGGGAAATGTTTTCCAGCAGTTAAAGCACACGTCAATGATATTAACGTAATAAGCAATGTGCGGAGTCGGCGACATGAAATCTGCCAACAGCGCCGATCCATTCAATTTCGTTGAAGGAAACTATAGTTCGATTAAACATTTATGTTGATAGAAGAAAATTGCGTTCTTACTTCATTAGAATATTACAGAAAACAAGAGCGTAATGTGGCAACATCACGCTTTTCGGAAATCCGGTTGTCCCTGACGACGACATGAGAGCGGCTACGTCATTTTTAGGGTCACATGGTACAGGTCTGTATGGAAAACGTGATCTCTCCAGTAAGGATTTAAAGGAAATATAACCGTCAGCATGTCCAAATGTAATTATCTGTAATGATAGAAAGGAGAAATGTCATGCTTTCAACAAACAATACAGTTTATCGGTAGTCCCCTTTCTAGCTCACAATACATCAACTAAATTCCTTTTTTGTTTCCATGTATTAAAATCAACCAGTTTCAACCCTCAATTCTCGCATTTCCTAAGCAATTCTCAGGTAGAATACCCTTTATCATTGAAAAGAGTTACCTCTAAGCTTTAAAAGAATCCAAAGAAAATGTGGGAGGGGGTCATGCATTATGCAAGAAAGAACTCACAACGCGAAAATGCTTACCGTCATTTTTGGACGAAATAGGGCTAGGATGAAACTGGTTGTTCACATATTCTACTTTCATTTTGAAACAAGGTCAAAATACTAAAACATAGCAAATTAAAAAGTATTGTTACAATGCATCTGCATGTGAGAAATGGTAAGGTTTCGACGTGGGAAGATTAGTCTTCAGACATTCGCACTTGTTGTAGCTTAAGAGAAGCTCATTCATTAATTAAGTACCACAGTTCAATCCGTATCTTTAGATTCTGTGTTCAGATCGATTGCGAAACAAGCTTTAAGCTTATATTAATCACGCTCGATGTCTGCTTCCTGGAGACATAACCAGTACTCGCACCGTTTGTGTGGACAAATCCCTAAGGCAAACCCGCTCATAACGGGACTCGAACCCGGGACCTTTCGTAATTGTTTATTAGCTGGATAATGAGCAGTACAGATCCTGATCAGACTGTGCGTAAGTACGGACCGATTGCAAATGCACGAAGACATTTTTTCTCAAGTTAAAACATATTCACCTTTATATTAGTATTTGATTCTGACACTGCATCCCCGACTTTACCCAGAAGGTCCGGTGTTGTGAAGATATACTTAGTTTGACAAGCTTTGGTCACACGGACAAGGTCATCTGAAAATACATAGAGGTCACTTTTTTTTTATAAAATATAAACGGCGCATTGAGACAAATGTAGACCCTTATCAGCCAACGTATCCATATAGTATAATCAAGCTCTGCAAGAAAGTCGTATAATGTTTCAAGAAATGTATGTGAAGCAGTGTTGCTAGTAGTATGGTCTACCCTGTATTAGCCCTACTCTTAGGACCAGTACCGTATGACGTCATCACCCAATGTCACCTAGGCGTGCCCATTGACCTGGAAAAATGATTGGAATGCTTTACTGTTGCTATTGGGATGATTATCATGCACAGATAGGTTATGTTTCACACGAGTAATTATTATTCATGTAGAATCTGATCTGTATCTGTATTCACCATTTAAGAATTTTAAAGGTCTAGATCTTATTCTACATTCACAAAATCACAAAAAAAAAATAGATTTAGCTAAACGATTATACATGTAGTTTAGCCAATCAGAAGGTAATGTTTGTAATTAACCCTTTCTCAGATAAAGACGCTTTCTGACGCCTCTACATCAGATGACTTATTTTCGATAATGTTATCAACATTTTAAAGAAAGTATACCTTTATTTATAGAGATTTACCGGGATGTTTGCTTAGATATTTTCAACCTGGCCTGCTGCAGATTTTGAATATATGGGGAAGGTTTAAGATCATACTCCTCTCTTAGATTGATTGAGTGTGGGGTTTAAAGCCGTTTCAACATTTTTTCAGTCATATCACGGCGAACAGTTCACATACTCATGTGTTTCCCAGCTTTCTCACACCAGTATTTCACACTTTCTAAGCAACTAGCTGCTTTTCCACATATATTGTTTTCCCATTTGAGAAAGACAAATAACGCTTGTCACATTGACTTTTGTCAAACGTTGGAAGGAATGAAGGCTGAGCTGGGATTCTAACTCACATCCCCAGTACTGTCACTACCGACTGAGCTACCGGGACTCGGTACTTCTCATTAAGAATGGTTGTTAAGTACGGGACATGATTCTTCAATTGTCGTGAAAGAAGTAAGTGTGCCTTTCTTGAGATGTGTCACATTATACTTAAATTTAAGATTTATTACATGTATTTGACGATTGTTGCTCAACAAGTTCAGAAGACAGTTTCGGTACCCCAATATTTCTTAAACAAATATCACAAAGAAACAAATTTTCTGAGGTTTTTATCCCTTTCCCTCATATAGACGTTTTCTGACGCCTCTGCAGCAAACGGCTTTTTGAAAACAAAGTGACAAAAGAAGAAATTGTTCTAAACGAGCAATTTCTCATTTTGACACAATGTTTTCCACTTTAAGGTAGAACGCGCCTCTAAAAAATATTCGAATTTCTTCACGAAATTTTGCATCACCATAATTCAGCATATGCCCAATAAGATTCTGTTCTTACTTTTTTCGTATCTAAAAAAAAATTACATGTACGTGAAGGTATTCTTAAGATGCAAATCGTGATCTAATTTCGCAGCTATCAACCTAAAATTGACAAAACTATCAACTGTTGTTGTTTTAACGAGGGAAATTCAAGAGACGTCTAAAAAGTGACGTCAGTTGTATACTTTGAAGGCTCGTAGTTCAAAAACTGTTTTAGATACGAACAAAAGAATAGAATCTTATCAGGCATATGCTGTATTATGGTGATGCAAAATTTCATGAGGAAATTCGAATATTTTTGTTAGAGGCGCGTTCTATTAAGTCATAGGTTATCCATTCAATTATAGAGATTTTCTATTTTTTGACCAAAGATGTTCAAAGTCGTCTGCTGCAGAATTGTTGTATGAGGGAAAGGGTTAACGATAACATTGCGTAATATTACACTGATGAGGATAGGCTGTCTGATCTTTATCGTTGATGATCTCAAAGTCACAAAGGTCGGGTTGTCGTTGACTGAATACTCACGGCTTTCTGAATATGGATTAAAATCACTGTTTTAACAATAGTAAAATGCCTTGTTATTTATTTGTTGGCGAAATGATTATTCTATGTACCTTTGGTATATGTTGGATTCACAGGTTGGCATGTTGCAGAAATAAGCGTTATTGCGTAAAAAGCGATCATATATTCGACGCTATTCGTTGAGCAAATACAAATAACGTCCCCTCTTTTAACCCCGATGTCTTGCAATCCCGCAGCAAGACGTTCTGTCATATCTATGACGTCATTGAATGTGTAGGTAGCTCCAGTCTCAGCGTTCACCTACAAAACGTTATAGATAATTAAGTAAATCTATTGAGTATATATTTTTGAGTGTGCCATAAAAAGTGATAAATACAACTTTTATACAGTGTATGTGTATGTTGTGTGTATACACTTGAGCATCAAATACTGTCTTAGCGATACTTTGATATAAACAGATTGCTTGGTTGACTTCCGGTCGAAAGAGGCGGTCAGTGTTTTTCGTGAGTGATAACCGAAATCAAAATACGGACGGATATTGCTTGCCAGAGCTAAGGATGAATGACCAATCATTCCATACAGATACTGCCTCAACATTTGGACAAAATGAAGGTATGGTAAATGCTGATATTTCAGCCTTGAATCCATTCGAAGTGTTGAGTTCACCCGAGCGGTCTCAAAATGGCGACCAAAATGGCGACCAAACTTTTGGTCAAGGTTCAGCTTGGCAGACGACACACCCTAGAAAGCGACATAGAGTAAGCTCTGATGGTAGAAGTACATTGGCATTACACAGTGCCCTGCAATTCCGAGGGCTCATCGACTTGGAAAATTTAAAAGTGGCAAAACCAGGCCTATGATTGTTTATTTTCTGTATTATCGGGACACAGAGACGATTATACGTAATGCAAATAAACTCAAAGGTACATTGTTTTCAATTAACCGAGATTTTCCCCCTGAAATCGAAGCTGCTAGGCGTAAGCTTTGGCCTCACTATAAACAACTACGTAAGGATTTTCCGGACAGTCGAGTTGGCATTGTCTACCCAGCAAAACTGGTGCAAGATGGCAAAACCATTGCGGACATGTTCCCCGATTGGGCCTCTATTATGAATCAAAATCGGGTACTCATTGACAAGCTTGTAACAACAAACAATAGTATTCCCACGACTACTCACGCTGCACGTGCACGCTTGGTCACTTCGCCTAAACAAGGTCAAATAAACCCACTCCCACAGGTGCGTAGCCCACCCATCATTCCCGATGAGACACAACCGCCAAGGAGACAAGAATCTCGCCCCCCTCGCCGCGGAGCTCGTAAAAGAGCACCTCAACGTCCAACAACAACAGCTACAGCCCCCAACAAGGCTTCAACTCACACTTCTCCAACCCAGTTCAATAGACCATGGGACTTAAATGCATTAAATGCATTAAACGCAAGCAGTATTAACCCACTACCAATAGCCCAGCCGCGCTAGGAACTACGGGGGTCTGACAACAATCATGGTCGGCAACCAAAAACTCTGAAGTTCTGCTGCCTAAACGTAAATGGACTAAAGAAGCGGTTAAATTATCCCGATTTAATTGATTTTGTGAACAATTATGATGTTTTTTGTGTTTTAGAAACTCATCTTGATTCTACCGATTTAGTCGATATTGAAAATTTTGTATTTATATCAAAGCATAGAAACAAACCATATAAAAGGAAATCTGGTGGCATTGGAATATATGTACGAAAAGAAATTGCACCGTATGTCCATATAATTGAAAACATATCAGAATATGTGTTATGGATTAGCATCGACAAACATATTACAAACTATACCGAAAACTTAATTCTAGGTTCTATATATCTTCCTCCAGAAAGTTCCCGCTTCTTTAATAATGATGATCTAGATGAACTTCATTCCGAAATAAGTACTATGAATAGTCAGCATACATTCGTTATTCTTGCAGGCGATACCAATGCGCGCATTGGAAAAATGAACGATTTTATCCAACAAGCTGCATTTTTATATGACTTTTTTGATATAGATGAAGAATCGAAATTATTCTTCGATAAAAGCATAGAGCTAGAAACTGTATCTATTCCATTAGAAAGGAGTACATTTGATCAAAAAACTAATACGCACGGGTTTCGACTTATTGAAATATGTCGTAACAATAATTTATTCATTTTAAATGGCCGAATGTTCAAAGATAAAGCATGTGGCAAGTTCACTTTTAGAGATCGGTCAGTTATTGACTATGTTATCTCCACCACAGACTGTCTTAGACATATTACCAATTTCGAAGTTGAAGAGACTGATGCGCTTTTTTCCGACGGTCATAGTGCAATTTCGTGGGAAATGCACTCAAACTTACCAAAAGTATACTTAAAAGATACTCAAGCAGGTCAAAAACAGTCCACTTGGGATAATAACTTAAGCAATGAATTCTTAAATAACATAGATGTTAACAAATTAAACGTATTATTTGACAAATTCCAGCATTTATCGTGCACACCCCAATCTATTGAAACAGTCACTGAAGGAATTAAAAGCATATTTCACGCTTCAGCGAAGAACACCTTCCCGAGTAAATTTACCCACAACAAACGTAAAACCTATCCTTCAAATAAGCCATGGTTTGGCCCTAGATGTCATCGCGCAAGACAGAATTATCATAATGCAAAAAGTATTTATCAGTCAAAGCCAAATGATACCAACAAGCTTCATCTTCGGCACGCAAGTCAGCAATACAAGCGGACGATGAACTTTTATATCAAAAGGGAAAATCACACTAATTCTAATAAATTGAGGCATTTAAGTGAGAAGTGTCCTAAAAAATATTGGAAATTTTTGAATAGTCTAAAGCCAAAACAGATACAAAACAACGCGCCAGATATCGACGAGTTTTTCGAATATTTTAAATCCATTAATTCCAATGATCTGTCACAAAATGAAGATGTCGTAGATGATATTCAAATAGCGCCGGAATCTAACTGTTTCTTAAATCAGGAAATAACACAAAGTGAAATTCTGAAATGTATTAAAAACCTCAATAATGGCAAAGCCTCAAGCCCTATTGATGAAATTAGAAATGAATATATAAAAAGCACGAAGGACCTATTAGCACCCTTATATACTAAACTATTCAATGCTGTATTAAATACAGGCCATATTCCGAAGTCATGGCTAGAAGGAGTTATCATCCCTGTCTTCAAAAATAAAGGTAGTCCTACAAATCCCTGTAACTATAGGCCTATAACTATTTTAAGCTGTTTAGGCAAACTTTTTACCTCTGTACTTAACCAAAGATTAACCAATTACCTCGAAGATAATAATATTCTAAACGAAAATCAAGCCGGATTTCGTCGTGGCTATTCCACGTCAGATCATGTGTTTACATTACATGCCATTATAGAAATTCTCAGAAAAAAGAAGAAAAATATTTTTTTGCGCTTTTATAGATTTTGCCCAGGCTTTTGACAAAGTCTGGAGAGTTGGATTATGGCACAAACTTAAAATGTAATATAAGTGGTAAATTCTATAATGTAATCTATAATATGTATCAAAACATAAAATCGAGCGTTTCCTACAATGGGAAATCCTCGGAATCATTTATCTCTGAGATAGGCGTTCGGCAAGGGGAAAATCTGTCCCCTGTACTTTTCTCTATCTACCTAAATGATTTGCAATCACATTTAGAGACTAATGGTTCTGTTGGAGTAGAATTATAAAACCCTGAAAATGATTTATTATGGATTAAGCTGTTAGTTCTACTCTATGCAGACGACACTGTAATATTAGCAAATTCATCTTCCGATCTACAAAAAAGCCTGGACTTGTTCCATAATTATTGTGAAAAATGGCATTTACGTGTAAACATGTCTAAAACAAAAGTTATTGTGTTTGGAACCCGCAATACAAATAGATTTACTTTTAAAATTGGAGGAATCGATCTAGAAATTACTGATAAATATCATTACCTAGGGCTAACTTTTTCAAGCAGTGGTTCATTCCTTAACTCTAGAAAACACATTGCAGGACAAGCTACTAAAGCTAT
>JASEVX010000004.1:143433514-143461014 GCA_031761405.1 Serripes groenlandicus
CAAACACTTTTCACCCTCTGGGGATTTGTTGTTTCAGGAATTATTACGCTATACATACTTCTATCACCCCTGAAACTGAATGTGTCGGCCCTGATAAGACTGCGAGGACTGCGCAGGCTGATCTGGGTCGATACATTTCGCAGTCAATAATGTTAGTTTTTCTCGTGGAACGGCTCATATGTCTACGTACAAAGACCATTCAAAGGCTTCAGAGATCAGGACCAACTTTTTAGTCGATATTCAAACGAGCAGAAAATCTCATTTTCTTTCAGCTTAAAATTCGTGTTTTTGGTTTTGTGATGGTAAAAGAAAAGGAAATTATTAACGGTGCTCCACCGGAAAACCAACGTTAGAACATTGCAGTCTAGTGTAGATTTGGTTCTACATCCGCGCAGTTTAATATGGATATGCACTGGCCGCTAAACTGTCATAGAAGCTTCTGGTAAACAATAAACACTTTAATCAGACCGATGTTACAATCATACTAAGATTGCTTAAACGTGAGCAAGGCTCCTATGCTCCTTTTGAGGAAAAGATTATCGTATTTCCTCGGTAATGTATTGGTAGAGCTTCCGCTTCGTGCGCGAGGTTGCGGTTCCAATCCCAGGCCGGGTCATACAAAATACTTTTGAAATGGTAGTATTGACCGTCTTTCCTTGGCGCTTCGAATGGTCGTATTAGCGTAACAAAGCCCCCTTCTTTAGCAGAATACATGAACCAATAGTATTAGTAAATAACCCAGGAAAGACGGTGATATTTATAACTGAAAGATTGTTGGAAGAGGCGTAAATCACAATACAAAATAGTCTGATTTTAAGAAAATGTCTACTGTCATCTTGGTCTGTGAAAGGGGAGACGAAAGGTGTGACACTAATTAGTGTTCTTACCAAGGCAGGTCGGTTCCCATACGGTCTCATCACGTCCAACATGTATTTACCGAAACTGACAACAGGTATGTCGTCCATCGTCAGTTTAGAAGCCATTGTGCTGTATGCGGTTGTTTTTACCTGAAATGCAATTACGCAAGAAAGAATTCACCAGGCGAAAATGGTTACCGCCATTTTGGACTAAATAGGGCCCGGACAAAACTGGTGTCACTTTCAAACAAGGTCAAAATACTAGTTATCAAAGCAATAATTTCCAGTGCATCCATACTGGTGATGGTATTCACTCATTTCTACGTAAACAAAGGTTTTTAGGGACTATATGGGTGTAGATCAGCATGTCAGCGGATGTATTTGGCATAATTTGACCTATACACGAGTACATTATCGATGAACATAGTGGGTTGTCGAAATGATTAAAGACTTCATTACACAGAAATTAAGAAAGCAACTTTACATACGTATATATGGAACGCCGTAGTTGTCTTATGTTGAGACATCTCATGTTATTTTGTCAAAGTGTCATGCTATCTTGTCAATAGAACATGGTATTATGTCAAACGCTGTTATCATGTCAAAGTGCCATGTTATCTTGTCAATATGACTTGTTATTATGTCGAATACATTTAAATCTGATCATGAACTTCACGTTCGTTCTCATTATTGTCATTGTATATATCATCTGAACAATTAGTTAATATTCATAATATATTTTATTTTTACTTCTTGTAAAATGATTACGTTTTGTTTGTTATTTACAAATTTGACTGAATGTAATTAAATATATTATATTGAATACTGAACAAACATGAATGATTACATGAGATTTAGTTAAGTTCAATTAAAGCAAGTTACAAGATAATGTAGTAACATGTAAAAATAAATGGATTATAATTCAAACCGAATATATTGATTGACTGGGGTTTAACGCCGTTTTTAACAATTGCTCAGTCATATCACGGCGGCCAGTTCACCTACTCATGTGTTTCCTGGTTTTCTCACACCAGTACTCCACATAACAATCTTCCCAAGCAACTGGCTGCTTTTCCATATAGACTTATCCCATTGGTGGAAGACGAATGACTCATGTCGTAATGACTGTTGTCAAACGTCGGAAATAAAGTTGTCTGAGCCGAGTTTCGAACTCACAATCCCTGGATTGACAGCCCGCATCGTTACCGACTGAGCTACAGGTTGTATTGTATTATCAGGGTTTGAAATTAGCAGTAGCAAGTAGCAAATTTGCTACTTTAAATTGGAACTTGCTTCCTGCAAAAGAAGTCAGTAGCAAAAACTTGCTACCTGAAAGTTATCGCTTAACAAACAATTAAGGGATAAAGCTTGCTTATGTTATTGTTGATCATGTTAATGCTACCTGTGAGATGAATTTGCTACCTACTTTCAAAGAAGGTGGCAAGTACTTAGTAGTTGATCCCAGCCAAAGAATGTTAATTTCGAATCCTGACTGTATTCCTTCTAAACAATTACTAACTTTCTTCACTTCCTACGAGTAAATACGTTAACAAGCATATAAATCCAATTTCACTCACCTATATGTATGAATCACAGATGTTGCAGACAAACGTCAGTTATTTATTGATATACAAAACGATCTTGAAATAGTCCACTGGATTCAATCTACAACGACAGACGGAGGGTTATAAATGGTCAAAACGACCGTTATATAATTTCGTGAGTTGTTACGGTATCGATAACCGACGGATGTGGGACCGAGTTGTATAATGGTAGGTAATTAACAATTATAACCCGTTAAACAAACCGCTTCCATGTCCATCACCTAGTTATACCATAACAAGGCACGAACATGTGTAACCGTCATGTCAGTCACTGCAAACCTCCGTCTACCAAAAGTAGCAATGCTTACCCCAATACGCGGTTTTTTTTCATGTTGTCAAAAAAACGTATTTGAAAAATGCATAAAAAGCATTGTGAGAAAAGGAGAAATTACCCATGATGAGCAATTTCTTCTTTTCCCCGTGACTATCCGTTCAATTACTGGTATAAATAAAGAGCCAAGATGTTTCCCATTTGAATTAAATAGTTTTTACTTTTATGACATTAGTGATTGATGTTTAACGCCGATTTCAACAATGTGTTCAGTTATATCACAGTTATATCACAGTTATATCACAGTTATATCACAGTGATTCCTGGGTAAGTTACCAGTACTACTGGTCCATTTATCCTGACACAAGCCAGTCAGTCGTAAGCCAGTCAGTCGTAACCCCTTCATAGAGGGCAGCCATTTCAATCATTTTTTAAAGTCTTTGGTTTGGTATGACCCGACTGGGGATCGAACCCGCGACCTCTCGCACGCGAGGCGGAAGATCTAACACTACACCACCCACCAAGGCAGTTATGTCATCAAATCAGATGATTGTTAAAACACTGTATTGTATCAGGTAAGTCGATTAAGAAGGCATCATACTCCATACACTTTTATGACCTTAAAGGCTATCACCTGTGCTATATAGAACACTACACTATGCTATAACACGTTGTATGCAAAATCCAAATGTGTGTATAGATAACCGTTTATTCAAGGGTCAATTGACCCTTTACAACATATAACAAATCAGTGGACAATTTGAAATCATCAAGTAGAATGAAGGGAAACAATTCCATAAGCGAAAGTTTAATTATTGCAGAGAAATGACAATATTGAGGCAAATGTATTTCAAAAGGCATCTGCAGTATTGGAGTGAAATGTGCCTACATGTAGGGAAGGGTTAAGGTGTACAAGTTCTATACCCTCCGTTAAACAGGCAAGTGTAACATGTACGTATTGAGTGCGAAAATCAAGCGCGTAGGCGTTTTTAGTAGGTTTCATTGAAACGTACCGTTTGCGATACATCCATGATGGGTAGCCCTGGATGTACATACCCCAAAACCGCCCACATCGACACAAACTAATGCATGCCCCGTTTGGGCATATAACATAAATGGTTATTTGAGTTGAACCAGGTTTCGTTAAAACGTCACGGTTTGGGATACAGGCAGTACTCTTTTGAACGAAAGGTAGCCATCTTAAGCTCCGCTGTTTATTGTCATGTTTAATAATGCAAGCAAAAAGCGATTTTTATCAATACCTGTCCAAATTTGGCATGACAAGATTATTATTATAATCATTTTAATCATTATTATTATTATTGATATTATCATTATTATACCACAAGTATGTAGCACTCTTTCCATAATAAATACGTTCATGGATGCTTTACAATAAGTACACACATACAAAGAGAGACAAGGGAACGAAAGGAGAAATAGCTTGTTATGAGCAATATTTCTATTTGTCTCAATCTGTTCAACAATCGCTTGCTGCGGAGGCTTCGGAAAGCGTCAGTATGTTGTAAAGGGTTCACGTTGACGTACATTGTAACACTCTGATACTGTGCTTATTTACAATCTCACCTGTTCGTACTGTGCTTACTTACAATCTCACCTGTTCGTACTGTGCTTACTTACAATCTCACCTGTTCGTACTGTGCTTATTTACAATCTCACCTGTTCGTACTGTGCTTATTTACAATATCAATATCACCCGTTCGTACGGTGCTTACTTACAATCTCACCTGTTCGTACTGTGCTTATTTACAATCTAACCTATTCGTACTGTGCTTACTTACAATCTCATCTGTTCGTACTGTGCTTAATTACAATCTCACCTGTTCGTACTGTTCTTACTTATAATCTCACCTATTCGTTATGTGCTTATTTACAATCTCACCTGTTCGTACTGTGCTTATTTACAATCTAACCTGTTCGTACTGTGCTTATTTACAATATCACCTGTTCGTACTGTGCTTATTTACAATCTAACCTGTTCGTACTGTGCTTATTTACAATCTCACCTGTTCGTACTGTGCTTATTTACAATATCAATATCACCTGTTCGTACTGTGCTTACTTACAATCTCACCTGTTCGTTCTGTGCTTATTTACAATCTCACATATTCGTACTGTGCTTACTTACAATCTCACCTATTCGTACTGTGCTTACTTACAATCTCACCTGTTCGTACTGGTTTTTAATTACAATCTCAGCTGTTCGTAATGTGCAATAATACACATCTTCGCCGGATGCATTTCAGCTATTCTGTCTGTCGTCTAGATATAGGCCATGTTTACGGATAGACAATCGACCTAGATTTATACCAAACATCATACGATTGGTTTAGTAATTTTTATCATATAAACTTTTACCTCTTATGCTATCAAATTTTGAAGAATTCTGCAACACAGAATGTAAAATGGTAAAACAACCCCTCGAACTTGAGAAATTGCCCCTTTTGAGCAATGTCTCCTTTTATATCAATGATTTATGAAGACACCTGCCGTTGAGTGTCAGTAGTTTTTATTGATTTCCTTTCAAACTAATTTGTTTATTTGTTTAACCCTTTTCCTCATATAGACGCTTTCTGACGTCTCTGCAGCAGACGGCTATTTGAAAACATAGTGACAAAAGAAGAAATTGCACAAAACGTGCAATTTCTCCTTTTGCCACAATGTTTTCCACTTTTAGTCATAGGTTATCCATTCAATTATAGAGATTTTCTATTTTTTGGCAAAACATGTTCAAAGTCGTCTGCTGTAGAATTGTCGTATGAGGGAAAGGATTAAAGTGTCATAATCTATCATATATGTAGGAGACAGTCGGCGAATCCTTCAAGTATTACGTCATATATATATTATATGAGCCGTTCCACGAGAAAACCAACATTATGGACTCGGTTTAATGTATCGACCAAGATCCGCCTGCCCAGTTCGCGCAGGCTAACCTGGACAAACACTTTTCACCTCCTGGCGATTTGTTAAATGGTGTTTAAAGCCGCTTATGACAGCAGTTCAGTTATATCACGGCGTTACCTGCGAGGACTACCAGTACTTCAGTTATATCACGGCGTTACCTGCGAGGACTACCAGTACTTCAGTTATATCACGGCGTTACCTGCGAGGACTACCAGTACTTCAGTTATATCACGGCGTTACCTGCGAGGACTACCAGTACTACGAGTACACTAATCTCCCACTCTCCAAGCGTGGACGCCCTAACCACACTGCTTAATCGAGACGCTGTGTTAACCCTTCTTACCCACATATAGTAAATCTGCAGCAGAAGACTTAAAAATATGGAAAATTTCTATAATTGTATGTATAATTACTGAAAACAATTGAAAACATTTTGGCAAAAGGAGAAATTGCTCGTTTTGAGTAATTTCTCCTTTTGTCGCGATGTTTTTTTTTCAAAAGTCGTCTGCTGAAGATGCGTCAAGATACGTTTATAGGTGGAAAAGGGTTAAATTAAAGGTTAACATAAATATTGGATAAGTTATTACTTTTGATCGGGATGGCTGTGAACTTCGTTATTATATGAGCCAGTGAACGAGAAAAGGTAAAAGGTGGCATATCTAAACAGAACATAGGTTCAGAACATCTTGTCCACCTACTAAGTCTTATCATAATCTACACAAGGTGACATATATTCTAACAAGCTTGTGTAAATAATATGTGAACATTGTAGATCTTGATTACGCTGTCTGAATGCACATGCTGATCTGGATATTAACTGATCTCAAAAGCCAACCTGTATATTTTCTTATGCACCTGGCTTACTTCTGGATTTTTTAGACAAACACATTTATAATATAATATAATATAATATATTTATAATATAATTTTCAAAACGGCATGTCTATAGTTTCGAAGTTTGTGTTGACTTCTCTTGAAGTACTCGACGTAATATTTTTCCAGATAAAGTTCTTGGAATGTCATCTATAAACTCAACACCTCCTCGAAGATACATGTGGGGTGCCACTTTACCTGGAATGGAATTGGGTCAAAGTGTCAAGACATAGTTATGAAATTAACCTTTCCCACAAGCAACAACTATATGTATACGACTTCGAAACATTTAGTAAAACATATGGAAACTTTCTAAATATAAAAGAACATATATTGAATAAAGTTGGAAACATTGTGAGTAAAGAAGAAATTATGAGCAATTATCCTTTTGCCCCAATGTTTTCAAAAGTCGTCTCCTACGGATGCGTAATAAGCGTCTTTAAGTGGAAAATGGTTAGTAACAGTTATTCATATTATTGTTGTTGTTTTTTTAAAGATAGATCAATAATTATTAGAAGTATTAATTGCATAATGATCCAAGTCATGTCGAAAGGGGTCTGGTTACATTTACGACGAGTAAAGGTTCAGATGACACTGTATGTACATCCATGTAGGTTCACCTGAGTCTTAATTGGCTGCATACATGTTAACAATAAACGTTTAACCCTTCTGATTTTATGTTGTAACACTTTTATAGGATGCCGAAACCAAATTTGAAATGTGTCTCCTTTTTGCCTGATGTTGTTGATGTTACGCCATCTTAGAATATGAAATAATTATATCTCAAACTATACCTGCAACATAATCAATTAGCTCCTTGGATGTAACATGTTTTCCCGCCTTTTTAACGACGAAAGCTTTCGGTAATTCTCCCGCCCTTTCATCCGGTATTCCTATAACGCCACAATCGTCGACAGCACTGTGTGTCAGTAACGTGTCCTCTAGCGAGGCGGGCGCCACCTGGAGACCTTTATATTTAATAAGTTCTTTAAGTCTGCCAACAATATAGAGGAAGCCGTCTTTGTCTTCCATGCCCAGGTCTCCTGTGGAAAATTGACACAAAATGTAAAATTGACAGACATAGTGGTGTAATGAGTCAGACAGGAATGCGCCTTGACCGAGTTGCTAGCGTCGGGGATTTGAAACCGGGCGTCCAGGCTTCGACCCCCAGTCGCGACATGACGGACATGATATGGAGTGCCCTTGTGTAAGGGTCATTTCATAGCCTTGTACTGTGTTTTTTTTTACCCGGGGATCATGAATAAGTGAACCTTCGCCGTGATAATATTGAAATAATGTTAAAAACGGCGTAAAATACCAATAAAACTAAATAAGTAAGACACATACGATGTATTACATAGACAGTTGCATCGGAACACATGTACTATACAATGATGTCGCCTGCCTTAGCAGAAATTCACATAACAAATACAACTCTGTCCTCCCGTCCGTCTGTTTGCTCATCACGAGTCCACTTTCTGACATTCATATTGTTTGATTGATTTTGGTTTTACTCCGCTTTCAACAGCTCAGGTCTGTTCGCGGCGGACAGGAAAGATCATATAGGTCCCACACCTTATATTTACATCGAGAAAAATATACAAGATATGAAACGCAAACCACCCCACCTGCTTGAACTCGAGAGGTGCATTGACTCAAATTACATTCATTATTCAAACACTAGTGTCTTCTCTTGATGTAAGATAGTTATTCTCGTCAACCAAGTACGATGATACAAGGTACAATAAGTAATCAATGACTTCACTTTAAACAAAATTTACAAACACCGTAATGAAAGACTCGAAACTACATTGGTGATCGGTGTAGATCAATATGATTCGGCACTTTCGTGCTGTCTAATCTTGGTTTACAGTATCCACTACTCATGTATCAAAAGATCGAAAATGCTACTCAATAGACGAACGCTTGGGAACTTGTTAAACTCGATAAACCTGACATAATCAGCAGGAATTCAGCAGGATAAGGGTTAATTGGTTTACCTGTTCTTACAAAACCGTCCGGTAAAAACATTTCCGCTGTGGCTTGAGGAAGGTTTAAATAGCCTTTAGCTGTCATTGGACCGCGGATCCAGATCTCGCCATGTTCCCCTTGTTGTACTGGTTGAAGTGTTTCTGGATTTACTATCTGTAATGTAACGTAATGTCAATGATAAGGTTTAAACTATTGTATATGGATCTTACTAAACAACTTCAGCAGACGACTTTGAAAAGCTCCTCGATATAAAATGGTAAATCTCTATAAATGAAAGTATACGTAATGACTAAAGTTGAAAACATTGTGACACTATGATGACATTTCCATCTCTGTGCCCGACGAAGGCAATCTATCTTGGAGTCGTGAGCTCGAACCTCGTCGCGGCCATTCTTTCTTTCCAATGATTGACCTAAGTAATTGTGACGTCGGTTGTTATTTATCTTCAACCATTGGGCCGTTTGGTCTATGTGGAAAAGGTAGCCATTTGCTTGTGAACAATATCGTGTTAACCCTTTCCCACCGGCTGACGCATTTTGACGCAGAGCAGACGACCTTTGAAAACATTATGGCCAAAGGTGAATTGCTCATGATGATTCGTTGTATGTGGGAAAGGGTTAAGTTGGGTAAACCGGTCGCCCTGATAAAACTAGACTGTATCGTTGAAAACGGCCTTGACCTCCAATCAATCAATATACTTGCTTAGCATTCAAATTGGCCTGCATCAGATTCATTTGAGCCGTTCCACGATAAAACCAACATTATGGACTCTTCGTAATGTATCGACCAAGATCAGCCTGCTCAGGCTAACCCAGAACGACATGTTTAGTCTCAGAGGAATAGAGATAAGATGGTACCTTCATATCTACAAGTGGCACTAGTTTCCCGACAGCTTTGGACCTGTATTCTGCGTCCGTGTTCATGTGACTGACATTTGCCTCCGTCATGCCATAACCTATGTCAAAATGAACATTTAAAAAATATAAGATAATACAAGAATATAAATACAAAGACTTTCTAGACATAAACGTAAAAAATAGATAAATCTAAATACATGTAAATGGTGCATATATTTATTTATTAGGACTTTGGTGCACCCAGACTATTTAATTGTGTTACAACATATAGAAATCGATCACTCCCCGGGTGTATGTAGTGGAAGCATGGCGCTAAAATTTACAATATTTGTGTTCGGAAAAAGATGCACGTAATACGTCGAACAAACATATAATGATGGATGATGACAGGATTTTTTTTAAAAAGCATTCTGATTGGCGAACATGGTTGTCGCAGAAACGGCACTACCCGATGCGAGGTGATTGTCGTAAATACTACATTGAAAAGTGTCATATTTACGACATTAAACTAGCCATCACACCTACTCGGTTCACAGGGACTTGCTCCTCTAAAAAAGATATGACCTACTCTATGCATATATATTAATATCTATGCATAGAGTAGGTCATATCTTTTTTTAGAGGAGCAAGTCCCTGTGCTCGGTTATCTAAATTGAGAATTATTAGTTCAGCCAAGGTATCCGACTGAGTTTGTCGAGCCGAAATAGCTCAGTATCAGCAAACGAGGGATATATATCCAGGGTTGAAGTGAATTCCCGGCTATGAATATCTTTTTTTAACGAAAAGTGTAACAAACATTGTGAGTACCATCATTCATGGTTAAACTTATATATCGAGGGCTTGGCGTGAAACGGTTGTAACTTAAAACCTATTTTGAAAACCCTAGTTTAGGGGCAATTTTGACCCCTTTGTAAACAATGCAAATTTAGGTGCCATTGCTCAGAACGAGCAATGGCACCTAAATTTACATTGTTTACCAAGACAAATGATTTAACGCTTATAAAGACTTGATGGCAAGGTGATTAACCTTGGTAAAAAAAATACCAATTCTAGTTACAACCGTTTCACGCCAAGCCCTCGATATGTGTGAATGAAGCCAGTCGCATGTGAAGAACGTTACGTAAAGTTATGGTGAAGGGTAGCCAGGAAGCACATGGATAGGTGAACCGGCCGCCATAGAATATATGAAATACTATTGAAAACGGCGTAAAACTCAAATAAATCTAAACCGGTTGAATGAAATCGATACCTTGGTTAATGTGCTTTAAGTTAAGCCGGTTCCTACACACCTCCTCGATTTCTTGACTTAAGGGTGCAGCTCCACAAATGATCTTTTTCACGGACGATAAGTCGTACTGCGATACTTTCGGGTATTTAGCAAACATCACCATTACAAACGGTATGACGTGTAGTACGTTTGGCTGGACAATAAAAAAGAAATTCTGATTATGTATTCATTTCAGGTTAAAGGTGTATCAACTATGACCATTATGATAAAACGAAACTGTGACAAAAGACAATAATGAGGCCGTGCAAGATTTAAAGGTACAACATGGCTGAGCAGTGTAAATTCACAACGCTGACCAGTATTCTGCTTTACTTAATGTTATTGTTTTCACAGGATTGATTGCAAGTATGCAGTATTTCAGTGATATTTGTATCACCGCAAACCTTGCAATCAAGGATGATGGTTAATTTATCGGCGCTTTCCAGCAATATTTCACAAATCTTGAAATCAAGGATGATGGTTAATTTATTGGGGCTTTCAAGCCATATTTCAGTCGTATAACGGCTACCAGTTCACATACCGATATGTTTCCTGACTTTCTAGCACCAAATTTGAACACATTTTTGTTGCCATGTGAATCCCAGCATGTATTTTTTAATGAATGAATGAATGAATGTATATTGTTTTATGGCGCATCGACAGCTAAGGTCATGCCAGTGGAAGACAGTGGTGCAGAGTTAGAGCGTCGGCCTCTCGTATCAAAGGTCCCTGGTTCGAGTCCCGTGATGAGCGGGTCCTGACTTTGGGATTTTTCCACACAAACGGCGCGAGTACTGGTTAAGTCTCTAGGAAGCAGACATCGAGAGTGATTAATCTAAGCCAAAGGCTTGTTTCGCAATCGATGTAAAATAAATAAGTTTAAACTAAAGTGAAGCTAAGGTCATTTAGCGCGCAATGAAATTTTAATTATTCATGATCCCTGGGTAAACAAACCAGTACTAGGCTAGAAAATGTGCCTTGCCCAAGGACACTCCACCATGACCGTAATGCCATGTATTGTTTAAACCCACTACTAGAAAACGTAGACGCTTTTCACAGTGACATCGGGAATAATGAATGGCTGAGCGGGCCGAGTTTCGAACCAATGTCTCATACATAGAAAACTATCGTCGATGCCGACTCAGTAATTTCTGTAGGAAAATAACTATTGCCTGTTTTTGTATTGATCAGAACGGAGTTTGGACACGGAACAGCCTACATATATCGAGTTGGACGCAGGCTGTTTCATCCGATATAAAAAATTCAGTTTGATAAATGATGTCCGCAATTTTCACACAGACATATCGATAGTTTCGTTACCTCATGTGTTAATTTAAATAGCAACATAATTATAAGGTATATGATTAATCACCGTAAAGTTGTGTGATGAAAGAAGATATACCTATTAATCAAGTATATTTGATTTGTTTTCACGTTATATGAAATGCCAGCACGTGCTGATTTAATGGATTACTTTGTTTATGTTGTAAATGGCGTCTTATATGAAGTTCAAATCTCACGAATCTTTGATGCGTGCAAATAACAGCAATGCCTCGAGTAAACCCCATGTTACAATGCAATACTGGTGAACCTGGCCTTAGTAGCCTACGGCAGTATACTAAGCACCGTAACAAGCTACATGTACCAATAAGGTTCGCTTAAAAAGTTAAATTTCACATGAAAATGATCGAACGTAAACTGCTTTATCTATGAAGTAATCAGAAGACTGGATAAAGAGGAGTTAACTAGTCTTTTCTCATATATGTTCCTCTTATGATTCAACCAAATCCTATACTGTGGGTACATAAAAGGACCGTCTCACTGAGTTTAATTCAACATATGGTTTAACTGTCCAATAAGGGTTTTAGAATTTGAGATACTCACATTATTTAAAGCTCTAAAACAAACTATATTGACCTCATATATAATGGTGACGATAACGAGCTAACACCCAACTACGTGAAAGCAATATTTGGTAATGTTTTGTTAAATAACTCATGAGAATGAGGCGAGATGATTAATTGTGACAGCTACTCATTCATTAGCCCTTTCCTTTGACGGAATAACGACGCTAAACAATTATAAACAAACAGGTTTCATTGAAAACGTGTATAAAATAACTTACTTATACAAACCAAAACAGATTATCCGTGTGTCAGCATCAATTGACAAAACATTAACATTACAGGGCATGTCTTCAAAATAAATATTTACTAAGAGTAAGTTACCTTTTTAAGTAAGAGTCGAAAGCTAATAAATTATACTCTTTACGATTCAATTGACTCCACCGCCGTGTATGGTTATTATCTTGTTTGTCAGAATAGGTTTTGAAATAAATAAGAGATGTTTGTCAAACATTTTGCCCCCTTTTTGTGTATTTTGAAATGTATTGATCTCATGACATCTGAGAGTCCAAAATTAATTAAGAATGTGTCAATTTTTGTTTTTAAATCATTTGAATTGCGAAAAACTTTGCATTTTGAATAAAAAGCATATTTACCCCTTCACGCTATACCACTACAAATTTCATATGTATTCAAGGTTTATACTGTATTATGTACAATACTTATATTTTCAGTTAATGGCAAGTATAAGTTTTGTGTAAAATTACATTTTGCCCCCTTTTTGTGTATTTTGAAATTTATTGATCTCATGACATCTGAGAGTCCAAAATTAATTAAGAATGTGTCACTGTTTGTTTTTAAATCATTTGTATTGCGAAAAACTTTGCATTTTGAATAAAAAGCATATTTACCCCTTCACGCTATACCACTACAAATTTCATATGTATTCAAGGTTTGTACTGTATTATGTACAATACTTATATTTTCAGTTAATGGCAAGTATAAGTTTTGTGTAAAATTACAGTGTGTTCAAACGCTGGATATAATGTTTAAAATATATGGGTACGCTAATATTTGTAATTTTTGTATTACCTATGTTAATATGTACATTGTTTAATACTGTATACTCATGGGCTTGTTGCCCACTGTATTTCTCAATAAAACTGTTTAACTGTATAATGTCACTGTGCCCTTGAACTTTGAACGGATGACCTCAAATTAATAGGGGTCATCTACTGACCATGCCGAACCTCCCTGCCAAGTTTGAGTACTGTAAGTCCAAGCATTATCTAGTCATGGATTGGACAGGTTTTGTTCAACCCACGGACCGACCGACGAACCAAAATGTGCAAAGCAATATACCCCCTCTTCTTCGAAGGGAGGCATAATATTAATTAACAGTTATACCTTATATCTTTGAATTAATTCCAGGTACGAGTCGGGAGTAAATTTGCTCATGACGACGACATTGGCCCCCATTGTATGTCCGTTGGCTGTGAGCATAAAAAGACCATAGGCGTGGAACATGGGTAACATCAAGACCAGTGACGAATGCTTCTCCACAGCCCCCATAGCGCTAAATAACATATAATCAGCATCAGACGAATGAAGGGTTGCATGGTTACTAAAGCGAATATTAACCTTTTCTCACATACAACAAACCTGCAGCAGACGACTTTGAAAACAGTCAGCTAAAGATACCTCTCTATAAATGAAAGGTTAATTCTTTAATAGAGTTAAAAACATTGTGACAAAAGGAGAAATTGCTCGTCCTAAAAGAGTCTGTATGTGGGAAAGGGTTATTAAGTATTCCAATACATATGTATACATAACGCTTATCCCGTCAGAGACGGGGTTTTCACATTAAGTATGCGAAGTTCTGCAGCAGAGGACTTTTAAAAACATTGTGGCAAAAGAAGAAATTGGTCATCATGAGCAATTTCTCTTTTTGTCACTCTGTTTTAACCCTTTCTCACATACAACAAACCTGCAGCAGACGACTTTGAATAGATTCTCGCGACTTTATTATGAAATATCGCTTTTAATGAAAGTATAATTACTGATTGAAGTTGAAAAAATCGTGGCAAATGGAGGAATTGCTCATCATGAGCATTTTCTATAGTTGCAACATTTTCTTTTGCAAACGTCGTGTGCGGCAGATGCGTCAGAATGCGTATGTATGTGGGAAGGTGGTTAAAGTTATGTGAATGTTACATTATCATATGAAGACGTAGAATCATGAGACCAGATGGGCTACATGAAAATGTTTTGCCTGCAGTTACGTCCCCAATCGGCAAAAGAGCCATTTCAGTGTGCTTATACCACGTGACTTTTGACATCATATTTGCATGGTCAGACAGCAATACTTGCTCTTGATAAGAATGTAAAAACAATGGTAACCTTTTTATTTGTTCACCCTTATCAATGAAACATGGCACAGTCTACGCCGCTTATAATGTCCTATCTCCGGTTTTTACAGGAGTTTGATTGGTGGTCTAGTTTTTTCAAAGGTTCATCGAATTGTTTGAAGAAACTAAACCACTAATCAAACTCCGTTGACAAATCGGAGGTAGGGCTCTCTTAGAGGCGTAGACTGTGACATGTTTCATTAAAAATGATGAAGAAATAAAAAAAAGTTATCTTTGTTTTTACATCTTAACCGAAGTAAATTATTTCTGTCCGCCATAGCATTTGGGACGTCAAAGTCACGTGGTATACACACACTGCATTTGGCGAGCAAAAGCATGCCCGAGTGTTTGTTTTTCGTGATATAACATTAATATGTATTGAATTGATATAGATGATGTGATCTGGCGTTACCTTTTATAAAGGCAAGATGTAATATAATACATCATCTTTGTTTATAGGTTTTTGTTGGATCTGATCTCAAGATATATTTGTTCGTTTCAAGCATTGAAATGGAATGTGTTGTTTTCGTAAGTTAAGATTAATGAAACGGCACTCTGCCTAAGCCAACCGTAATTAACTACTTATAGATCCAAATCAGCTTACTTGGCCATATAGTCTGATCTGTCTTAGCACAGTCATAGAAGGTGTCAAAAAACCTCTGTTACGCAAAGTCCATTGGTTTTATTTAGCATTGAACCGCTCGTAAGTCTTTTTCCAAGCGTATAATGCATTCGTTGAGGTTGTTTTACCTAGAGCATCGCTAAGTTCAGTGTACAATTATGGAAGACAGTGGTGAAGTGGTAAAGCGTCGGTCTCTCTTCCAAAGGTACCGGGTTCGATTCCCTTTATTAGCGGATTCTGCTTTTGGGATTTTTCCATTCAAACGCCGCGAGTACTTGTTAAGTCTCAACGAAGCAAAATTTAATGAATTTTAGTGTTCAACTATCTCTGTTAGGATGCTTACTGTTACTCTTTCAAGTCTTTCAATCTCTTATTATTATTAACGCTATTAACGTAATCATCAATGTGCGGGATCGGCGACATGACATCTACCAACAGCGCCGTGTCATTCGATTTCTTTGAAGGAGCTACAGTTCTATTAAATGTTTATGTTGATAGAAGAAAATTGCGTTCTTACTTCATTAGAATATTACAGGAAACAAGAGCGTAATGCGGCAACATCACGCTTTTCGGAAATCCGGTTGTCCCTGACGACGACATGAGAGCGGCTACGTCATTTTTAGGGTCACATGGTACAGGTCTGTATGGAACACGTGATCTCTCCAGTAAGGATTTAAAGGAAATATGACCGTCAGCATGTCCAAATGTAATTATCTGTAATGATAGACAGGAGAAATTATCATTGAAAAGAGTTACCTCTAAGCTTTAAAAGAATTGTATTGTATTGTACATATTCTACTTTCCCTTTGAAACAAGGTCAAACTACTGAAAAATATCAAATCAATTATTTAAGGTCCATCCTTTACACATTTACAATGAACTTAAACCCATGTCATATATTCAATGCATTCTGGTGAAGGTATACACTCATTGTCTGCGCAAACAAAGGTTTTTAGGGACTATTTTACCTTAGATCAGTATGGCCGCGGATGTATATGGCGTAATTTGACCTTTCTGTAAAAAATACAGAACATGCTGGGTTTTCGCGAAATGTGTTTTTTAGTCACTGCCTATTCAATGCACACTGGTACCACAGAATTTATGTTTTAAGAGCTCTCGCCTATAGCTACACCAGTCACTTTTTGTTCAATAGTTCAACCCTTTTCTACTTACAATTAATATAAAGCGATACCCCTTTGAAAATATCCAGGCACACATATTCAATATCGTTATAAATAAACGCTTAGTTATCGAATGGACCTGTTATCCTATTGATCAATTACTTCTTCTGTTACAACGTTTTTAAAAGTATTGTTACAATACATCTGCATGTGAGAAATGGTAAGGTTTCGACGTGGGAAAATTAGTCTTCAGACATTCTAACTTGGTGTAGCTTAAGATAAGCTCATATATTAAGTACCACAGTTCAATCCGTATCTTTAGATTCTGTGTTAGGAGATTATTTAGTTGTTTAGTTTAGTCTAAACCTATAGTTTACATCGATTGCGAAACAAGCTTTAAGCTTATATTAATCACGCTCGATGTCTGCTTCCTGGAGACATAGCCAGTTCTCGTACCGTTTGTCTGGAAAAATCCCTAAGGCAAACCCGCTCATCATGGGATTCTAACCCGGGACCTTTGATAATTGTTTATTTCCTGGATAATGAGCAGCACAGATCCTAATCAGACTGATCGTACAAGTGCACGAAGATATATTTTCCTAAGTTAAAACACAATTACCTTTATATTAGTATTTGATTCTAGTAAGTAAGTAAGTAAGTAAGTAAGTAAAGACTTTATTTTGTGAGGGTGACCCATTTAGTGACTAGACACTAATCTTCCATGGGGCCCTCAATAAAAGCATAATAACATGTTAAAAATATACACATAAAACATAATAAAATATGTACATGATAAAATGACATGAAATATCAACACGTGAAAAGAAGGCAATCAACCCGTTTTTTTTCTTCAGTTAAATGCCCATTTTAAATACAAATTTTTGAAAGAGGTTAGCTTCTGACACATTTTTATCTCTTTTGGAAGACTATTCCACACTATAGGACCGGAATATGACAAACTATTTTTATATATTTCAAGTTTACTTTGGGGAATCCAAAAGTTCATATTAGTTACCGATCTTAATGTTATAGTACTAGTTGTATTAACTTGTTCGTTCATCTTAAACATATCACGCAGATAATTTGGACTATCATCGTGCGCTATTTTAAACATTGCTATTGCTTTATTAAATGTAACTCTATCTTCAAATTTAATTATATTTAGATTTTTTAATGCGCTTTCAAAATCGGTATAGTTTATTCCTAATATTAGTTTACATGCCCTCTTCTGCAAACGATGAATTTTATTTTTATTATAAACAGTTGTATTTCCCCAAATAATATTACAATAGTCTAAATGCGGCTGAATATAGGCTTTATAATAAATAAGTTTATATTTATCCGTTAAATATTCGCTTATTCGGGATAATAGCCAGAGATATGATGATATTTTTTTCGTTACTTTTCTAACATGACTTCCCCATTTTAAATTATTTTCTAAATTTACTCCAAGCAGTTTTTCTTCGGTACTGACTGCAAGATCAACATTTTTGTAGGTCAGTGCAAGCGAATTTTCAGTTGAAGCTCTCTTTTGCTGGGTTGTGATGAGCATCACTTTTGTTTTCTCTGTATTTAATTGCATGCCATTTAATAAACACCATTTTTCGAGTGTTTTTAATGATTTATTCAAGTTAGATTCAAGCGCATATTTACATTTATTTATATCATAGAGTGTTGTATCATCGGCAAACAAATCTACGGAAGAAATTATACCCGACATGATAAGTGGCAAATCGTTAATGAATAATAAAAATAATAATGGCCCAAGTATAGAACCCTGTGGCACACCACACGTAACTATCTTATCAGTAGACATTACGTTATTAATAGAGACGATTTGTTTTCGGTTTGTTAAATACGAACGAAACCAATTTATTGCACTTTCATTACATTTATATATAGTCAATTTTTTAAGTAAAATTGAAATATCACAAAGGTCAAATGCTTTACGAAAATCTATTAGAACAGTTCCAACATAACAACCTTCATTTAACGCTTTAAGCCATTTATCAATAGTATATACCAACGCTGACTGGGTGGAATGGCCTTTACGAAAACCGCTTTGTGTAGTATGCAATAATTTAAATATATTTAAAAAATCAGTAAACGAGGCATGTACATGTTTTTCAATAAGTTTGGATAATGTAGGTAAAATAGATATAGGTCTATAGTTATTTACATCAGTTGATGGCCCTTTCTTAAATAATGGTTTTACTTTAGCTTCTTTCCAAACAGAAGGAAATGTAGACGTATTTAAACTATGATTTATCATAAATGTTATAATAGGTGCAATACTATGTGCAGAAAGCTTTAACAAACGCGGTCCAATATTATCTAAACCAGTACTTTTAGTTATATCTAAGTTTCTAAGCATTTTATTTACGTTTGTAATAGGAATATTTGGAATATTAAAGAATACATCGCTTTGAACTTTATCATCAACAAAACATTTTAAATCTTCAAAGTCAGAGTTGGGGATAGGATCTTTAAGTTTCTCCGCAACATTTATAAAAAAGTCGTTAAACGTGTCAACTATTTCGTTTTGATCGGAACATGTTTTACCAGCGTGATTTATACTTAGTATTTCTTCGTTAACTTTACTTTTACGCGATGCACCAAATTCTTTAAACAATTTCCATATAGACGATGGTTTGTTTTTACCTTTATTTATTTTATTTTCATAGGTACTTTTCCTAGCTTTTCTAATTTGTTTTATGACATTATTACGTGCAGTTTTATATTCTAAATACATTTGCGACGCTTTAAATTGATCGCGCTGATGTATAGCGCTAAGAATATTGGCATTAAACCAGTCGGGCTGATATTTATGCTTTACCCTTTTTGATTTTAATGGAACATGCCTATCAGCTATTTCTATAAAGAGCTCATTAAATCCTAAAACGATTTCGTCAATATTGTTTAAATGTGTTAAGCTTGACCAACAAACATTGTCTAAATCTGCACAAAAATGGGCTTCATTCAAGTGTTTGTAAGACCTGTACTGTATAGTATTGTGTGTATTCTTAAACACACCTGTGTTTAATTTTCTATTACATAATACGGGATAATGATCACTTATACCGATTTTCGGAACATGTGTTGTACTGATGTTTGCAGGCATATTTGTATATATATGATCAATTAGTGTACTAGATCTTTGATTTACCCGTGTTGGCATGACTATTTGCTGATTTAAACCAAGTGAAATAGTATAATCTAGCCATTCATCCTTGATATTTTCATTCAATAGATCCCTGTTAAAATCTCCGAGTAAGATAATTTCTTTGTCTTCATTAAAAAGGGTTTCTACAAAATTTTCGAACCTGTCTTTCCATTCAATCTTTTCATTTGGATGTCTGTACATTTGACAGACAATAAAAGGTTTATTATTTTTACATTTAACTTCTAATATGATACATTCAATGTCTAATACTTCTAAGTCAATTCTGCGAATTGCATCTATGTTTTGTTTTAAATAAACAATTAACCCCCCTCCCCCGTTTCTTGATAAATTATCTTTTCTAAATGGAGTTTTATAGCCGTTTATTTTTAAGGACTCGGTAAATGTGTCCGAAGTTAACTTGGTTTCACTCAAACCAAAAATATGAATGTGATTTTCTGTTGAATTTAGCATCAAATCTATTTCATTAATTTTTTGTTTACTATTCAAACCTTGTATATTAATATGGCCTAGATTTAAACCTTTCTTTTTGAGGCCTAGATTCTGACACTGCATCCCCGACTTTACCCAGAAGGTCCGGTGTTGTGAAGATATACTTAGTTTGACAAGCTTTGGTCACACGGACAAGGTCATCTGAAAATACATAGAGGTAACATTTGTTTATAAGTAAGTAAGTAAGTAAGTAAGTAAATCATTTATTTCAGTGACATGTGTACAAATGAATTCAATACATATATACAAAAACATATAAATAAATACACCCGGGCCGACGGACCAATTAGTCACTATTAATATACATTATAAAATGGCAAGCGAAACTACAATTTAAAGAGTAAAACATGAACAGCGCATTGAGACAAATGTAGACCCTTATCAGCCAAAGTATCCGTATAGTATAATCAAGCTCTGCAAGAAAGTCGTAGAATGTTTCAAGAAATGTATGGGAAGCAGTTACTATTGTGATGATTAGGATGGATGCACAGACAGGTTTTGTTTCACACGAGTAATTATTATTCATGTAGAATCTGATCTGTATCTGTATTCACCAATTAAGATTTTTACCGGTCTAGGTCTTATTCTACATTCACAAAAACACACAAAAAAATAGATTAAGCTAAACGAGTATACATCTAGTTTAGCCAATAAGAACGTAATGTTTGTAATTAACCCTTTCTCAGATAAAGACGCTTTCTGACGCCTCTACATCAGATGACTTTTGAAAACAGAAATTGTTTTTTTTGGCCATAATGTTATCAACTTCTTAAAGAACGTATATCTTTATTTATAGAGATTTCCCTGTTTTTTTGGTTAGATATTTTTTTCAAACTTACCTGCTGCAGATTTTGAATATATGGGGAAGGTTTAAGACCATACTTCTCTCTTAGATTGATTGAGTGTGGGGTTTAATGACGTTTCAACATTTCTTCAGTCGGCCAGTTCACACACTTATGTGTTTCCCGGCTTTCTCACACCAGTACTCCACACAACATACTTTCCAAGCAACTGGCTGCTTTTCAACATAAACTGTTGGCCCATTTAAGAACGACAAATAACGCTTGTCACATTGACTTTTGTCAAACGTCGGAAAAAATATAGGCCGAGCTGGGATTCGAACTCACAACCCCAGTACTGTCATTGCCGACTGAGCTACCGGGGCTCGGTACTTCTCAATAAGAATGGTTGTTAAGTACGGATATTGATTCTTCAATTGTCGTGAATGAAGTAAGTGTGCCTTTCTTGAGATGTGTCACATTATACCTAAATTTAAGATTTATTACATGTATTTGACGATTGTTGCTCAACAAGTTCAGAAGATATTCCATGTGCTTTGAACAGTTTCGGTACCCCAATATTTCTTAAACAAATATCACAAAGAAACACATTTTCTGAGGTTTTTATCCCTTTCTCTCATATAGACGTTTTCTGACGCCTCTGCAGCAGACGGCTTTTTGAAAACATAATGACAAAAAAAGAAATTGCTCAAAACGAGCAATATCTCCTTTTGCCACAATGTTTTCCACTTTAAGTCATAGGTTATCCAGTCAATTATAGCGATTTTCTATTTTTTGACCGAAGATGTTCAAAGTCGTCTGCTGCAGAATTGTTGTATGAGGGAAAGGATTAACGATAGTATTGCGCAGTATTACACTGATGAGGATGGGCTGTCCGATCTTTATCGTTGATGGTCTCAAAGTCACAAAGGTCGGGTTGTCGTTGACTGAATACTCACGGCTTTCTGAATATGGATTAAAATCACTGTTTTAACAAAAATAAAATGCCTTGTAATTTATTTGTTGGCGAATTGATTATTCTATGTACCTTTGGTATATGTTGGATTCACAGGTTGGCATGTTGCAGAAATTAGTGTTATGGCGTAAAAAGCAATCATATATTCGACCCTGTTGGTTGAGCAAATACAAATAACGTCCCCTCTTTTGACCCCGATGTCTTGCAGTCCCGCAGCAAGACGTTCTGTCATAGCTATGACGTCATTGAATGTGTACGTAGCTCCAGTTTCAGCGTTCACCTGCAAAACGTTATAGATAATTTTAAAAGTAAAACAATTGACAAGTGTATATATTTTTGAGTGTGCCATAAAAAGTGATACATACAACTTTCATACAGTGTATATGTACAGGTATGCTGTGTGTATTTACTTGAGCATAACATACTGTCTTAGCGAGACTTTGATATAAACAGATGGTTTAGCTAGGTCTCGTGTCGTATGCAAATACAAAGAGATGAAACCCATTATTTAAAAAAAAATCACATGTCATTTATAAAGAACATAAATAAAATGATATCCGAATGGAATAACAAAATATCCTAATAGAAATATCTCCTTTCGGCTGATCTGAAGTCATTGGTGGTGTTAATTAATACTTAATTATATTCGTGCAATGAATCCTTTTGTTTTTATTAACCCTTTCCCTCATATAGCTTTCTGACGCCTCTGCAGCAGACGGCTTTTTGAAAACATAGTGACAAAAGAAGAAATTGCCCAAAATAAGCAATTTCTCCTTTTGCCACAATGTTTTCCTCTTTTAGTAATAGGTTATCCATTCAATTATAGAGATTTTCTATTTTTTGACAAAACATGTTCAAAGTCGTCTGCTGCAGAATTGTCGTACGAGGGAAAGGATTAAAGTGTCATTATCTATCATATATGTAGGAGACAGTCGGCGAATCCTTCAAGTATTACGTCATATATATATTATATGAGCCGTTCCACGAGAAAACCAACATTATGGACTCGGTTTAATGTATCGACCAAGATCCGCCTGCCCAGTTCGCGCAGGCTAACCTGGAAAAACACTTTTCACCTCCTGGAGATTTGTTGTTTCAGGAATTATTACGCTATACATACTTCTATCACCCCTGAAACTGAATGTGTCGGACCTGATAATACTGCGCGGACTGCGCAGGCTGATCTGGGTTGATACTATTCGCAGTCAATAATGTTAGTTTTCTCGTGAATCGGCTTATATGTCAACGTACAAAGACTATTCAAAGGCTTCAGAGATCAGGACCAACTTTTTAGTCGATATTCAAACGAGTAGAAAATCTCATTTTCTTTCAGCTTAAAAGTTTTGGTTTTGTGATGGTAAAAGAAAAGGAAATTATGGGTGCTCCACTGGAAAACCAACGTTAGAACAATGGAGTCTAGTGTAGATTTAGATCATCAGCGACCGCGCAGTTTAATATGGATCTGCACTGGCCGCTAAACTGTCATGGAAGCTTCTGGTAAAATACCAAATACTTTTAAAATGGTAGTATTGGCTGTCTTTCCTTGGCGCTTCGAATGGTCGGATTAGCGTAACAACACCCCCTTATTTAGCAGGATAATGAACCAGTAGTGTTAGTACCCAGGAAAGACCGTGATATAACTGAAATATTGTTGGAAGAGGCGTTAATCACAATACAGTCTGATTTTCAGAAAATGTCTACTGTCGTCTTGGTCTGGGAAAGAAGAGACGACAGCTGTGACACTAATTCGAGTTCTTACCAAGGCAGGTCGGTTCCCATACGGTCTCATCACGTCCAACATGTATTTACCGAAACTGACAACAGGTATGTCGTCCATCGTCAGTTTAGAAGCCATTGTGCTGTATGTGGTTGTTTTTCCTGAAATGCATTATCCAAGAAAGAATTCACCAGGCGAAAATGATTACCGTCATTTTAAACCAAATCTGGCTCGGACAAAACCGGTGTCACTTTCAAACAAGGTCAAAATACTAAAAGTGATCAAATCAATCATTTCCAGTGCATCCTATACAAATTTACAATGAATTTAAACTCAATGTCATATATTCAATGCATTCTGGTGATGGTATACACTCCTTTCTACGTAAACAAATTTTTTTTAGGGACTATTTGGGTGAAGATCAGCATGTCAGCGGATGTATTTGGCGTAATTTGACCTATACACGAGTACCTTATGGATGAAAATAGTGGGTTGTCGAAATGATCAAAGACTGCATTACACAGAAATTAAGAAAGCAACTTTACATACGTATATATGGAACGCCGTAGCTCTCTTATGTTGAGACATCTCATGCTACTTTGTAAAAGTGTCATGCTATCTTGTCAATAGAACATGTTATTATGTCAATAGAACATGTTATTATGTCAATAGAACATGTTATTATGTCAAACGCTCATGTTAGTATGTCAAAGTGCCATGTTATCTTGCCAATATGACGTGTTATTATATCAAATACATTTAAATCTGATCATTACCTTCAACGTTCGTTCTCATTGTTGTCATTGTATATATCATCTAAACAATTAGTTAATATTCATAATATATTTTATTTTTGCTTCTCGTAAAATTATTACATGTTGTTTGTTATTTACTATAGACAAATTTGACTGAATGTAATTAAATATATATTATATTGAATACTGGACAAACATGAATGATTACATGAGATTTACTGAAGTTCAATTTAAGTTACAAGATAATGTAGCAACATGTAGACATAAACGGATTATAATTCAAACCGAATACAGTCAAAACCTGTGCTCAAGACCAGCTTTGTATATCAATTCCCTGTCTTAAGCAAACATACCTGTGATTAAAGACCATATTGTTTTCCCTTCATGGATGGTCTTTAATCACAGGTTGTACTGTATTATCAGGGTTTGAAATTAGCAGTAGCAAGTTGAAAATTTACTACTTTAAATTGGAACTTGCTACCTGCAATAAAAGTCTGTAGTAAAAACTTGCTACCTGAAAGAAATGGTCCTGATTAGTTTTCGCTTGACAAACAATTAAAGAATAAAGCTTGCTTATGTTATTGTTGATCATGTTAATGCTACCTGGGAGATGAATTTGCTACCTACTTTCAAAGAAGGTGGCAAGTACTTAGTAGTTGATACCAGCCAAAGAATGTTAATTTCGAATCCTGACTGTATTCCTTCTAAACAATTGCTAACTTTCTTCACTTCCTGCGAATAAATAAGTTTACAAGAATATAAATCCAATTTCACTCACCTATATGTATGAATCACAGATGTTGCAGACGAACTTCCGTTTTTTCTTATCATAGAAAACGATCTTGAAATAGTCCACTGGATTCAATCTACAACGGAGGGTCATAAATGGTCAAAATTAACGTTATATAGTTTCGTGAGTTGTTACGGTATCGATAACCGACGGATGTGGGACCGAGTTGTATAACGGTAGGTAATTAACAACTATAACCCGTTAAACAAACCGCTTCCATGTCCATCACCTAGCTATACCATAACATTGATTTATTTATTGCGATGTTACGCCGCTTTCAACGTTATTTCAATTATATCACGGCGACAATTCACTTATTCATAATCCCTGGGTAAACAAACCAGTTATAGGCTAGAAAATATGCCTTAACCAAGGGCACTCCACCATGACCATACTGCCGCGACTGGGGATCGAACCCGGGACAACCGGTTTCAAAATCCCCGACGCTAACCACTCGACCACAGCGGATTTCTTATACCATAACAGGGCACGAACATGTGTAACCGTCATGTCAGTCACAGATGTAGACTGATAACAGTGGCAACGCTTACCGCAATACACGCAACCTTTTTTATTACCTCTGCAGAAAACGTATGTGTTCAGTTATATCACAGTTATATCACAGTTATATCACAGCAATTCCTGGGTAAGTAACCAGTACTACAGGTCCATTTATCCTGACACAAGCCAGTCAGTCGTTATGTTAACCCCGCCAAGGGGGACAGCCATTTTAACCATTTCTTAAGTATTTGGTTTGGTATGACCCGACTGGGAATCGAACCCGCGACCTCTCTCACGCGGGGCGGAAGCTATACCACTACACCACCAAGGCGGTTATGTCATCAAATCAGATGATTGTTAAAACACTGTATTGTATCAGGTAAGTCGATTAAGAAGGCATCATACTCCATACACTTTTATGACCTAAAAGGCTATTAGCACCTGTGCTATATAGAACACTACACTACGCTATAACACGTTGTATGCAAAGTCCAAATATGAGCATAGATAACCGTTTATTCAAGGGTCAATTGACCCTCATTTGACCCTTTACAACATACAACAAATCAGTGGACAATAGTTTGAAATTATCCAGTAAAATGTAGGGAAAAAATTCCATAAGCCAGGGGCGTAGCTTGGCAATAATCAATGTGTAGGCCGTGTTGTGAGAAAATCCACAGTGTGGACTCTGCGTAAAGTATCGACCCGCATCAGCCTAAGCATGCCACACAGGCGTACCCGGATATACACTTTTCGCCTCCTGTGGATATTCTATTTCAGGAATCACTACTCTATCTACCCCCCCCTTAGACGGAATGTGTCGGCCGGATCAGTCTGCGCGTACATCGCAGGCTGATCTGGTCGATACATTACGTAGATGTGTATCGCCGCAGCTGCATTTTGGGGCATTTTTTAAAAAAATGTGTAGGCACGTGCCTACAGTGCCTAAAGGGAGCTACGCCCCTGTAAGCGAAAGCTAAATTATTGAAGAGAAATGACAATATTGTGGTAAATGTGTTCAAAAGGTATCTGCAGCAGAGGAGTGAGAAGTGTCTACATGAGAGGAAGGATTAAGGTTTACGAGCTGTATATACACTCTGTTAACCCTTTCCCTCATACGACAATTCTGCAGCAGACGACTTTGAACATATTTGTGTCCAAAATTAGAAAATCTTTATAATTCAATGGATAACCTATGACTAAAAGTGGAAAACATTGTGACAAAAGGAGAAATTGCTCATTTTGAGCAATTTATTCTTTTGTCACTATGTTTTCTAAAAGCCGTCTGCTGCAGAGGCGTCAGAAAGCGTCTATATGAGGGAAAGGGTTAAATAGGCAAGTGTAACATGTACGTACAAAGCGCGTAGGCGTTTTAGTAGATTTCATTGAAACGTACCGTTTAGCCCTGCATGTACACAACCCAAACCCCCTCCACATCGACACAAACTAATGCATGACGCGTTCGATCATACTAACATAAATGATTATTGCAGTGGAACCAGGTTTCACATAAACGTAACGGTTTGGGATACAGGCAGTATTCTTTTGAACGAAAGGTAGCCATTATTAAGCTCCACAGTTTATTTTCATGTTTGATAATGCTAGCAAAAGCGAATTTCATCAATACCTGTCCAATTTTGGCATGACAAGATTATTATTATAATAATT